>JAVJAQ010000734.1:0-570851 GCA_032362365.1 Zygogramma bicolorata
TTAACATAAGAACCTGAATTATCTGAGAAAGAAAGGGAATTGGATGATAAAATATGCTTGAAGTGAGAATGTTTTTGTATGATGGATTCCTGATTTATTGAAATGGTTGACAAAAAAATGCTCAAGAGATTTTTCTATTATTAAGTCGAAAAATATCTTAGATTTCGATTAACGTATCCTAACGAATGAACCTTAGGTGACCGTAGTAACGGATAAACGGATAGTTTGATTTCAATATTTTATTCATACATTTATAAAAAACTGAAACCGAACCTTTTTTTATATGCATATTCACACGAAAGGGAAGCACTGTAATGTTCAAAGACCATCGCGTGAATCAAGGGACAGGAGATACGAATTAACATTCACTTCGAATTTTTTAAGTTTGTGAGCCTCAGGAAAAACCTCTTTCTTCAAAGAGTTCCAGAACTCATCTGTTCTATTGAAAAAAGCTCCCTGAGCAAGAGAGGTTTGACAGGTCTTCAAGTTCGCAACAAAGGACTGGGAATTCTGTACTCGTCGAGTCATCCGTGTACATATTGCTAAGGGTGGAACGATTGATAACATTTCAGAAGAGCACCGACCGTGCAAATATCTATAAAAGAGAGACAAGTCTCCGACCCTTTTGCGATGTTCCAATGAGGTGATAGAGTCTGTGAGCGAAGAATTACCAACAAGACGAATTGCCTTTCAATGAATAGAATCGAGAAGTCTCGATGAATGTTTTGGTGCCGAACTCCACACATATGAGAACTGTATTGATACTGCTCGTATCTGAGCCTAGTAGATCATTAGAAGCTGACGAGAAGTGAAGTATTTCTTCGCACGAAATAGAAATCCGAGTTTCTGGGAAGCACCTTTAGCGATCGATCTCACATGGTTTTCCCATGAGAGATTATCACTGATCGTGATTCCTAGCATCGAGATACTTGACTTTGTAGGAATAGTAACTCTGACATCTGAATACTAGATGATGATAGATCGGATTCCTTGAGAAGAGACATGCCTGGGTTTTCCTAGCATTGAATTCCACCAAGTTCATGTAACCCCATTCTATTATTTTAATCGAGTCCTAGTTGATTTTACTGACGTGAATGTTTCTTTGAATTTTTTTTTCTCGAGCTGGTATGGGGACTCTGGAAGGAAAACTAGTATAAAGAATACTGTCGTCAGCAAATATTTGCACTGAACAAGATGTTTTCTCGAGAAATCCATTGATATGGAGCAGAAACAAAGTGAGCGCCAGAACTGAACCCTATGGAACACCTGCATTCATTGGGAGAATATCAGATGATACTCCATCAACAACCACATACAGAGACCTGTCAGACAAGAAACTCTTCAACAAAAAACATCACCCCACCGAAACAACGGAATGAAAAAGAGTGAGGCTTATAACTATCGTTTTCATCGACAAATATACCCTACAACTACGTGGTACCCGGAAAAAAACAAAACGTGTTACCATGATGACAACAAACAAAATAATTGAGAGTTTACGTGGGGTGTGGTATTCCGAGAGCACTTTTAACTGGTCCAAACCACAGAACTGTTGATTCCATACCAAACGGTACCAAGCATTTCAAAAATAAATGGTTTTCAGGAAGCTACATAGGCAACAATTACTATCTGGATTAACAAATAGGAGAAATATTTACATTCAAAAATATCTGGGGTATGTAACACCCCACAAAGGTGACGAAGGGTTGAATCATTCTGTTTTCAAGAATCAACTGTTAACTTCATGTGACTAAATAGCCATAGAGGTTGATTGTCCAGGGCTTTCAACTCTGGGTCAATATTTAAGTTTGTTCTCCTATTTTATGGGAATTCATTTGTATGCATTTGGATGTGAATAAATTCAATACCATAAGTTTAATAAAAGTCAGAAGGAATGCTTTATCAATAATTTTGTGGGGAACGAAGATCAATCTTGTTCTCTCTTCCTCTTGGAAATGAGGGGCTGTGGTATAGTCACTTGGTTGGTCGAGCGGAAGCAGGGTTTACAGGTAGCTGCTCGGTGGAAAGATACTCATAAAATCAGTATGTGTGTTTATTGGATAATCCAATCAACATCATCGTCGTCGATAACAGAGTTGGTACTAAACTAACTAATTATGGTTCACAAGTCTGTTTAAATGACCATCATCACGTGAAGAATGTCATGTGATCATCACGCTATCAGGCTGAACGTCATTGGCTAGCAAAAGCTCATAAAAACAGTTGAACAAACAGAACTACCTTCGTTGAAAAGTAGAGTCATCAATTCAGTTCTTATGAAATAAAATACTTATCCATCTTTGTCATGAAAAAAGTATACTAAGTGTTCATAGAAGAACAAGATTAATTGTGAAATGCGAATACAGCGAATGAGGAAATATGCAAATGAATATAAGGTGTTACCAATATTACAGGAACACAGTTTTTAGGTGTCTTCATTGATCAAAGCTAATAATATCAAAATAATTGTGAATAGGGAATAAGCATATGAATCTTTCTGTCTTAAATTGATCATTTACATTATTATGACGTTGAAAAAAATATAAATAGGCATGAAACTATTGAAATTATCATTCAAAGTGGAATGTGAAAAACTGAATAAATTTGAGCTGATCGAACCCTGTTTGTTTCTCTGTATGTGTCTCTCTTGCTATCATACAGTGGAATGGAATGACACTCAAGATGATAGCAAGAGAGAGCAATAATAGCAGGAGGCGAAAGTTGAAGGAATCTGCTTTTATCATGCGCATGGCTGCCATTCTTGGAAGACATAATATGTCAAAAATCAAATTTCTGATCAAGATGCATATATTCCTGAAATGACTTCTATACCAGTATATATTCCTGAAATGACTTCTATACCAGATTATTATTGTTTTCGTCAAAAACGCTAGACCTACGGCTCACTTGATAATGACATCCAGGGAAATTCACATTCTTGAAATTTCTTTGATGGCGTCAAGCGACAACTCTGGACGCACGACATTATGAAGTCTGGCGAAATTTCTATTAGCGAATTCTCCAGAACAACGCGTGCAGAGTCAATGTGTTACTTTCTTTCTTCAACACTCTACCTAATGAAGGATAAAGATACACGAATTCCGTCAAAAATTTCACCAGTTCTTACCTAAGAATTGGCTAATTTTTTATCTTTGTTTCTGTTTAGATGTAAATACAGATATGCATCTCAATACATATACAGGGTGTCCCAAACTCAATGGCCTATTAGACATTTCTAGAAAACGGGACATAGGATTATTTTGAAAATTTGAATTCTTGGGTAATTAGTTCTGTTCTATCGATCTAAAATATTTTCAGCACTGCGACGTTGCCGCTTATATTGAAAAGTAGCAACAACTTTGATATTTTAAATGGGACACCCTATATATTATTGCATTTCTCGCTTTGTTATTGCTTTCCGATTATTTTTGTATGATGTTTCCCTATACCTATCTTTAGTGGTTTTCGAGAAATTCATTGATTTACTTATTTTTTGTGCGAAACGTAGCTTTAATCAAATGCTTATTACTGTGGTATTTGGATTCGAAGACAGCTGAAATTTTGAATGTAGTTTGACAATGCCCTGTGTATTAGTTGTGTCTGAGGAAATTTTTTCTCCACTATACAGGGTCGTTCAAAATTTGTGATTTTACCGATACATACAAAAGTGGTGAAAAGTGCATTTTTTCAAATGGAACATCCTGTATATTATCGAAAATCCTGAAAGACAATTGAAGTTCCTTTCAAATGATGTGTCATGTTCCTATACCCAAATAGTCAGGTTTCCGAAATAAATACAAGTTCATATAAAAATTGTATTATTTCGACATAATTTGTATTAAGTGGCTATGAAATGTCATGGAACATGTCATTATGAAAATTCGACAATTAATGCATCAATAATAAAACGTTTGCGCTTTCAATAACGTAAATTTGATTAGAAAAGAATAAAAATGGAAATTGTTTATTCTTCATGGTCAATGTGATCAAATTATAGCAAGAACATGCAAAATGTTTTATTTCATTCACTTCGTCTCCAGTTATCGGCATGATTTGATTTCTTGGTGCTTCAATATTCCCAAACACAGCATAATTCCCTTCAAATCTTCTGAGTTTTCTTCTATTCATATGCGGTAAATTTTGATAAAGTTCATCGAATTTTCTGTTTCATGTTCTCGAAACAATTCTTTGGCACTCACCGTGAATATAAAACAAATTTGAAATATCTACATTTGAATATGCATTATAATCCATTTTCAATACTTTCTTCTGACAGAAACACTATGAAAATCACTGCTTGTCTAACTTAAAGTTTGTTTGGCCATGAAGAGTAATCAATTTCATCAAAACTTCATTTGAATTGTTTTTGCCTTCCATTTTGATTCTTTTCTAATAAAATTTACGTTAATGACGTTTCATTATTGATGCATTAATTGTCGAATTTTCATAATGACATGTTCCATGACATTTCGTAGCTACCTAATACAAAATATGTCAAAATAATACAATTTTTATAGAAACTTGCATTTATTTCGGAAACCTGACTATTTAGGTATAGGAACATGACACATCATTTGAAAGGAACTTCAATTGTCTTTCAGGATTTTCGATAATATACAGGATGTTCCATTTGAAAAAATGCACTTTTCACCACTTTTGTATGTATCGGTAAAATCACAAATTTTGAACGACCCTGTATAGTGGAGAAACAATTTCCTTAGACACAACTAATACACAGGGCATTGTCAAACTACATTCAAAATTTCAGCTGTCTTCGAATCCAAATACCACAGTAATAAGCATTTGATTAAAGCTACGTTTCGCACAAAAAGTAAGGAAATCAATGAATTTCTCGAAAACCACCAAAGATAAGTATAGGGAAGTATTATACAAAAATGATCGGAAAGCAATAACAAAGCGAGAAATGCAATAATATATAGGGTGTCCCATTTAAAATATCAAAGTTGTTGCTACTTTTCAATATAAGCGGCAACGTCGCAGCGCTGAAAATATTTTAGATCGATAGAACAGAACTAATTACCCAAGAATTCAAAATTTCAAAATAATCCTATGTCCCGTTTTCCAGAAATGTCTAATAGGCCATTGAGTTTGGGACACCCTGTATTGTAGATAGATGCATTCGCTTTATGATCTCGAAATATGTTATGAGAAATTAATGTCAGAATTCATAAACATTCTTACTATTTGGTGCTGCTTCAGATAATTAAGATTCTTCGAAATATCAGTATCGACGTGAGAGGTAGTGGAGTTGGATTACATGGAAAAAATAGTACGTCAATATACAGTTTATTGACCATTATAGTGTTTAATTCGGAATGAATTGAACCCTCCATAGTCCGGATCAACCTGAGTAATTTTAATTCATTAGGAAGATTGCTATAGTGCAGGCTATTATGACGCTGCACAAGAAGATCGTATTTGAAAACATCCTCCTGAAAGAACTTTCATTCCACGATTTCAAATTTTTGTTATCGTATCCTTTTACTTGGCATGTAACAACCATTGTTACTAATGCTAGAACTTGGAATAACTATGTTAAACCGGGAAATTCTGAAAATCAATCAGCAAATAACACTAATAATAACTTCTACCAAAGTAAAAACTGAGCAAGATGAACTTTGTTTTATCATCGTCAGAATAATTTCGCGTTATATTGACCAGTTGAACTTGAGTCCATGTGTTTTGAATGTTTTTTACTAACCATCGGAACTTGATATAGATGAATAGATGATTGAATATTTCGTCCAAAAATAATACAACAGCGTTTGATATCCATCATGAAACTTTATTCAAAACAGCACCTAAATTTAATACTCAACAAACGGAAAACAACTGATAATTGAAAGCAACGGCGGATAAACGACATATAACTAAGAAAACTACGGTAGAGAATTGATCTGGAAACGACAGATAGCTGGTTGAAAGGAGCAGTAGAATTATGGAAAACTTCTAGCAAAATTCGAATAAATTGGAATGCAAATGTCAAAACATCACAGAATTCGATTCTTGCACCATCTACTGGAAATCGCAGTAAATTCCGTGGATATGATTGAAAGTGTCCAGAGTTTTTGACGAAACAATATCGAATCGGAGATCGCACCAGGAATATATGAATCTTGTATCTGAAAATCACCAAAAATGAACATGTAAACGAAACTAGAAGAGAATATTTGTGAAAGTTTTGAGAACGAAAACTGATTTGGTTTCGGAAACGTCAACGATAAGTATTTTGATGAATATAAGTTGATGTATTTTTTTGGTAGGCAAATTTGAGATATATGAAAATTTGCTGACTAATTGAACTGATACTATTCAGAAGGAAGTATTTTTTGAGCAACTTATTGGGGTAGATTGAAAATTTGCCTTTCTTCACTCGTATAGATTCCAATATTATTGCTTACTTTTTCAGATTGTCGTAGGTTGATACCCCAAAAAAAAACTAGATGAAAAGTATCAATCCACCACAAAAAAAATGACATTCAAACAGAACCTTCAATCTGCTTCCATCAACAACGAATAAACTCCAGATTTTTTCAGTGATCTCCATCAGTAGATCAATCGCAACCAGACTTCAATTATCCTAATTCCCTGCTATTCAAATCGAATGACGCACATGTAGTGCCCACTTAGCGAACACAAGTCGTCAATTAAGTTTTAATCCGTCATCGGCGGTCCGCAAATATTGACACTCACCTCTCGCAGGATGCTGACTCTCTGGTGGAGAGCGATGACTGCCTCACTGGACCGCAGGGATGAGCCCTCTTCGCCCTGTCAACAAACCGTATTGTTAGATCGCCGAATAAAAAATTCATTGGATGTCCTCCACGTTTTGATATGCGGAGTTCGGTGTGGATGGAAGGTAGAGGAAAGGGCCGGTGTAAAAGACAGTGACGTATTCTGTGATAAGATCCATAAGAACCTTGTTGCAATCACTTATATCTGAAACATCACAAAATTTCGCGTTCCTGATTCTTCAATGATCAATTGATCAAATCAATTTTGGTTCAACTCATAGCCCGTTTCATTTCTCATTAGTTGATGTATGATGGTGGCTAGAATGACATGCATAATTTGTTTCTCGTATCCAGTGAGGTTTGTCCTGTGGCCAAGATGCATATATTCCTGTTTGCGTTTGCTCTATATGCTCGATATATGTTATGAGAAATTGACGTGAGAGGTAGTGGAGTTGGACTTTATGGAAATAATAGTACATCAATATAGAGTTTATTGAGCATTGTAGTGTTCAATTCGAAATGAATTGGGACTTCTATAGTCCAGATCAACCTGAGCAATTCCAATTCGTTAGGAAGATAGCTGTAGTGCAGGCTATTATGGCGCTGTACAAGGAGACCGTATTTGAAAACACTCTCCCGAAAAAACCTTTGAATTTTTGTTATTGTATCCTTGTACTGGGCATGCGGCAACCATTGTCGCTAATGCTGTAACTTGGAATGAACTTGTTAAACTGGAAAATTCTGAAAAGCAATTAGCAAATAACACAAATATAACCTACTACCAAAGTAAAAACTGAGAAAGATGAACTTTGTTTTCATCAGCGTCAGAATAATCTCGCTTCATGTTGACCAGTTGAAGTTGAGTATATGTGTATTGAATATTTTGTACTAACCATGGAAACTTGATATAGGCGAATAGATGATTGATTATTTCGTCCACAAATAATACAACAGCGTTTGATATCCATTATGGAACACTATTCAAAACAACACTCAAAGTAATTACTGGAAACGACAAATAGGGAACAGTAAAATTATGGAAAACTTCGAGCAAAATTCGAATAAACTGGAATGCAAATGCAAATAGATGACAGAAATCGATTCTTGCCTCATTTTCCGATTTCAATGGTACCCCAGATTTGATATCATTGTGATGGATTGAAGTACATGATTTTACTGCTTAACAGGAGTACGAGTGGGTTGATGTATGAGCTGTTCCGGATCATAGTGAGAACAAATTCCTCTGCTTGTTGCACCTTTTCATCTGATTTGTTCAAGAATTTGAGCAATGACGAATTTTGTACATCAAAATCACCAAATATGGTGACTTCAGCCGTTGATTGATTTTCTTCTATGAAATCGATCGTTTTCTATAGAAATTCAAATAGTCGAAGGGAAATTGTTAGGTGATGAATAGAGGTAACAGACAAATTTAGTCACATCAAAATTTTTTGGTTCCAGCCCTCCTTTGCGTTGGCCCAATGAATCATTCCTAGAGTATAGACAAACACCACTTTTCAAATGGAAGGGAGAATATAACTCATAACATGGGCAATGCAGATGTACTTCATTGGTAGATTATTTGACCTCAGTTCCAGCTCTGAAATGAGAAGGACCCCCCTGAGTACCTCCCCCCCGGAGATTCGATTGGGGACATATTTTGCTTTAGAAGTTTCTTACTCCAGGGTACATCATTATCATTTTCCAAATTATAATCAAGAGCTATTCACCTACGATACCTATTTTATATAAAATGTCATGAAACCAACTACAGGAGATATATTCAACTTAACAGGAATAGTAACAATGAAAATGTGAGAATGAACCGAAACAACAAAAACGTGAAATGAAACAAAATCAAAGCTTATTAAAAGATTGATAATAAACTTCAATATAATCGGAACTTCCAAACGCAGTCAAATTTGGGATAATTCAAATCGAAGTGTCAAACTTCTTTGATAGGTGGGAAATTGCATTTGCTTCACCACTAACGTGAACAAATTCAGGCTTCACTTTGTTTCTTCAGATTTAGATGATTTGGCTCAACGAGAGCTTATTAATCAACGAAACATCGTTTAATGCATCTTGTTTTGTTAATTGTTAATCAAACTTCGAAACCACAAAAATTATATTCTGAGAGATCTTTCCTAGAGGCATTGCGGGTACATCAGAAAGTGTAAATGCCTTGGAGGGTGACAATAATTGTTGGTTGGAGATTCTTCTGAAGGAATACTCCCAAAGACAAGGTGATTGATCAAAATTTGTAACATGAAACCGAAGGTTGGGCATAGGACTGTCTGTACAGAAATATCCATCCAGTTTTTCATTTCTTATAGTTTGATTTTTCATTCACAATACATATACCCTTACAACATTGTACTTATTCGTTTTTTTCAAGTGTTACAATTCAAAATTTGGTTATCCTGCTTCACAACTCTCATTATCTTATTTTTAGCCCTCGACAATCTAGAATAATGAAACCTAATCTAACCTGACCTGACCTGATCTAACCAAACCCAACCCCAAAAAATATAACCCTCAGATCAAATATGCTACCAAGTAAAGTTTTCTCGAAACTGAAAGTGTTCGTCGAATTGATCTTATACTCATCATGGAACCAACATCTTCCCCAAGACTTACTTCTTTACCAATTCCATTGAATTAACGTTGATATACCGAGAGCCAGCAATTCCTATGATCTACAAGTCGAATTTCCATCAAGAACACATACACTCCGTTCTCGAGTGTTGTATCGCATGTATATTCATGTAATCTACCCCGAATTCGTTCACATATTCCATCCGAAATCAATTAGCTGAGTGTTCGCCATTGTAACCCCGTGTTCCGATGATACTTCAGTTCCAAATTATGGATCCATCAGCAATTAGTAAC
This sequence comes from Zygogramma bicolorata, assembly GCA_032362365.1. NCBI lineage: Eukaryota > Metazoa > Arthropoda > Insecta > Coleoptera > Chrysomelidae > Zygogramma > Zygogramma bicolorata. Next base: position 9,648 of record JAVJAQ010000734.1, read on the forward strand.
CGTGTTCGTACTGCTTGTATACAGACTAGGTCTCACGATGGATTACCGTCAATTTCCGAAATGCGTGTGTCGAGCACTTGGATCTGAAGTCCTCTCTTGAGTTGGGCTCATCCGGTGAAGTCCTTCTGGGGGATCATTATCATCAGAGTAGATTGGGTCAGGATGGGAAGTTTTTCATCACAACACTTGTATATTTAACCTCTTCTCATTTCGAGACTCCACCATGGATATATTTTGAGAGTTTTAGGATTTTTCTATTCTGATTATTTTCCCCAAGGGGATAGCCAATGAAGAAGTTGAAGACTAGACTAAGTTTTACAGTGTTTTATCTTTCAATTGTCAAAAATGTGACGTTTTTGGCATTTCCACCAATAGTAGCCGGTTATTCTAGCCAATCATTCGGTTTTGTAATAATAAAACTGCCTGGTGATTGATAAAAGGTTTTTATCTTGAACTGTGAAATTGTTTAAGGTTTACCTCGTCGATTCTATTGAAGTGGCAAGGTTGAAATATCAATTATCATGAATGAAAACTCACTCAATTATTAATAGTAATTCACTTTTCACTTTGTCAGTATAATGATAAAATAAACGACACATTTCAATAAACACCCCAACCAATTTGTTTTTATGGTTTGAGACGAATTCTTTGTATAAAGATCTACATATCCTGTTCTACATCTGACCTGAATGTTACATATGCAGACGACACAAATTTTGGGATTTCAGTACAAGATCCGTACTTGTATCAAGAGCAAACAGTTGCAGTGAAGAGTCCCTCAAGTACACTGAGAATAATGGTTTACTAATAAATAGAGAAAAATCACATTTCATGACATTTTTACCAAAAAACGTATCCTCGTGTACCAACAACTTGATAAAAATGAATCATAAATCTATCGAACAAAAAAAAATGGTCCAAATGCTTAAGGGTAACAGTGGATGAAAAATTGACTGGGCAAACTCAGATAGATATAGTTTGTGGAAGATTGAGTCGGTCCAGTTTTTTAATTAGGCAGTTGAAGGGCACAGTCACAGATGATGTTCTTCGGCTGTTGTATTATGGTACTGTAGAATCTGTTTTGGTATACGGGCTGATATTTTGGGGATGCTCAGCGCACGCGGACAGGGTCTTCGTGATGCAAATGCAAAATAGGATTTTGAGATGCTGGGCTAATGTACCACCTTTGACTCAGTGCGGACAAATTTTCGTACAATTTTCTATACTAACTCTGCCGTCTTTGTATATATAGATATAGAACTATCATGTACATAATGAAGTATCACCCAAACATGGTAAAAAGATCCTCATTTCGAGACTGTCTATTGGTCAAAACTCATACTTATATAAGGGAATTCAACTTTATAATAAAGCACTAGCTATATTAGGCGATGAGATTAATCTAAAAAATTTCAAAAACAGACTGCATCAGTATCTGTTGGAGATGGCATTTTACTCTTATGAAGAGTTTTCGAATGTATGAACTTTTAATCAAATTCTAAGAGTGAATGTATTTTATTAATTATTTTATTGTAATGTGTCAGCTGATTGGGCGACACGTCAATGTGGGTCTTTGTCCTCTATTTTTTTCCCATTATTGACCAGTCCAATAATTGTGTGTATTAGCTATATGCAATTGAGTGATGAATAAATGATTATTATTATCATTATACAACGACATGGACGAATGATTTCATGTTGTTTCTGGTACGATTTTCAATTCATGAATTCTCATTTATAAACTTTGTACAATGAGAGGTGTGGCGCCATGTCCTGGTATCGTCAGAAAGCATTAGTAAGGTTTGCTTTGAACTTTCATATTTTCTTGATATCTATATCATATGAACCGCTTAAGCATGATAAGTCTTCTGGACCATAAAAGGCCAATATTGTTGTTTGATATTTGGAATCGACTGCCGCATGCTCAACATCAAGCAATGTTATATCAACCAATGACTTGGAAGAGAAGACCTCAACTGTTTCTGCTGCCCGACCCATTTACAAAAACTGTGGTTTCAGTAACTGTACATTTTCTAATAATTGAATTACCTTTTTTTCTCCTCACTTTTTTATTTTGAGGCAGAAGCATTCAAACAAACCGAATTAGATAAAATCACTCGTCCTACGGACTCGTGATGTGATCAATGGGTTTGTTTTCATACTTTCGCCAAACGTTTTTGTGGAAAATAAGAATTCATCGATAAAATAAAAAGGACTCGTGGAATTACCTTATTTGCACTAGACCTGTTTAACCGATCGAACTGATCAAAATAAACCTGGATCTAGGCTCACTTTTCGATTACTAAATTGTTCCTGTGTTCGATTTTGGAATTTACTGAGTTGACATCATTTCTGGGAATAATCTCAACATATATGCCTCCTTCACCAAGCTCAATCGACCAAAACGCGTGCATTTCCATAATTTTCAAAATTTTGTTTTTAAGCGAACGCTCTCATGTATATTCATTCAAGATAAAACCCCTCGACCTGCGATTTTATGATATTATCAGAGTCATTTGCTGAGCAAAATTTCGGAAATCATAGACGTGCACACGTTTTAACCGATTGAACTTGATGCACTCGAGATATAACCCTCGAAGTTTTCTGCTACTGTTACTATCAGGTTTATGGTTGTCCAGCAGACCCAGATTCACTTGAGGTTATGTGAAAAGACCGCATTTCGTTGATGATTTTATTCGGAATACAATCGGTATGATTGTCATTCGTCAATCATTCATTGAAATACGAGAACTCACTTCATTATTTTGTGGTGAATGAATTTTTCTGAAGAAGAGAAGGGCAAACTCCTAATCTACCTCGATAAGTTGCTTGGTTAATCAAAAACAGTTACTTCTCTATGAAACACGTCATAGCAGTTAGCAACTTCTAGTACAACTCACAAAAACATACGGAAACCAAATCTGTTTCCGTTTTCACAACTCATTCACAAATTTTAACTCTCATGTTCGTTTTTGGAAATGTGACAAAGCTCAGACATTTGCGATTTCGTCCTCCAATGGAGGATTCATATCGAATGAAGTCATTGAGATGTAACAACACTCAGACAGCATTATGAAAGCTGATTCCTTCAGTTTTTGTTTCTTGCCACTGCTCTTCCATGCCATAATTTGAGTGTCATCACATCTGCTGTGTGATATTCATCGGTGAGAACGGTTCTGATGATTTAAAACCATCAATTTGTCTATTCTTGAAGAAAATCTTGTGTTCACTCTTTCGGAGGTCTTGATGTCTCACCGATATATTTTTGTCCGCACGGAATATTGAACGAACGTTTATGTTGGGATAGATTCCTGATGATATTTTTACTGGAATAGAAGATAGTAGCATAAAAAATGCCTGACTCAATAACCTGATTCCATATAGCGAATTGTCATATTTTACAAGTATAGAAAGACAAACTTCAAAAAGTTGCTTGTTCCTTTTCAATGACCTACGACCTATTTGTCAGCCGATTTTCGTACAAGTCAAATGTTACTATCAGAAAGATACAAGAACTAATATTCATGAGAATATTCATCTTGGTTAACGTTTTGGAAACGAAATTCGATCAGGTTCTGAAAACTAGATATTTTCTTTCTAACCTTGTCTCGATTTCAATATCTATTGATTGATAAAAGAAACAGGTTCTCATCGCCCTCCTTGATTTGCTCTGTTTCTAATGAAAACAGGCAATCCTAAGCGGTTGTCCAAATGAAGGCTCGTGAAAGGATATTTGTTTTCCATTCATTTTGCCGATCATAGATTTATCCGTATCTTTTCATTCAATTCTTGTTATTTCATTTCTTTCTTCATTACACCCACATGATCAATCGATGAATAAATAGCTTGATCTGAAATTATCATTTTAATCAGACTAGAAAGTCAAGGACTAGATATTTATTATTGCCCGAAAGTCTATTAATCAACTCATAATAATATCTTCATATTTTCGCAAGTTCCAAACTTTCTCGTTGCATAAAAAGTTCAAAAACACCATTTTCACCGTCGAGATGTAATTACCAGCAGCATCCAACATTAAACAAGGTTTGCCTCGAAAATAATAGCGAATGGGTCCCCATCCATACTGTGACCCAATTCGGAAGAAAAATGAACAACCTTAAACGTTTTTGTGTGTGTCGCACGTGCCGATGCTATTCTTATATTTCACAGCCACCTGCGACTGATTGTTTTGCCATCGTAAGTTTGTCCTTCGCCAGACTTTTCATGGATTTCTTTGCAGCCGGCTTGATGGATGTTATTAGGGCAAAGGGTTGTATGAAGAAGCGGAAAACGATTTCATACTGGTTCTTATGGAAGTCGGGAGTAGCATAAGGCGAAGTGATAAAAAAAGGAAACTTTTGTAGAGATCGATCACCCTAACAACACCAAACTGATTTTTGCACTATACGCGCGATTTGCTAACAAGTTAAGCATCTTCAGAGGAAGATAATTGATACAGTATCAATTTCTTCCTCTTGAAGGTTCTAATCTCGCTAGCAAAACTCACGTTGAATGCAAATAATGTCAATTTTTTGTCAGGGTGATTTTATTATTATATACCTTTTATTCCATTAGTTTCGTGTATAAACCTTAGTATTGGAGATGTTGCAGAGGTAGATCAGCATTCCTCGAGAAATATATAGATTCATTATGACATAAATACTCCGCAATGGGCAAATCGAATAAATCTCATGTATAGTTTCCAATATATTTTTTTTCTCATGGTCAACTTGCTTTCGTTTTTATGCACCCGTAACATTAGTTTACTGTAGGAATATCGGGCATTTACATGAAATTTGATATATTACCGAGATTCAGTGGACGTGGACCCCCACCAAGTATCTCTTGGACCCTTGAGGGTCCATCTGGACAACTTTGAGAATGAGTGGTCTAGAGCTTCTGATTAATCGTTTACCAACCGAGTGCTGATTTTATTCAAACTGAGGTCCTTTTTCTTGATAACCGGAAAATTGTGATACATTAGGTAAAAACGTTCTGATCCATTTTCCGGTTCCTTTTTAGGTTGATCAGTATTTTTCATTTCTCTACTATCACTTTCATCCACTTTTAGGGTTATTCATTTGTCTTGTTTCATAGGAAGGATTCTGTACAGTTCTTTCGTTTCAGTAAGGTAATCCACGAAAAAAGTTTAACTGCAGCTCTAGAAGCCTTGGTTGTTATTCCACACTACGTCCTCATTTTGAAGAAAGCATGAATAGTGACATACATATGCAAACCCCAATAAACCAGTTATATGAGGTGAAAAACTTAGAGCTGTATAACGAACTGAAGGAGGATCTAATACTGGGGATGCCCGTGAAAAAAAACAATTTCGTAGTACATATTCTCTAAGAATTTCGAAATCACCTCACTATGGAGAAAGTACCTACAGATGTTCCACCTTTGAAAGTTAGGCAAACTTGGTTCACGGACTGCTCCAAGATCTAAATTAGAGTGGAAGCCAACATATATCACGGGACAATGTTAAGTATTTAAATATAATTTGAGATCTTAGGAAATACAGCAGTATTTTGAGCAGAAGTTTGCCATAGAATCATTTCTCAGACAGGGTTCTGGAACTATTATTGTCAATTTCTCAAACAGCCAAGCGGTCATTACCGCACACTTACTTAGCCTATATAGCGAAACGTGAATGCCACAGCGACAACGAAGACCGATTCTTCAGCTTCTGATGGAGAATTCAAAGCAACAATAAATCATGAACTCTTCCAGACGTGTCTGAGGAGAATATAACCTGTACAGTGTTGAGAAACCACTGGAACCTCGATGGCACAATGTTCATCATTCTAATAGACCTCTATTCAATATTCCAATATCAGCTGTGGAATGGAACTATAGTTCCAGTGAGCTAGGAGACAATATTCAATTCAAAATCACAGCTCCACACCAAATATTGACGTACAGACTCTCGTAATAACGAAGTCCCCACGAGCACGATTCCAGGAAACTATTCAATTCGGAATGTTATGTACACGAAACGTATAAACTAATTGCAGGTTTGTTTACGTACCAGTGATTTACTTCAATCTCGCTACAGAAGCACAGCAGGAAGGAACGCTGATGATTATTCAAGTGTTTGTGCTGCTCCGATTGGATCGGTGTTTGCCTTCACTTTATTAAGGATTCTTTCGAGGAAAATGGGCTTATCGAAGCGTCGGTAATACCTCGGAACATTCTTTCGGTAAATGACTGTGGAAATAATGACGGAAGAAAGGAATTCGAGACGGTGGTCTTTTTAGTGTCGTTCGAAACGGAAAGACAAAAGCAGGTTTCGTTCCTTTGAGTGGATTGCTGTTCGGAATGGACGAGTCTGAGTAGTTTCAATATGAGGATCGTTGATATTTCTTTTCTGGACAAGAAGCATTTTTTGAATGAGAATCTCAATGAACGACTCATCTTACGTAGCATCCAGAGTCGCCTCTGGAAAAAAAGTATGAGGTTCAAGCTCATACAATTCAAAAAACAGTTGCATGTTATCAAATGCGTAACTAAATTTTGACACCGTAGGAAAATTTTCACTTACAGTATCATAAAATATTCGGAAATTACATTATTGTAATGATAAATGAATTTACAGTGAGTATTGTGAAAGTATCACGGTATAAAAGAATCAGTGTGCCTCAAACTTCAAGAATTGTAATACCTTCTGTGTTCATCATTTATTTCGAGTTTCTTATATTAGTTTTCTGAATCTTTTTCTTGAATATATAAAATTGACAAAATGGTTGAGGTTTCCAGTATCACTACTTTGGTTCGGATTTGAAGGCCGTTGTTTTTTGGAATTTCTTCCAGACGTTTCGCTGACGCGAGTGGCTACCTTCTTCAGAGGCTCATACATCTTGAGTTAAACTCCGATAACTGGGTATTACGACTTAGGAAAGCGTATTCATATGGATTCAGGTAGCCTAAAGTGATAATTACTTTTTCAGGATTCGGAGAATTTTCATTAATATTGATTGCTGTAATTACTGGATTCGCAGAAGTATCATCAGCATTAACTGCCGCACTACCTGCAGGCATGTTATTTGTTATCCCCTTAAAATGGGATTCCATATTCGGTTGAGTTTCATAGCTTCTTCTTTTCTGTTGAAATTATCCATGTGTTTGTGGATCTCTATTGTCTCCTGTATCAGTCGACTATGGTATCCTTGGTTGGGGGCAACAAGTTTCGCGTTTTCAAACAGAATCCTGTAGTTTCCCTCAATGAGTGCGTGTTTCGCCACAGCTGAATTGTCAGTTTGCCCTAGTCTGCAGTTTCTTTCGTGATCTTTAAGCCTAGTTCCCATAGATCTTTTGGTGTTACCGATGTATATCTTCCCACATGTGCTCGGTATGCGATAAACCCCTGCTGCTTACAGTGGGTCTCTAAAGACAAAAGAGACCCATTGATAATATTTTCAGAATAATTTTGAAGTGAAATTTATAACAATGAATTTTGAGACCTTCGAAAAACACCAACTAGCGCCCGTTTCAGATGATGTCAAATCATGTTTCCCGAGTTTGTTTACTCTGAGCGTTTCAGTTTCGATTGCTGTATATATCATTGATGGAACTGAAAATCATTTGCACTCAAGTGTTTTTTGGTACTAATATTCAAAAACACTATTAGAAATGCACCCGAAGTGTTCATTTGCATTCCAATCGGTGCAAAAGCACAAAACAATGGTGTGAGAAGAAGAAAGGGGACACTGCATCTCCGAAATCGTGTTTGATTTGCTGTGAAGATCATTTATCGTAAGTATGCTATATTCATATACAGCTCGGTGTGAATTAGTCACGAGTCAGTTTTGTATTAGCTATTCAGCAGAAGAAAATTCGATTTTAAAATAACCAAACTGAGTTCGCGAACATATCAGAAAATCTATTTGAAATATACGCCACTGCTGTGAGCATACATGAATGCCAATCGATGATATGGACTCAAATTCATAATATAACCTTATGATAGCCTAGCAGCTTCCACTCCTTCGATCTCTGCGTACGTAAAATCGAGATTTGATGCAAAATAAGCTCTTATGAAAAATGTAGGTATTTTCGGTGAATTGTCTGATTGTTCTTGGACCCAATCAGTTTCAGTTATCGTCCTAGATTCACACAAATTGAGATTCACTACGATTCACGACAGGAATACAGGTTTGAAATATTTTCCTCACAACAATGATTTATCGACTCCGATAAATCAAATGTGTCTCGTCTATGGTCACATTTTGTTTCGACCAATGATGACGCGCTTTGTAAGTTCGAACTTCCCTTCCCCAATTTTTTACTTCTGATATAATATTCTATGCGTTGAAGTAAAAACTAATTTTAAATACTTTCCGATTGTGATATGACGATTTTTACCTTATTTCATTTGCAATTTTTCATATATAACCGAATGAATAGTATCATATCAACTATTATTGACAAAATCATTCAAATTTGATATGAGGAAGATTTGATACAACAAAATTAATAAAATATAAAGTTCATCAATGAAAATAGGCTGACTGGAAAAAAATGTATAATTGCATCTTATAATTGATTTTATTCTGATGGGTGATTCAAAGAATATTGGAATTCGTTAAAAAATTGGCAAATTCAAAAAAATTGAATGATATTGAACAAAAATCAGAGAGTTCATACCTGAAATAGATGTATACAAACAAAACATAAATCAGAAGTCTTGGCAGCTGAAATAGAAAAGGATGCATGCCTGAAAACATTGTTGGTGGCCCGGTCGAAGCTTCTTATCAAATCAAATTAAACGAAGAATGATGATCTTCTCGATACGAGATTTACCAAGTCATCTCCGAACATTCTACCGAACATGTTTACTGCATCATTAAATGACATGAATGTCATGAATACCAATTGGAAGAGTGACTTGCCATCGTAGTGAATTAGGATATATCCCGTACAGCGCTTATCTAAATGAATACGACTATGAGATTGAATTATTAATCAACGATAGTTAATGTATCATCTGTGGGAAATGTTCCGACATTTTTAATTGCATTGTTCTTCTCTAGTTGGCTGGGAATATTCAACGTTCTTCGTCTGAGAGATAGACGATTCATTTCGAGAGATAAGATCTGATATGATAGGTATTCGTCTGGGTTTAATTTGTCATTGGAATACATAGATGAACTTTTTATTTCAGTTCATTCAAAGCAGTATGGAATATGGGTTACAGTGTACACCATAACAAAAATCCCCCATCAAAGGTCTAGATGAAACGATTATGATTTTGACTGAGAATATATGTCTATGATGATTACTGATTTGATTCTTTTTCTGAAGATGCAAACCTTGTTAGCGAAACGCGCGTCGAGTGCAAAAATATCAGTTTGGTGTTAGGGTAATTGATCTCTAGGAAAACTTTCAACTTTTACAAGGTTCCAATCTCATTGGTTACTCTGTTGATATTTTGATAAAAATATAGTATTTCGGCAACAGCCATTTTTTCTAATATAGAGGACTTCGTTCCAAGTTACCAACCTGATAGATTCATGAAAATGTCTACCATAAGAGAAATGAAATTCTGCAGTGAATAGTGTTTGTGGGCTCGTTATGATTCTCAGTAACTGAAAACTTCTACTTTCTTCTTTGAAACCAGTATTTCCAGAGAAACATTATTTTTGGTCCAGAAAATGAAGCTCAAAAATGGTAAAACGTCGCAATTTTTTCGTCCAGCACCGATTTGTACAAAAATTTGGGATTAGGCTTATTTCCTCCTCTAGTTCATTTTCTATATTGTACCGTTGTACGCTTTTTGTTTTTTAGGGGTGAAAACTACCCCTTATTGTCAAAAATTATAAAATAACATTAAAAACCTAAATATGGGTGAAAATAGTTGAATAATGATTGTTTCATGCTTCAGGATACAATTTCATAATCTTTCAACCTACCCTCGTTAAAAACTACCCTTGAATATCCAAATGTTGCACACAAGCCCTGACTGATAGCAGTTGGATTTTGCAAAAATAAAAAAAATATGTGATAATGAATCGTCATATTTCTTATGTGAATTTGTTAGATATGGTTATTAAAATCCATAGAAATCATCATTTTTCTGGGCTTAGCCTCCCTAGACCTTCCCTGGTGAGCTGCTTTACAACCTAATCAATTCAAATTAACATTGACCATTTTCCGGATTGTTATGGAAATGACTAAAGAGCAGAGTCGAGTTCAGTGCCGCTTCTGATATTGAGCAATGATCATTGTAGAATCGCACCTACAAAAATACGACCCCGTTAATTTTCGGCTCCTACAAGTATCGACAATGAGGTATTGCTCGATCGTAGAGAAACGGCAATCAGTGGAAGAATGAATAAAAAACACCAAATAAGCTACTTTGAGGACTAGTAATTTGACTTTCTTCTTTTCCGAATCATAATAGAAATTAAAACTTTTATGAAAGTAGTGATGTGAAAAAAAAATACAAATACTTTATGTTGAAAGGTATATATATATATATATATATATATATACATATATATACAGGGTGTTATTTGAGTACGTGGCCAAACTTGAAGGGGTGATTCTTTGAGTGATTCTTAGACGAAAAGTTCATATAAACATAGGTCCGGTAATGCTTTGTTTTCAAGATACAGGGTGTCAAAATTTTTAAAAGAAATCGTTTTTTTCGTAAATATCATAATAACCCTTCAACCGATTTCATTGAAATTTGGCAGTGTTATCAAAGGTCGTAAAGAGCTAATTTAACCCTAACTATATCAAAATTATCATGTCCAGTGGCGTCCCGGAAGGCAGTGTAACCAATATTTTTGACAGAAAAAATGTGCGCCACTGATTTTTTTGCAATTTTTGTATTCGTTTCACATTGAGCAACTAAAATTACAACTTTTTCATATCTATAATTTTTTTCATATCTTGCTTTGTTTTTGAGAAAATCACTTCATTGCACATTCCTGTGACAACACAATAAAACATTTCAACTACTAAACCATCAAAAACTGGGGTCTTACTAATATTTTTTCATATTAATACTCTATTCTAGTCTTAGAATTTTCTATCAAAATTAATGCAATGAAAAAACAAAAAATATGTATGTATGAATTGCAGCACTTGCCTTCGGCTCTTGGCTTCGGCTCGTGCTGCAAAATGGGCTCATTGTTGTCCATGGACATGCAATAAAGACATTTTTATTTATGATTAAACAATTAATATTACATGGAAGTCATCTTTTAATTTTTTTCGCTCATATTAACTGTTTTCGATGAAACAAATAATGTTGTTATGTATTACTGCAGTGTTTTGAAACTAAAGTAAGAGGGCCATGGAAGGAAAAACAAATGTTCAAACAAATTTAACCTCATAACTGTCACAAATTGAAACGGTACATACGTAATTATTTGATAGTAATTATTGAAAGTGTTTTCAAGAGTTTTGAGATATAAAATTTGTTACTGATATCTGAAAATTGTTCGGTTTACAAACTCGGAAATGGCCGATATGCATTTTGTCTATGGAATGGCCCAAGGCAATTCCAGAGCGGCTAGACGCATTTATCAAGAAAGATATCCTCATCGAAATGTTCCAAATAGACAAACATTTGTGAGAATACATGGAAGGCTGTGCGGGCACCTTTCAAAGGTCGGCTGCTCTTATTGGGAGACTTGCAACGGTAAGAACAGTGGAGCTGGAGGAAAAAGTTTTACATGAAGTTGAGCGTTGCCCCGATACAAGCACACGCAAAATTGCACAACAATTAAACATTTCTCACTTTACTGTATGGAAGATTTTGAAAGATTACCAACTGTATCCTTACCACATACAGCGTGTTCAAGCGTTATTTCCTGCGGATTTTCCCAAGCGAGTTGTTTATACTACGTGGCTTTTGCAACAACAGGTTGCATCTCCGACATTTTTATCCAGTATATTATTTACCGATGAAGCGTGTTTTTCCCACAATTCAATTATGAACTTTCATAACAACCATATCTGGGCAGAAGAAAATCCCCATGCGGTTATAAAAAATAATTATCAACAGCAGTTTTCCGTGAATGTATGGGTTGGTATTGTTGGCGATTATCTCATTGGACCTCATTTTTTACCCCCGAGATTAAATGGTCAAGAGTATCGTCATTTTTTGGAATTTGTGTAACCTGTACTACTAGAAATTGTCCCACTGGCAATAAGAGGAGCAATGTGGTTCATGCACGATGGGGCTCCACCTCACTTCAGCATAGTAGCACGTCAATTTCTGGATGAAACTTATGGAGAAAACTGGATCGGTCGCGCAGGTCCACAGTCATGGCCGCCCAGGTCACCGGATTTAAATCCCTTGGATTTTTTCCTTTGGGGACATTCAAAGTCCCTTGTTTATAAAACTCCAGTCAACACTGAAGAAGAATTAATCCAACGAATACGGGATTCATGTGATCAGATAAGACATACGCCGGAAATATTTCAACGTGTTCGGGAATCGATGTTAAGACGAGTTAATGCTTGCATTGAAGTTGAAGGAGGACATTTTGAGCAACTATTGTAAGTTTTGTGTTAGTTATTATTGAATGTATTCTTACAGAAAAAAATTGCCTAGGTACCATTTTTGTTTACGTGTGGTTGTAATAAAGGGTGTTTCTTGTTTGATGTTTTTTTGACATTTCCGGCGTTACCACTATGCACGCACTGGCCAAATGAAACAAACAATTTTTAAGCATAACAGATTCACCTGTAATCATTAAAAACCCTATAGAAACAATTTTTTATTGTGTTGTGCCAGGGACGTGCAATGAAGTGATTTTTGTTTTTTCTCAAAAACAAAGCAAGATACGAAAAAAATTCTAGATATGAAAAAGTTGTAATTTTAGTTGCTCAATGTGAAACAAATACAAAAGTTGCAAAAAAATCAGTGGCGCACATTTTTTCTGTCAAAAATATTGGTTACAGTGCCTTCCGGGACCCAACTGGACATGATAATTTTGAAATAGTTAGGGTTAAATTAGCCCTCTACGACCTTTAATAACACTGCCAAATTTCAATAAAATCGGTTGAAGGGTTGTTAAGATATTTACGAAAAAAACGATTTCTTTTAAAAATTTTGACACCCTGTATCTTGAAAAAGAAGCATTACCGGACCTATGTTTATATGAACTTTTCGTCTTAGAATCACTGAAAGAATCACCCCTTCAGGTTTGGCAACGTACTTAAATAACACCCTGTATATATATTGTTCTAAAAAAAATTGTTGTTCTAAAATTGTTCGTTTTCGTTAACCAGCTGACGAACGTTAACCCTCAGAAGTCAAAACTTGTGCGAGCAGTGGATCAACGAGGCCTTACCTTTTAACGTGCGATTACCCAGCACGGTGGCCCGGCGAGGATTCGAATATATATATATATATATATATATATATATATATACACTCTAAAAATGTATTGCAGAGGCCATAATGTTTCCCAATGAAGTCTGATGGACACTTTCTTTCTTTTTGTGAATCAATCACAATTCTCAATGAAGTATAATCAATTCATTTACATCAGACGCTATTTTTCCAAAAAAAAAAAATTGAAATGGGTTTTTTCTTGAACCCTCTGACGCCCCGAGCAATTTTCAACGAGGTCTCATTTTTCAATGTGTGAATCCCAGCACGGTGGTCCCGAGGTGGGGAATCGGACTCTGCTCTTTCGCTTGACAGGTGGACGTGCTGACCACTACATAACCGAGAAACGGAGTAATAATTCATTAAAAATGAGCCAACTCTTTACTGTTCAATGATATGCTAGGAAGCTGTAAATCAAGGTGATCCAACTGCCAGAAGTAAATCAAGCTAGGAGTGAAACAACTACTTGGTAAAACTCATCATCTATAGAATGTGACTCAATCCATAATAAAAGTGAAAAATAATCATTCTATTACATCAGTTGTACTTGACCAAGAAAAAATAACTATATCTTTCGATTTAAGTAAATACTACTTACTTTGTGTACTCTTGCGTGTAGGTACTTCTTTCTAGTCGATGGAAAATCATTCCAAATTGTGCTATAGCAGAAATTTTTCATGAATAATACTTTTATCAAAAATAAGTTTGAAACTACCGGTAGAAACGTGAAAACTTCCACCAAACAAAAAACATCTCAAGTCGACAAGTGTTCCGCCGATCAAGTTAGCATATTCAGAGGAAAATGAAAATGATGATGAATTTCTTCTCAAGAAGATGGTTACTTGGTATAGTCTATACAAATTCACTAGAGACAGCATAAAAACTTAAATTCCATTTACGGTCGGCGTATATTTGACCAAAGACTGGCGGCGGATTATTATTAATCCTATAACCTGACATAGGGTTATGTGCTGTCCCAAGTGAGTTTGTAAAGACTATACCAATGACTATCTGGATTCGCATAAAAAAAGAAATGATTGAACTACTGCGTCGAAAAAATCTGATCTTTCGTAATTTCAACTTCAATTTGGAAATCACCTGCCAAGTGCCACATGGGAATGCTGATTTCTGTGAAGGGTTGCAGCTTCCTGTAAGTTGATCAAAGTCGATTCTCGATCGCAGCGGGCTATTTGTTGCGGCTTTGCCTTACGATGGCCCGCTGTAAGAGGTAAAATGCAATCATTATGGAAATTCCGATTTCTGTGAAGGGTTGCAGCTTTCTTCAAGTTAACAGAAGTCGATTCTCGATCACGGCGGGCTTTTTGTTGCGGCTTGGCCGTACGATGGCCCGCTGTAAGAGGTCTCCTCTGCCTTGGGCAGTAGGAATTTGAGACTTTGGTCGTCACCCAGCAGATGGCGTTGCTCCTTGGAGGTTTACATCATCTGCACCAGTTTCACCTGCCAAGTGTTGGTCGATCAGATTTAATTTTTGTATGGTACTCTATGAAAGATTCAAATTTATGGGATATTTTGTATTACCGTGTTTACTGTATCCAATCAGGCAATAGTAGTAATCACATCTGCCCACCTCACCTGGTAATTCCATTATTCATGGCATTCACATGAGTTGATGTCGATTCCAGATCTAATAATTCCATTTATCGTCCGACTGTGTTCCAGCATGAACTGTATTTGAATAATCGGTGTGTAATTCCGATTGACACTAACTATCTATTCACCAATAATTACGAATGCATTCAAATGAGATAGCTGCAATGGATGGGATTTAATCAAAACCATCCTTTCGAGTTAGATTTTGTGTGATTACGGTAGTGTGTGATTCGTAAAGTGATTGGAAATGGGGGTTATTGACCCGTGAATCCAACTCAACCGTGGCTTATTATATCGGATAATTATGTTTATGTTATTTTTTATTTACAATATCATTCCTAGAGATGTCCTCTTGGTACATTCATGGGGAGCTAGCAAAATTTGGGTTTCTTGACCAAGTGAATATTGTTCCTGTGGACATTGCAAATATTTCTACCATAAGAAGTACTCCTTAGAACATAATCTGCTTATATCATTCATTGACTTCTACCCAATATTCAAGTCTTTGATAGGATTAAATGGAAATGCATATTATAGATCGGACGGATACAACATATTTTTTGGACATTAGGCCCTCAAAGAGTACGTTGCACAAATTTTTGTCATATTCACAATAAAACTATTTCAAGTTGTCATACTATGAAAAATCGTTTTCGATTCAATTCCTTGCAATACATTCGGGCAAGTTATAAGCACCAGTAATAGTCCGGTCAATCTAGACCTAATAATGAGAGCCAAGGTACATAAATTCCCATCAATCTGAAAATCAGTAATATTGTTGAAAATATGATCAAAAATGAAATTTGAAAGTTTCATAAAATAATCTACAAAAAATGTAACCATACTTTTTTTTCTACGAGCCACCGGTTTTGAGATATAAGGTATTTGAAAAGTTGTTCAAGTTGTTATCGTCATAATATGCATGAGTGCGCCACGTATATACATCTCTTATCTAGAGTTGTTATATATGTTGATATATTTTTCTATCGGTGACTGAAATCTATACTTAAAATATGAAATATAAATAAGTTATATCGATATGTGTTTCGTTAAAATAACTAAGAATAAAAAACATGTTCAATTAGCTTCTCTTCCTCCAACCTCAGTTACTGCTCATCAAAATCTTCTTCGGGTATATTACCAAGTTCAAGTGTGCCTTGGTTATCAGCTACACCCTACAGACTGGGGTTGGAAGTTGGTCGACAATACATTGGAACCAGTTCAAACTTTACTCCCACCTGCACCGGAAAAACTGCTGAATACAATTTTTTGCGACTGCAAAAAGGGATGCAGGCTAAATGTGGTTTTAAAAAAGTCAGACTGTTTTTTTCTCTGGCATGTACAAACTGTCAAGGCCGGTTGTGCTCCAATGTTGAATCACTAACAGAGGAGGATTCGTTTGATTCCTACGAGAAGAATGAAGAAGAACAAGAAGGAGAACAGGAAGAAAGAGAAGAGTTTGACGGTAACAATTCAGACGAATACAATTCACCAATTTTTTAAGTCACATCGCTTTTTATCTTTTCCGATATTTACAAATTTCCGTAATTTTGCAATAGTTACAAATCAAACAGGATCACAACTGACCGGTGGAGTACGCCTACGGGGGTAGCGTGGAAACGTGTGCATATTATGAGGATTGCAACTTGTAGAAAATTTTGAATCGTTATATCTCAAAAACGGTGGAATAGGAATAAAAGAATTGATACATTTTTTGTAGATTATTTCATGATCTACAATTTTGGTCTGAAATATTTTTATGATAAAAATTACCGTTTCGCTGAAATGATAAAACACATCGTTTCGCTGAAAATCGTGAAAAATTAATTTTTCTGACATTTGACCTCGAATAAAATTTTTTCCATACAGGGAAAATATGCCAGTGCTGTCGTGATACTGACTGAGTACTGAGTCCAAAATACGAGTACATGTACTTATATTGTCAGATTTGTCCTGCAGTTGTACTACACTAAAAAACCAATATTCTCCTTCTCGAACGGTAATACTTGCAAAGAGAGTAAAGCCCTTCCTAATGAGAATGGCATGAAATATTGCCATGACTGCCTTTCTGTGCGGGGCGCCTTGCCATGCCACTATTCCGGGGGGGGGGGGGAATAAATTTTGAATTATCAGTTCAAGAAAGGGGGACTATAGGGGCTTTGCTGGGGACAGCGGAACAGATTGCCTGAAAGTGGGACGTATGGTAGTGTATGTCGATACTATTGAAATGTGTTTCCGATATGCACTGACTGCATTTCCTTATATGAGATTTGAAAAATTCGAAAAGTGCCTACACATTCTCAAAGTACTACTATTGAATTATTGGTCTCACCTTCAGCTTCACTCACTCTTCAGCTATACTGACAACGTGATATTCTACAACATCTCATAACAGGGTACTCAAAAACACTCAATTAACTGATGTGAAACCGTATCGATTGAGCCAACTGAAATTGCTTATTCCGATGTCAGCGTCAAAACAACAATTTTCTTATTGTTGTTCCTTTCAAACCTGGAACTGAAAGTTGCCAGAAAATCCCGATGTCAGTTTTATTATAAACCCCTTTTTTAGAGTCACATACTTTCTCTCGAGTTTTGAAGCGGGCCGCGCTCTTCTCAACAGTTTTTGTGATTTCATTTATAGCTGAACGTCATCCATTATTATAACAAGTACATTTTCCAATATTTAAAATAGCAGTGTGTCGAGTTTTGTGATAGTTTTTTTCAAGTGAAGAAATGTCGCTACAATTATTGAATTATAAAAAAGGCTAACGAAAAATCATGGTGAACTGGTGAATGAACCAAGAGAAACTATTCAAATGCAACAAGTCGACGCAAAGACGAGCGCGGTAAGTACTTGGATGGGTGACCTCATACAGGGAAAGACCGCGTCGAAAGCTCATACAACTGCAGCAAAGAATCATATCATAGCTCGTAGGCAATATATCAATGAACACAAGATATATTGAGGATATGCTGTCCTTCGGAGGAGACGTAAAGCCGGCGGTCTTGAGTCCATGGTTGTTGGACTCGTTAATACCAGAGTGTTCGGCAAAATTTCCGGTTGGGAGAAATGTGGTTACCGGCGTCGATGATTGGCCTTGGTAGGGGAAATAGGCCGACGTTGAATGAATAATTTGAAAAAAACACTTCACACACTGCTAAACCGAAACTAACTGAAACGGACTACTGATATTATGTCCTTCAACCAAATTCCTCTGCGAGTATTCTCCAACTTTTCAAAAATCAATGCTGAAACAGAAATTTTCATTATCGGTGGATATGAAGACTCCAAGGAATCATCGAACTCCGAAGTAATAGGTCAGTATTGCTATACTTGAAGTCCAATCACATGGGAGCAGATTGTAGGATTTTAAGCCACATTTCTGTTGCTGTTCGTGGAGGAATTGAACAAGTTATTATAAATTGTGCAGATTCCGATGTTTTCGTACTCAACATCCACTTTTGGCATAAGCTATCGAATAGTAGTTGTTGAGGAATTTGGTTTGAAGAATCGAACAAAAAAAGTTGTTCAAGCTGTGATTCAATTCAAATGTATCTGAAATTATTAGAACTCTTAATGCTTCGTATTTACATTGCTTAAGGGCTGCAATACATGGGCCTCCGAACTTTCTTCAATTTGGTTCAATGAAAGACGAGATGGAAAGTTGTACCCGGTGCAAATGGTTAAGCCACCTATGCCAAATTCTTTGATCAGGGTTTGCGAATATAATGCTGAATGCTTAACAATATTTTGCACTTGCAGAAAAAGCGAAATCAATTGTATTTCCCTTTGCAAATGCATTGGTAATACTTGTCAAAACTTACCTGAATGAATTTTTCACTACTTATTAATAGGTAAACCACTTTTTTTATTAAATTTTTTTTGAATTAGATCATGCCATTTTTTTTTCATACCTTACCTAAACCAGGTGTTGATAGTCAAGATTTTTTTCCCGCAACTACAGCAATGGAATTGAAAACTATCATGAGGCCGAAAACAAAAAAACTGCACCATATTTCCGGCTGGCAACCTCCACAATATCATTTATTGAGTCTTCCTTAACTCAAATCATCAATCAGAATGGGATCATCGGTTTTTGCATACGGAATGTTTGGCAGCGCTTGCACTATATTGTTCTGAAGAATACATTTCGAACTTTTTGTTTGGATTGGGTTACATCATAATTTATATTTTTATATATTTCATCCTTTCGTTCTTAGCAACAGGTTTCAATAGAGTTAAGATAATAGACCATGGAAGTCCGAACCAATAGTTGGGAAATTATCATCAATATGACAATATTGTGACAAAAACAAAAACGTTTCTGAAAGCATTCCAATGAAATAATTTCATGAGCTACAGGAAGCAATTATAAAAAAAATTTGAAATAGTTGTATAAAGATGATGAAAACCTGACAGAAAAGTGGTATAAAACTGCTACGGAACTATTTACTTTTGAATGAAAATATGTTTTAAGTTTATTGTTGAAACATTTCTGTGATAATACTTCCATTGCCTACAACTGTATTGTGTTAACGGTACGGCCAATAGGTATAATCAAGTAGAATTTTTTAAGTAATTATGAAATTGATACCAACAAAATAAAACTGTTGCAGCACCATGAAATAATGAAACAATTTTGCTGGTCGAGAACATCACAGGTCTTCCATACTACATAACAAACAACACCGCAAGAGGTGGGAAGCGACAAATCGCAACCAATTATGATTTCGTAAAATGCAGCAACAACATTTCTAGAGAAACACCATCGGCAGAACCCCTGAGGACGATAGAGTGCATAGCACCCCCTCGCTTACCTCCTGATTGCCTTTATTGTGACTTCAAGAAACAATATTTTGAATCAATGCATTTCACAGGTTGCACGTTATACACAAAAACTGCCAAAAGCATAAAATCATGAAGGTATTCTGTTTCGATTAACAATCAACTTTTCACTGAAATTTAAAAAAGTTTTATTATCAGATCGATGGAAATTTTTGAGGCATACTCTTTGGAACTATACAGTGTGTTTCAGCAAAAGGAAATTCCAAGATTAACACTAAATACCATGAAAGCATAACTTTTTTCCTGATTAGGTTTCTTCGAACTGAGTTCCTCTAGTATTTATTTTACAACATTCCATAACAGAGGATACTCAAAAGCACTCAATTACCCGATGTTAAACCGTATCGATTGAGCCAACTGAAATTGCTTATTCCGACGTCGACGTCAAAACGATTGTGTAAACTCCGACGATATTCCAGATTGAAATACTCACTCCCATTGAGCTCCACAAAGTAAGCCAGCCGACTTTTTCAATGTAGCAACCCGTCAAACATTCAACTAGGGTCGTCGATACAAATGGTGTGGGTGTCATGCATGCCTGGCAAAATAATGGCCTCGTACAAAGTTGGGATTGCTGGAGATTAATCTGCCTGTGGAGCATTATGAGCCAGTGGTAGGGGAAGGATTTGTCAGTTGGGATCGTCGATTTATCAGAAGGGTCAATTAGTTACTTTGGTTGATGAAATTTCGCCCATCCTCTCACCTTGGATGAATCGAGTCATTGTAGCAAGTGGATCGTTGTTACATTTGTTTGATTGGAGGGGTACATAATTTTGTGATAAAACGAAGTACCTTCAGAGTAGAACTGAGACAAAACTCTCAGTATACTGGTTTTCCTTGAATACGTTATCAAGGGACTGAGTGGCATTCATATATTCTTTGGACTGATTCATTACAGTCTGCATTTGGAATAGGAAAAAGTTGGTACTGGAACGAATCATAATCTGCAAAAAAGTTATGCTTTCATGGTATTTAGTATTAATCTTGGAATTTGTTTTGTTGAAACACACTGTATAGTTCCAAAGAGTATGCCTCATAAATCGATCTGATAATGAAACTTTTTTAAATTTCAGTGGGCATACTATGAAAAGTTGATTGTTAATCGAAACAAAATACCTTCATGATTTTATGCTTTGGGCAGTTTTTGTATATAACGTGCAACCTGTCAAATGCATTAATTCAAAATATTGTTTCTTGAAGTCACAATGAAGGCAACCAGGAGGTAAGAGAGAGGGGTGCTATGCACTAACGTCCTCAGGGGTTCTGCCGATGGTGTTTCTCTAGAAATGTTGTTGCTGCATTTTACGAAATCATAATTGGATGCAATTTGTCGCTTCTCACCTCTTGTGGTGTTGTTTGTTATGTATTACGGAAGACCTATGATGTTCCTAACCAGCAAAATTGTTTTATTATCTCATGGTGCTGCAACAGTTTTATTTTGTTGGTACCTTTTTCATAATTACTTAAAAAATTCTAATTGATTATATTGGCCTTACCGTTAACACAATACAGTTTTAGGCAATGAAAGTATTATCACAGAAATGTTTTAATAATCAACTTAAAAGATATTTTCATTCAAAAGTAGCAGTTTCATACCACTTTTCTGTGAGGTTTTTATCATCTTAATACAACTATTTCAAGTCTCTTTTATAACTGCTTCCTGTAGCTCATGAAATTATTTCATTGGAATGCTTTCTGATACGTTTTTGTTTTTGTCACAATATTGTCACATTACTGATAATTTTCCAACTATTTAGTGGTTATGGTATATTTATTACAATTCCTAAACAATAAAATAACTTATATAAAGTCAAATTGATTCCGCGAATATATATTTGCTGTCTTCAAGAATAAAATGCATAATTTGAGAGGAACCAGCTAACATTGATTTTTAGAGGTAGTGTAATAGTATAATTTGACAGTTAAATTTGACTAGAGTTCCAATAACTATATACACAATTATGTCTTGTAATATCGGTCATTGGAAAAAATACTTCGAACGTGACCTAGTGCTTCCATTTTTTCTTGAAAGAATCAGGAAAATATATACCCTCAAACCACTAGTTCAAAACTTTTTCAAAATTTCACCCTTAATGATCGATGGAAGAAGTTTGTTGGCCAAAACATCCTGATAAATAGTAATGTTTCTCAACAGCTTCATATGGGAAATATAGTAGCTGGAATACCCTACAATGCTTTATATTGATACGAAATTATTATATAAAACGACGACATTTTAAAATGATAGCAATCCGGAATACTGACATTAGATGAATTGAAAATATGAAATAACGCTCCTATAGTGATATTTACAGGTGAAAAGTATATAGAAATTATATTATTATATTATTTAGAACAAACTGAGTTGAATTTGAGACTAGAAAATTAATAAGTCAACACAATGAATTTTATTAAAATTGATAATTTTTTACAAAAACATTAATGAATGAATAACGCTAATAAATTTAGTTGAAAATGTGCTATATATTTCTCAATGAAATTTCATTCGCTGTAGAAAAAACTTTGAAGCACAAGTAATGTCTTCAACAGTTTCATAAGTACAAGTGAAATATTGAAATCCAACCGTTCTATTTGTTAGTGTTTAAAGATAGTTGGTGACATATCTATTATATTTTTCCTGGTATCCAATATAATATAATTACTTCTTGCGCCTTCAAGAACACATTTTTAACACTTTTTTAAATGATTTTTAAGTATTGCTTGAATATTTTGCAAAAGTGCAGTAAAGGAAGTCTTTATAAAACTACTTCCTAAGAGTCTTTGAAATATTCCATAGCAACTCCCAAAATGTTCATGAAACTGTTTTATAAAGCTTGTAAAACGTCTCACAGAATATTGATGAAGACTTCAATCTTTTATAAAACCGTGACAATTTCCTACTTGTTGCTGTTTTATAAACACATTGAGGACATTTCTGAGAATAATGCAGTTTTATAATTTGTGTCACCGAAATGTTATAGCAACTATTATAAAATATGAAATTGCTAGTTCGGTTTCAACGATGCTAGAGGTAGTTTTTGCTCGATGGCTGTTGCTGTTCAAGCACACAAAAAAATCTCGCACTCGAACCGACCCTGCCCTAGCCAAAAAACCTGCATTTATCTCTTGTCCAAGCCGCCGCCCCCGAATCGGATCGCAATCCATGAACGACGACAATGGACAACACTCAAATCAATTGTCGACTTTCGGAGTGAAGGCCGGCATTCCATTAGCCAGATTACAGATTATTGAGCCCGAGAGATTTGCCTGGAGCGTGGTCAGAAAGGCTTTGAAGGACCCCGATCGTTTTTTCGACCCCTTTGTGGGGGTGCAGAGATAGGTCAACCCCGCTGAAGTGCATTTGCGATTGATGACGGGGTTGGCCATGTCAATCGACGATTTCACTTGTTTTCGGTTGGTGTGAAGTGCTTAGGTTGATTTTCATTATACGTTTTTGTGCTATAGTTCAGAAAATGAAACTGAGAAAATGGTAAAATCTCGCAATTTTTTCTTCCAGCACCGATTTGTACAAAAGTTCGAGATTAGGCTTATTACACCCTCTTGTTCATTTTCTATATTGTGCCGTAGAACGCTTTTTTTTTTTAGGGGTGACCCCTAATTGTCAAAAAATATGGGTGAAAATAGTTAAATAATGATTGTTTCATGCTTTTAAATACAATTTCAGAATCTTTCAACCTACTCTTGTAATAAACTACCCTTGAAAACATTGAGGTTTTTATAATATGTCTTCGAACTTTAGAATACACTGGTGAGAAATCAACGAAATATACACTCACACACGCGAGCAGATTTTTTTTCTTCTTTGTCTTCCAATATGAATGGAAAAAGTGGTACATATAACGTAACGGCCACATAACCGGTTATGTGGATAACTACGTTCCGAGAGGGTAAATCAAATTTTTCAAAAAGAAATTGATCGTTTTTTTAAGCATAGCTCCTTCATTTTAGGTGATAGAAAATTTTTTCAGGAACGATTTTGAAGAACTTTTCAAGAGCTATAAGACTACCTGAATGAAATTACTTGATATCCCTCAATTTTTAAATGGGGAAAGTTCAAAGCTCTTGACTAAGGTGATGTTCGATCGTGAATGTAGGTGTTAAACGCCTACATATCGCCGAATATTCACTTTACAAAAAATCTACACACAGGGAAATTTTTGGCATTGAAAAAGCTTCAATTTAGTACTGTATCGCTTTTCTCGTATCTTCAGTATTTTGAAAGATATTTATAAGAAAAGGGTTGAAAACGCGAAATTGGAAAAAAATCGTTTTCTCTTTAAACTCCAATTTTTCTAAAATTAGGCATTATAAATTAGTTAAACTTTGTGGATGTATTGATAGTACATATATAAAGATAATCACAGAAGGGTGGCGATCAATTTGAGTTAGGGGGTACTTTGGAGGTTGTTTTCACAGATATGTTTCGTAGAAAAAAGCTGGTACCGATCTCATTTTGATCGTAAGTCTGTCAATTTTCATGCTAGGAAGACATTTTTTTATTTGTTTGAAAGATTCAATTGAATACTTCAAAAAAGATTCCATGAGCTCTCTTCGAAAAATGCGAATTTTTCTCGTTATTTCGCTTCAAATCTTCTAATTTATACATTTGACGAAAAAAGCTAAGCAATAATTTGCTGTATCCCAGTTCGTACGTGTCGTAAGAAAATTATAAAGAAAGCATCGTTTTTGTTTCTCCAGAAGCTACAATTTGCCTCCCACACTTTTTTAATAAAATGCATAGTTTTATAGTTATTTCCAAAAAACCATTTGAAAAAGTCGATTTTTTCATCAAAGAACAGTTACTTTCAACTCCGAATAACTCCAAAAATATTACTTTTACGAAAAAAACGTATGGAACATTTTTTTCTTAGAATTACTTCTTCCGCCGATTCCTACAGTTAAAATGTAATAAAAAAATTTCACCTCCGTGATGGGGTGACAACCACCCCCGAGGCTCTAGCGTACAGCGTCATGATATATAAAATGATCCTTGAGCTATTCCCTACCATCTATGAAAATTTCAGGTGCATCCATGTTGGACGAAAAAATTGCGACCCAAAATGCTTCATTTCCTGAACAACTATTCCATAACCGTTTCGTTCAGATATCATAAATGTCGAATAGAAATCTATATTACTTTTTTTGTATGTTACTGTGATCCATTTACTGACGCTCTCGGCAATTTGTTGTGGATATCATTCTAATGATTTCGATAACTCGGTGTTGATTAAAGTATATTATTATTATTCTACGAATGTCACACATTACTTTTTTGTGCTATTTTTCTTGTTACTCGTTGCAATTCGTTTATACTTATTTCAGACGGACGGCATGATGTCTGCCGTCCCGACAGTGAAAATACAACTACGTTTCCATCTCCTTGTGGTTTGATTCCTCGAAATCACAAGATACCCCTAAATCAATAGCCCAAACAAGCATAAGCAAGGTTTCCGGAGAGGCTGCCGTTCATTTGTCCAATTATTAAGCGTCAAGGAAACAAGAAACTGATATGTTCAACATCGTTCAGTAGAAAATGGGATACAGAAATGAATGAAGTGATGAGAACTGAAAAAGGAGAGGAATTTTGTCTTTATGATACAAAGGAGAAGGAATTCGACAATAATCAAGTTTTGATAGTTGGAACTCACAAAAACTTAGATATCATGAAAGCATTTCTACATTGGGCCATGGACGGAACATTCAAAACCCTAAATTTTCCAACAATTATTTACCATTCACGTGATAATCGATCATTGCTATGATAACTTCCATCCTGTCAAATAAGGCTGAAGATACTTATAGAAAAGTTCTTGAAGAATGCTTGAAGTTGGAAATAAATCTGAATCCCAAAAGTATATTGGTTGATTTTGTCCAGGCTTCAATATGTGCAGTGAAAGAAACATTTTCAAACTGTAGAATCCTCAGTTGTCTTTTCTTCCGCTTGACTCAAAATTATTGGCGCAGAATACAATAAAATCAATTGGTTCATATACAGTGTGTTCCAGCAAAAATTGCCACCCCATCTCTAAACTCGTGGGAAATCTTGAAAATCGCTCAGACCCGTCGATTTTTATTTCAAAGGGAAACAGTCTCATCAAATATATCATCACTGTGTTGTCAACCCCCTCACCCCCAGCACCCCTTACTTCAGAAGTTTCAATAGGACTACTATACTTTTACTACATCAGTTCGAAGGGAATTCAATCCTCAATGGGTGTACTGAAAGTTAGGATCGATCAAGTGTTGTTGAAATTCAAAGGAAAACAAAGTTGATATCGTGCTGGAGTAAGAGAAAAGCCTAACCGTAATAAATACATATGTTCAGCTGAAAAATAGTCTACTGACCATAGTATACGTGTATAAATTCTGGAATATAAAAGAATATTTGGAGCCTTTTGCTGATAATTTATCTTTGTAGTTTTTAGAAGGTCATTTCACTTGATTGAAATATATAGATTTTTGTTGATAACATGGAAATAATATTGAAAAAAAAATTGTATTTGCATATTTCTTTCATATTTGCTGTTGAAGGAATGCAACTTTGTGCAAAAATACATATATGTTTTTCAATATAGTGCATCGCTTATATCTGCTTCACTTTTTGTATAATTTGGGTTGGCAACATCATCTGTGTCCGAAAAGTCCAATTCATTCTCGCTCTCTGACCATTTCTTCCAAATATCAGCCAATCTTTTGTCAGTAAGCGTTTTTTCAATCCATACTCATTATGAGTTTTACAGCTCAATGCACAGTGTTGTTCATAATCTCAATTATTACTGTCAATATACTTATATATGTGACATTCCTCATGTAATTATATAAGAACTACATACCTTATTGTACATAAACCATTTTTTCACGAAGTTTTCTGCAAAAACACTGTTATTATTCTTCCGTTTACTATACCTATACTCTAATCATCAAATGTCAACAGGAAACCGAAGTCCCAAATCGTAAATACAGCACCATTCATGATCAAAATACCAAACTGTATATTTCGAATTGATACAGTAACATACAATACAATCACTCAAATCGCTCCGCTAACTATCCAACGCTCTGTACTGAACCTGTCTGTAAGGAAAATTCTCTACTTCGACTTCTGCATTTAGCAATACCAAAGCTCTCTCCTTTAAAAACTCCGTGGAACTCTCCGCCTCTCCACTCAGCTGGGAACTCTAATAACTTTCTGCCGTAGCGATGAATTGCTTTCGTATATATATACTTGCTTACGCCTATGGAGAATCTTCCAGTCAAAGCTCGATGATCGAATTCTCCACGCGAATCAAGAGTTCCAAGGAGTATGATGTTCTCCCTTCGACCCCTCATATTATTCTTCGTTTACGAGCGACAGGGCCGGTGCTAGAAGATTTTGTAACAACATGTAACGCTGTGCTATGGCACGTGTAATAGCTAGTAAGCAACTTTAAGTTAGATGGAATTTGTCGGCGCAAAATTGAAACCACATACATTAGAGGGCTTTTATACTTTGACTACATAAAAAATAATCAGACCTGCCTTATATTGATCACTCTACTATATTGATTGAATGAATTTTCATTAATTATGAAAGAACTAATTTTGAAGCGATACTTTTCTAAATGAAACTCCATAAAACTCCCAAAGAAAAATAGTTACTCGCTATTTCATTTCGAAACAGTGGACGGATCCATCAGTTGAGGACAGCCGATGTGAACAAATTGCCGAATTGTTATTTCAGGATCGCTTCTTCGAACTTTCAGCTGGATTGTTGTCCGAATTGGCTGAAATTTTACCGCACAGAACTTTACGGAATTGCATCGAACTGCAATGCACTCTCTCCGCGTCATTTACTTTTCAAGATTTCGTTACATTTCGCTCCGAATTTTACGAAATTGGCGAGAATCGATTCTCTGAAAGCAATCTGAAAGGTGAAGCGAAATAAACTGAAAAGTCGGAATCAGTTGTGATGACTGCGACAAATTGTACATTGGTCAAAGCCGCTCAAATGTGAAAATTTGTTTCAAAGATCATCGATAGAAACGATCAGAAGAAAAAAGAAGCCACAGGATTTGTGAAGGCAATACGCTTTCGATGAGATGAAATGATACTCCACAAGGGGCATTGTCTGCCATGAATCGTATGGGTGAGGAAACTTTCTATTCTTCGAACAATCTGAATAGGATTTGAGTTCTTGTTGATGAACCCTCGATATATCAGGAATTGACAACCAGTAAACCTCAATATGATTAGCAGACCCTTGCCCGCACAATGGTCTGTCTTCTGGGTGCACTCGAAAGAGGGTTTGAAAAAGGAGAATTATCAATGGAAAAAATGAAGAATAAACCAGAAAACTGGAGTGATACTTAACAAAGAAGCATTTGAAACAATAAGGTTAACCTCACTTCATTTAAAATGGAGGATATTAGGCATTCCAGGTACTTGTAAACGTCTTATCAAATGACGAAATCAACCAATACGGTGGCATCTGTCCCACAGAAACTTTCGTTTGTTTTTACCAGGAGAGTGCTATTTCCATGGTGAAACTTGCATTGGCCCCCAGACATCACGTGATCTGGAATGCCTAGTTGATAGGAGTGGTCGGTTTCAAATGAACTTGAATGAATTGGTTTCAGTGTTTGTCTTTGTGTTCGAAAGAATGCGAAACCAAAATGTTTGATAACATTGCAAAACTGCCCTGACAACTTTATGAAAGCATTGAAGGGTTTTATGGAGTTTGTCACAACTGAACATCTTCAATGGAGTAGTTGTAGTAAGTGTGGCCTATAAGAAACCTTGATAGCAGTGACAAAGCTCAAATTTTTCTCTGGGTTTCTTTCAATCAGTTCTGTTGTTTCCTTCATGACTGTTATCATTCAATATTATGAATAAGTATGAATAATATAATTTGTAACTAGGTGAGAATCACTTCACAATGTTTGAGCATTGTAAAAATCCAGACTCCGTCTTGGTTGAAGAAATATTAGGAATCGTTAGGCAAAAAACATTATTGATTCCAGTTTCAGGTAATAAATTGACAGTTTTAATACGTTCACCCAATAAACCACAAAAAAACATGAGACACAAGACTTCAATGGCGATGATTCTCAATACAACCTTCAAGTGCAAAAAAAACTTATTTTCACGGCTGTGACAAGAAACTGCTCTATCTCAACTGTTCTGGATAGAACGATATATGTCTTCAACCTAATTCCTTCAACTGATGAAACAATAACTTTGGTGTGTTACAGCTGTAGTTATTATTACACGATCATGAAATGTTGGATTTCACAGAAACAACAGAAATTCAAAGTGAATGTTGATTCGTATCTCCTGTACCTTGATTCACGCGGTGTTCTCTGAACATTACAGGGCTTCCCTTTCGTGTGAATCTGCATATGAGAAAAAATTACGCCTTTTTTTTCTCATTGAATTGTACCTAAATGGTAATTTTGAATGACTTTTTGATTTGATTATGACTGATTATGAATATGACCTACAATATATCCACTTATTCTGTATGAAAAAGTAGGCCATTTCAGGAAACTGATTGGTTGCGATAGTTATTGTACTGAAATGCGGAAAATCGACCTAGTAGTAAAAATGAAACACAAAAACAGTTCATCCAAACTATCTTAAAATTTTCACCATTGATTTGAACTTGATTTGTTCACACGTTAATATTCCGTTATGTAAGGTTGCCCACGCTGCGCCGGTAAAATGTCACAAGAATTGGACATCATAGAAATTTGAAATCGAACTCATTTGTTATTATTAATATTACTGATGAAAACATGAAGTCATCTCGTTGTGAAATATCAACTAATTGGCTGAAAAAATCAATTTTCAAGAAATATCGAAATCAGCGGTTGGAGAAAAACATTAATTTCATGTCCAATTAGTACAAAAAAGGCGTTTTTGTGACTCTTCAACTTGTTCCGAAAATATGCGTTTGTGTTACTAGTTGAACAAATCACTATCAGCTGAATTGATGTCCACTTGGTTGAAATTGTATCGTACAGAGCTTCCTGCAATTGCATCGGACTTCAGTGCACATTCTCCGCATCATTTACTTTTACGATTCTGTTACGTTTCTATAGAGGGTTCGTGACGATAAAAATATAAACGAAGAGCACTTTTTGTTATCGGGGCTACATTGCACGAGGATGATTCACTGCCGTCCCTAAACGAGAACAATTTATCTACGTATTCGAGAAAATTGAAAGAGGAACAATAAAACGACACACGAATTTTCACTTTGATTTGTGGTGACAAAGTGTTCGACCCAGTTCGCTTTGTCAATATCGGTTCCGAGTTACATTGTGTCACATCTTCGAATGAAAGGATCCAGGAATATAACGAAATTGGTGAAAGACGATTTCTCTGATTCAGAAGATGAATTGAGAAAAGCTGAGAATTGGGATCTTAGATCTGCAATGAGAAGTACTTTGGTCAAAGTCGGCTGGCTGTATAAACTCGTTTTAAAGAACATTATAGTCATGTTTGTTACGTTGTTTTCTGGGTTTGTAACCTACCACAATTACGAAGATTGCCAACAAGAGATATTTGCATTCAAACAGGGATTCGCGTATAACTTTTGAGAACGGAAACCGGTTTAATTTCCGAAACGTTAACGATAAGTATTTTCATGTATATATTAGTTCTCATTAGTTTTTTGATAGGCAAAATTTGAGATATCGAGAAGTTGCTGACTAATTGGACTTGTTCTATCCAGAAAGAACTGTTTTTCAATAGACGCAGCAACTTTTCGGGGTGGATTAAAAATCTGCTTTTTTACACTACCATAGATTCCAATAATAATTCTTATTTTTTCAGATTGTGGTAGGTTACAAACCCAGAAAACTACGTAACAAACAATGATTCACTACAAAATAATGACGTTCAAACAGTATCATAGACATTTTATCAATTATTAAGGATTTCTCTCCTTCGAAAATTAAGAAAGAGTTAACTTGGTATATTGCCTCGTTGCGTAACTACAATATTATAAAAAAAAATGACAAAAAGATGAATTGGGAAGAACTGAAAAGTCGGGGATATGAAAGCTGCAATGGAAAGTACATTGATCAAATTCGGCGAGCTGTATGAACTTGTTTCAAAGAATTTAATGTTATGTTCATGAAATCCATTTTTTTGTGATTTCACTCCTGAAAATGAAAAACGAAGAGCATTGAGTTTGAATATAATCTGTTTCAGGATAAATTGATATATTCGCCCCGTTCCGTTATATTATAACGGAACGGGGCAATATTATAAAAAAGCGAAATGAATTGACACTAATTACCAAATACTGGAATCTGATAATAACATTCCATAAAGGCTCGAGAAAAGGTAGCAAAGTAGTTTTCGAGGTAGTTTTCGAATCGTCGCCAAGGAAATACTTTTTACAATATTTTTCCAAGTTGTTTCTCCGAATTCATAAAAAATACGATATGTAACTTTTTGAATTACTTTTTGAAATTCATTTACAAATTAATAAAAATACATAACTGACAAAATAGCCAGTCAATTTTCCTTTTCCATGATATTGCAGTTACGTTTCGGGCAAATATACCAATTTGTCCTAAGAACAGATAATATAAGAATTCAAAGCAATTTCTTGACATAACCTTCTCCTTCAAAAGCATTGGAACAATAAGTACATTTTACACAAATCTGATACGAAAGATCGGAAACAGTACCTATATTCCAACAGAAAATAACAATATAGCTCATCAAGTCTATTTCTCGAGAGAAATATTGAATTTTCTGGCCAGGATCACCTACTTTTTCATTCACAATCATCCAAGAATAATTTCAATTAATTATTTATTTCATATTTCAGTTTCTTCAATTTTATTGAATACGTTCGGTATGCCAATCATATCTCAGGATTTTATCATATTTCAGGATTGCTGCAAATAAAAAAATTTTAATCACTTACTGATATTTGAACAGCATTTTCGACAATAAGAATCGTCTGGCGTTGAGTGACGAGAGCGCCGAATCCTGTATTTGAGAAAATGGAACATGCCATTATTGGAAACTAGTGAGAGGTTTGTTGTATTTTTTCGTTCGATTGGTACCAATATCAGGGGTAGCTCGTTTTGTGTATCTACGCTGATGTATTCGTGTTAGCGGAAACCCAATCAATTTATGGATTTCGATGGGCAGACTGACGTTTAGAATTGAAGAAGAATACGAAGTCGGGAAAGTGTCACGGGTCGGCAAAGTGTTTTGCTGACTTTGTCTTCTTCCTAGTGAACAACTTATTACTTTCCAACCTGAAAGTAGACTGGAAATAAACACATTTTCTCATGATTGTGAATAAAATACATTGTTTCTCACCATGCTTTGCATGAATATTCAACAAAAGACATTTAAACACATTCAAACAATTTCATTGAACAATTGTTGGATAGTCAGGTGTATTCATTAAAATAGTGTATGACTACATTTATATCGACAATGTATATCCGCTTCAAATTCGATAGCATAGAGTTATTCCACTTTTTTGTTTATTTCGCAATACATAAGTGGATCTCAGAATCCCTAGACAGGGTGGCAGTGACAGATTTTCTGGACCAATGTTCTACAGTCTACCTTTGGAATAGGAAATACCCGGATATGAAACAAATCATAATTTGCAAAAAATCACGCGCTGCGTGGTGCTTCATGGCTAACCCAGAACTTTTTCTTGATAGAACAGACTGAATACTTTCAAAGAGTATGCCTCATGAATTTTCGTTATTCTCACGATGGGACTAATTTCAGTTGTGATTGGTGTACTGGAAAAAGTTGTTTTTCATTAAATTTTTTCGCAATACATCTGGGGAATATGTAAATTACCCTGTATCATTTGAAACAGTATATCTTCATGTTTTTTTAACTTCGATCGATGTTTTTATGTATAACACATGTAAAGCAGTCTGTGAAAAGACTTCCATCCGAATTCTTGTTGGAATTAACGAACGGAAAATATGGGTTTTACATGAAGTATCACGCAGCGCGTAATTTTTTTTGCGAATTACGATTTGTTTTATCTTCCATTACTTTCCTCTCCGAAGGCACACTGCAGACTGTAAAAAATTGTTTCGAGAAATTTGTCACTGCCGCCCGGTCCACCTGAGATTCAATCCGATTGGAAAAAACTTACTTCACAGCAATATGTCAAATATCGTAACGTTGAGTTTGTTGTGTTCTGCGAATTAAGTTGAACGAAAAACAGATGGTTTCTCTGGACCACATGTATCTCTTTCATTATCATATTTCTCTTCACTCTGAGAAAGATAACTCATCAGATGATGAAAAATTCAGACAGCAAACAATTATTCTGAAGTTCCTACTTTCACCTGATAACTAACAATTTCACTTCTCTTCAAGATCAGTCAGGTCCAATCATATGTTTCATGGAATTGACTTGATCTGGAAATTGTATATATTTACTAGCTGACCCGGCCACGCGTTGCTGTGGCTAAAGTTTTTGTTATATTACATTATAGTAAACAATCTAAGAGGAACAATAAGAGAACATCAGTCACGGAGTCCACTATGCTTTTTCACACAGATGGTATTTGTAAAAAAATATGGTAATCTCCTTATTTGACTTTCTACTACTATAACCCTTTAGTACAATGAAATTATTTACGAACAAAGACGAAAATGTTGATGTTGGTATACAAATTCACTGGATTGAGATTTGAAGGGGAAGTAGGTTGAACACAATTAATTAAAATGTTCTTACACTTGATATTAAGCAGAAATCAATAGGTACAAAATAAAAATTTATCAGATTTATTATTTCCATTTAATTTTATAACAAATATAAGTATATTACAGTATAATACAGTAAATAACATGTGACGCTTAAACTCATGAATGAGGTAGGCAAGGCAGACAGTCTTAAACTTTTAAACATTAATATCTATTTTTTTGAATTATAAATACTATCAATTTAATTTAACACCAATCGGTGCACAATGTTTTTGGTTAACCTGTCTTTAGCTAACACAAATAGATTCGACGGTTTCCCAACACGTGAACACGCAACATATAGTTGCCCATGAGAAAAACATGGATTTTCCAAATCTTAACCATTTGTGGTTGTGCATGACCTTCTGCTGTCCTGATTCTTCGAGCTGGATTTCTTGATTCAATTTGTTCTGCCAACTGATGGGCTCAGCAGCGCCATCTATTGATTACTTACTCAACCCAGTCGAAAGTCGAAAGGTATCGACATCATTTCGACATCTTGATTCAATTTGTTCTGCTAACTGATGGGCTCAGCAGCGCCATCTATTGATTACTTACTCAACCCAGTCGAAAGGTATCGACATCTGTTAGAATCATTTGGAGTTAACAGATAATTGTGACTGTCAAATAATAACAGACAAATAATTAGCAATAAATTAAAATTGCGACTATAATTTGAGATTTAAACTAATCCTATCTCCCAAGTTGGATCGAACTGCACATGGTGTGCGAATTTTATTATAATCGGTTAAGTTGTTTAGGAGTCCATTGAGGTCAAACATTGTGAAACGAGATTTAAATATATTAAGATATCGATTAGGTCAAACCCTTTCCAAGCGGTTCCAAAGTTGTGAGATAAATGTAGTTATCTCTTGCCTTTACTTCTTTACTAACTGTTATTTTTGTCTATTCTTCCGGAAAAAGGGTATCGTTGATTTGTTCGACAATGTTGTACAAATAGTATACCTAATTTACTTATTTACGTGATAATTATTAATGAATGTACTAGAATATTACCAACCTCGACTTCTTCTTGGTTGGTGAAGAAGGGAATCATAATACGTGTGTTCAGTAGGCCACGTAACAACTATTTCCAAATATCAGTGGAGAAGATGGTCTTTGTTGGAAATAGAATCAACTCATCACTACAAAGCACATATGTACAATGGCACGCGGATCATTTCCCAATTTGACTATTTTCCAGCGTCCGTTAAAATTTTCATTTCGATAACACATTGCAGCTGTTTTCGTTTATAATTGCACCAGTGCATAGAAATTACCGATAATTTTGCAAGAAAGCGTGATATCTAAAAATTGCAAGAGTTTATTTTCATATTTTGGCGAAAGTGCTCGAGTCCGAAGGACGAGGGCTCTTTTACAAAATATGAAAATCACCGAATGCAATTTGTATAAGATATCACGCTTGAATGCAAAATTATCTGGTTATTTTAATGCACGAATGTAATCCATTGGAATATTTCAGGAATAAAGAAATTCTCAAGGAAATGTTATTTTTTGTTCATTTATACTATCCTCTATAGATTGTATGGAGCACTCACCAAAACGCGAAATGTTTTTCTATTTTTGAAGTCTATCTGACATTTATTTGTGTTGTTTACTGACGTCTAGCGATACGGTTTCAAATGTGTTGTTATGGTGACTCGATACAATGCAATTACCGCTGTAAGTTTTCGATAATTGCATTGTTCTTATGGGACATTTTATATATGAGGGAAATATTTGACAAGATTTCCAGAATATGTCTCTGTCGAATGAATGATCAAAATATAATTCATCTTTATGGGAATCAGCTTTTCCGATTGTCAATCATGAAAGAGGGGATAATATGTAATGAATCTAATTTTGCTGAAAGTCAATTCTGTAATTTCATAAAATTTTCCAGACGTCAATCTCAGGCACAAAAACTCCTCAGAAAATTCCTGCAAATCATCCCTTATCCCCCAAATGAATGCAGCAGAGCGGAACGTGAAAATATAATGAAAATATCCCAGAAAGAGTACGTACTTCCTGCTCATTTCGGCAGGAAACAATGTGATTTAAAACGGCCTTCAGTTCTCCAGCCATTGTTATTAAATAAGTGTGAAACGAAGTGGAGATAATCCGGAACAGTCTGCTCCGAATTCAGAAAGTTCAATAAGAATAGCAGCAGACTGCTACATTTCCTACCTTTTTTCTTGATGAATATCCAAGAGAATTTATGATTTCGCGTGCTCGACGAAAATTTATATTTTTTCGATGGCGATTTTCTTTCACCGTTCATTCTTGTATTCATTATGGAAACCTTCGAACGATGTCGAAAGAATTCTCAAAGGAAGACATGAGTAGAAAGGAAATAGCAACGTATATAACATGATAAAATTTGGGAAGGTCGAAAAAGAGGCCGTATCCGATCAAGGGCACGCTCACGCATTTCAACTTGGTGGACAAATGGAGGAAGGAACATTCATTCCTTCAGAAGATAATCCAAGGAAGCTTCCTACTTCGAGAACAACAATACATTCAATTACCGTAGATTAGAAATTAGGTTCAAGCATGACTCTTCTCATGGAAAGCAGATCTATCATTGTCTAGTAATCAGCCTCAGTAGTAACTATTCCTACAATGTCAAGTATCTCGATGCTAGGAATCACGATCAGTAATAATGTGTCATGGGAAAACCACGTGAGATCGATCGCGAAACGTGCTTCGCAGAAACTTGGATTTCTATTTCGTGCGAAGGAATACTTCATTTCTCCTCAGCTACTAATGATCTACAAGGCTCAGATATGACCTGTCTTGGAATATAGTTCGCATGTGTGGAGTTCGGCACCAAAACATTCATTGAGGCTTATCGATTCTATCAGAGAATGGCAATCCATCTTGTTGGTGATTCTTCGCTCACAGACTCGCTCGTTTCTATAGATATTTTCACGGTCGGTTCTCTTCTGAATTGAAATCAATCATATAATACAATACAATACAAATTCAGTACCATACAATACAATACAATACAATACGAATATTCATTTTACAGTATTGGATAATATCAAAAATGAGTACCTTAATTGAACGAAATTAAGGAACTTTAAAAAATTTGATGTACAGTGAACACTGAACATAATAAGTAAAAAATAAACTACGAAAAATCACACACACAAAAAAGAGGTAACGACATCATATTTATGCCCTGGATGCATTCGTTCAATGAAAAAAAAAACAATAATATAATTATATTATTTAATAGGTAGGACAAGGGACTCTTAGCTACCTTGGTCAGTCTGTGCTTGGGTAAGACCAAATCCAGGCCCTCTCTGAGACCATATTCGTTGTTTCTGGAAACCATATAGTCAGATAGGTTTCTTCTACCTGCATTATTGACGTTAGGATAAACAGGAAGGAGAATGTTAGTGAGTTCAATTCGGAGAATGATTCTTTACAAGAAAAGGAATACGGTTTAAATGATATAATTCTAATTATCCTCTTTTGGGCTTTGAAGACCTCATCAGCCCTGTCAGAGCTGCCCCATCACATGATGGCAAGGGAAAGGCATGAGTGGACATATCCAAAATAATGAAGTATTCGAATATTATATAGTTTCCACTTCATTCCTTAGTTGCCAAAGAACCTAAGTATAGACATTTTTCTCAATACAGTATCAACTTGACACGACCAGGTCAGATGCTCATGTATAAATCATTAGGTACAATAATAACCTTGAATTTGAAAGTTTCTTTCTGGCCACTATTTGAAATTGGATAATCATTGAAATCACTATCGCTTTTTGGTGAAGTAAAAAATTGTTTCAGACAATAGACTTCTTCAGAATTATCAACCCTCTATGGATGGTATATCATCAGGTACAAAAATAACTATAAATTTGGAAGTTCCTTCTTGACCACCATTTGAAAGTAAACAAACATCAAGATCACTGTGGCTTCTTGGTGAAATAGTTATCTTGGGTGATAAAATCGTTTTGTCAAGAAGCAACGTTCACGTCCTACCTAAATTGAATCTTGAGTTTGAATAGCTCGGCAATATCTGTTGGTTTAAAGGGCAGAATGTCAGAAAATTTCATGGATAACCTTGAATACTGTCATTTTTGCAAAGTTCTCCATCACAAGACCGACAATAATGATTGGCTGGATCGTGGAAAGTACTGAAAATGGAGAATGAATATTCAAAGAACAGAAATGAAACAAAAATACCTTCCCACTTCAAAACAGCGAGAAGAGACGTTCAGTTATTTTCAAGAAGTCGTTCTTTCGATATTTTGTCGCAATAAAAATTGAATTTTATCTATCCATTGTGCACAAGGTATATACTGTGTCCTGTCTCTTGATAAGGGTTAGACAGGCTGAAGATTGGCCTGACTCTTGGACAGCAATTCGATGTTTATATACTCTACCAGTCACACGTCTGTTGATCTGGCCTAGATATGTTCCAAGGCAATCGGAACATGGAATATTAGCAAGTTCGAGCCACTACTTCCCTAACTCAAGTAAACTAGAATAACTAACTTCACCATATCCCACTCTATTAGAGCCAGATATCCAGTTTTCGATGCATTGGGTTTATAATGTCACTGAAAAAACCCTTGATTTAGAGCAACAAACAAATGTTTCAGAGAATAAACTTCTTCAGATTAATCAAGCCTCCATGAATGGTTTACCGTACCATTAACTCGAAAGTTGCTTCTTCAACACCATTTGAAAGGTAATGAATAATCATTGAAAACACTGGAGCTTCTTGGAGAAATAGTTATCATCTTGGGTGGTAAAATCGTTTTGTCAAGATGCGACGTTCGCGACGTACCAAGATTGAATCCTGAATTCGAATAGCTCGGTAACATCTGTTGGTTTAAGGGGCAGAATGGCAGAAGAATGCATGGCTAACCTTGACTACTGCCAGTTTTGCAATGTTGTCCATCACAAAACGGGCAATAATCATTGGGTGGATCATGGAAAATACTGAAAATGGAGAATGAAAATTCAAAGAATGGAAATGAAACAGAAATACCTTCCCAGTTCAAAACAGCGAGAGGGGATGTTCACTTGTTTTCAATAAGTCTTTCTTTCGATATTTTGTCGCAATAAAAATTGAATTTTATTCAGTTTCATCCAGTTCGCCTGACGGAGAAACTTTCCCATTGTCGCAACTCGGTCTGAAAACTTCAATTGATACAGCACGAGGATTCTTCTGGACGACAAAACATTCCAAGTTGACGGAGTATTGTACCAGGCCATCCGACCGTTAAACAGACGATCGTCTACGAGGAGAAGATTCTGTTGGCGAAGCAAAATGAAATTTTTGGCGGAGTTTTTTCCTTTTGTATAATTAAAGGATAAAAGAAGCGTTCGAGCTCGAGGGGCGTTGTAAATTCTTATTGCGAAATGTTTTGTGACGAAGAAAAGTTTCAACTGCGATCGAGACGCCTATTTCAGTTTGGTGGATAATTTGGAGGAGTTTCATGGATTCGGGACAAAGGGACTTGACGATTTTTTCTAAGGAATAATTAACAGATGATGGCAGCGGATCGTGTATGCGGGAGAGAGATGGAGAAGGGGATGGTTCCATTATCGCGGAATCCTCTCGACATGAGTAATAACACTGAGAGTGAAAGGGATATTATAGACAAACTTTCTACCTATGTAACATTCAACGCATGAAAATTGATGATGAGTGATGATTGAAAAACAACAGAATAACATAAACACTGAATAAATGTCATTATTTTGTGATGGATGAATTCTTTCTTCTAGCATTTTTGATTTCTTGAATTATCACAATCTGAAAAGATAGGAATTAATATTGAATCTATACAAGTGTAGAAAAATTTCCAAATTTCTGACATTCACAGAAGCGAACAAAAAAACTAAACTGGAAGAGAATATTTATGGAAGTTTTGAAAACGGAAGCAGAAAAGCTGCTGACTTATTGAACCTGTTCCATTCAGAAGGAACTACTTCTGAATTAGCGCAGCAACTTCTTGGGTAGATTGAAAATTTGCCTTTCTACACTTGTATAGATTCAATATCAATCTCTATTTTCTCAGATTGTGGTATTGCAAGAACCCAAAAGAGCAAGAAGAAACATGAACACTGTTTGAAAGTGATTATTTTGTGGTGGATAAATCTTTTCTTCGTAGTTTTCAGGGTTTGTAACCTTCCACAACTTGAAAAAAAAAAAAGAATTTATATTGGAATCTATTTATGTGGTATGTGTGGTAGATTAGAAACCCAGCAGAATATGGGCCGCAATGTAAAAATGATTTCGAAAATCTGGACAAACTATACAAGAAACTTCAAGGTTCCCACAATAGTTTAACTTTCCTGTGCAAATGCTGAGATAATAAAATCATTCTCCAAGGTTTGAGATTAAGACTCCCATATAACACAGCTGAATATAAATATTGATGGCATAACATTACCTCTAAGGGAAGAATTGAAAGTATTAGTTCTCACAATCGATACGAATTTGAGATTCGAAGCACACATCAGAAACTGTATTCAAAAATACATATATATATATATATATATATATATATATATATATATATATATATATATATATATATATATATATATATATATTTCTAGACATTTGCAGAATACCGATTTGAAAAAAAAAAACTATGTGACTCACTTATCTTATCAGTATTCAACCATACCGATACTGTATATGGAAACTGTTTGACTTGTATGAGGTGGAAAAAATACAAATGATTCAGAACTACTGTCTTCGTTTCATATATGGCATCCGAAGAAGGGACCCCATCACTCATAAACTGAAGGCAGCAAAATGGATGAGTATGAAAGCAATACGCCTGCTTCACAGTGTCACATTATTTCATGAAGTAATTAAATAATTAAAATCAAAATCAAATTCCGAACTTATGTTCATAATTTGAATGTCAGATTCAAAGGCAACCTATCACCACCACCACATTAACCGAAATATTTCGAACGGTCCTTCTCTTATGATTCTCAATTCATTATAATCCCATCTCAGAGGTCTGCCAGTCACAAGGTTTCCGAAAGAGTATGAAATGTGTCTACTGGACTCATGATAGGTACTATATAATGCTTATTGTTAGAGCCAATAAATTTATTGTGGATGTATGTTATGATTGTTAAAGGTTTCTGCAGGACTCTCGAATTATTTTTGGTTATGAACCAGTTCATAGATATATTGTGATAATGTGCTTGTATTATGATTGATCATGTTTGTGAATGTTTTTTCATTATTAGGTTTATATGAATTTTCGAAATATTGTGTTCGACCTACTACATGTTTGCGGTTAAGTGGAAAAACACCGTGCAAATCTAGGTTGGCACAGCTGAACTTCGCCCTTTCATTTCTGAATAGAGAGTATTATCATTATATTATAGCCAACAATGTAGACGAATCATTGAGAGGAGAAGCAGGGTTTGCTATGGTGAGAGAGAGAGAATTCAATTTTAACATTGGAAAATGATATTTTTAGACTAGAACAATTCATGAAAGAAAATATGATACAGAACGATCTCAGTTATTTATATAATTGTATTCAAAACTCATATTTGTACATTGATAACGATAGAAAAACAGTTCATATATTCAAATTCAGATCTTTTTGAAGAAAAACAACATGAATATTTGACAAATACACTCACTAATCAAAATTTTACTGAAAAAACTATAGTCAATTTAATATCTCGGGTATAGAATAGCAATAAGAAATTTTAATCAGCAAAAGTTTCGAATTTTGCAGTAACTCCAAACACTACACCTACTTTCGATATGATAACAGCAATAGAACACAGCTCATAATTCACTACCAGAGCTGGCTGGTGTCTATAGATCTGAATGCGAACGTGTAATCAAGCAACCTTGTGAATTTAGAAGTAACTTGTAAAAACTACAATGAAATCTTCAAGATATGATGAAAGTATGAAAATACTTTCAGCTGATAAGGAGAATGCTACAGTTATCAAGGACATAGACGAATATGTAAACAAAATGATATAATCGATCAGAAATGCCAACAATGAGATACACAACCTGAACACAAACAGGAAACGAAAATAAAAGGAATATGCTTTTATTATATTGTCTGAAGCAGATTGCATCTCTATGAGTTCCTTTGATATGGATCTCGGCCAGCTGCCCCTCCTGAAGGACAAAATGGTGTGTCAGATCTCAAGTAATTTGAAAAATTAATGTCAGTGACGAAAATTTCCAATAGGAAATATCAGATTCGAAAAGGAACTTGCCATAAGTTTTGTGATCAAAAGCGGATTTGGTTTTCCGGAACGCTAACTTTAGCACAAATAGATAGAAGTCTACCCTTCTACACTTGTATAGATTTTATTATTTATAAAATACAGAAGAGTAAACTGATGCCGTCAATATCACACTGTTTCTATAGATATGAAATATTCAGGAACACAATTATTCAGTTTGTCTGCATTTAATCTGGGCAACCTACTGCTCCAGAAAATTTTACTTTGCGGCCACTGTTGCAGCTGCTAGGTTTCTGTTCATCAAAAGATCCTTCACAGAGATGAATTAATTCAAATTTCCCAAAGTATTCTTCTGTCAGTCACAGTAGGAGTGAAAGGGCAGCCATGGTGATTATGATTCAAATTCCACAATTCAAATTATCAACTCCAAAATGCAACTATCAGCTACAAAGCATCAGACTTGAGAAATTAACAATGTCAACTAACTCCTCGTGATACAATTCGGTTTTCGGTAATGAGTAGATATTAATGCCCCGATGCAGTTTTGTAAGGCATAAAGTAAATGCAGTTGATATGTGTGCAATAATAAAGACAATAACGGACTGGTGCACATGAAATCCATCAACCAATAATTTTTTCGACAGCTATGTCATTCAATAATAACAATTTGTTTCCAGTGCCCGATCAGAAAAAAGACTTATTTTCAATTTCAAATTCGATATCCCAGATATCATCAGCTAAGCATCCAGACATTTCCATCAGTTGAAAACAACCGACCGGATAAAGCTTTCAAATACTTCCACATCTTTTCAGCCATTCCACCGCTACGAAAACAACGGACTTCTTCCTTTTCTTGTTATTCTTCCTAATTTCAGTACACGATCTGACAAAAGCTCAGACTGGCATCTAGTATTCAACTCCAACAATGCGAAGTTATCGAGTTGAAATGTTTTTGTTCATTTGAGTTTCAGATTCAGACGTTACATCAAGGAAGACGAATTGAACACTGGTTTTTCATCTCATTGTTGCCTTGTCATTGTTTGCGGGAGAATGCCATAGACGTCGCTCTACATTTCCTTGATGTATTAGTTTTTAATGTGACGTGGATTACCCTAGTTTTTGGGTGATATGTTACGAACGACCGTCGAGTAACTCCACTGCTGAAAGGAGAATTTGACAAAGACATGACAGATGAATCAAAAGCGATTGAACGAACATATACATTTCCGAAAAGCATGGTTATATGAGTGATTTTGAACTATCATTGTCGAAACAGTTCAACTCTCTTGAAATTCCTTAAAATAATTAGTGCATCTAGAAAATTCAGGCATAGATGAGAACTTGTTTCTGTATGAGACCAACATTAATGAACTGATTGAAATCTTGAAGGATATTAAAAACGAAAATACTGCAGGCTACGATGACATTTCAATTAAAATAATACAGAACCCTCCTCCTAGCGCTCTGAATGTGCTGGTTTCACTGATGAATTTATCTTTCCAAACAGGCACATTTCCTTCATTTCTAAAAACCTCTGTGGTCATTCCTCTCCATAAGGGCGGAGATTCTGATGATCCCTCTAACCTCCGTCCTATATCTCTTATACCAACCATCGCAAAAATCTTTGAAGAGATAATTGAAAAACGACTACTCGAATTCATAAATAAGCATAACATCATCAGTGAAAACCAATTCGGCTTCCAGAATAATGAAAATATTCTTGACGCCATTTTCTCATTTCTGAATAAAGTTTATTCTGAGATAAATGTCGGTGAAAAGACTGCTGCAGTGTTTTGTGACCTGTCGAAGGCATTTGACTGCGTTAATCACGAAATTCTGCTGAAAAAGCTACATTGTTATGGATGCAGAGGAGTAACTCTCAAATGGTTCGATTCCTACTTGAAAGGACGGACGCAAATGGTCAAAACAGTTCAACTTTCAAGAAGAAGAAAAATTGATTCGGGAGTTCCACAAGGTTCTGTGTTAGGTCCCATTC
Organism: Zygogramma bicolorata; assembly: GCA_032362365.1. Taxonomy (NCBI): domain Eukaryota; kingdom Metazoa; phylum Arthropoda; class Insecta; order Coleoptera; family Chrysomelidae; genus Zygogramma; species Zygogramma bicolorata. The sequence goes on from JAVJAQ010000734.1 coordinate 53,429, forward strand.
TTTTTTTTATTATATATTAATGACCTCACCAAGCTCAATATTTCTGGGAAGTTCACCTTATTTGCAGATGACACAACCATACTTTGGAATAATAAAAACACTTGTGAGTTACATGAAATAATCTCTGCTGACTCGAAAAAAATTGAAGATTGGTGTGATTCAAACATCCTATCTTTCAATTCCACTAAAACAAATTCAATATCGTTTAGATGCTCGATCAACGAACTTTTTTCTGAAGACAGAACACTGAAATCTAAAAATAGCACTAAATTTCTAGGAGTGTTCATTGATCAGAATTTAAAATTTGTGGATCATGTCAAACAACTCACTAGCAAAGTCTCCTCTGGCTGTTAGGCGGTTGGAGTAATTCGTAATGAATTGGGATTCGGCACTGCGAAGATGGCTTACTATGCACTCAAAGATTCTTTATTACGCTACGGAATACTGTTTTGGGAAGCATGCAGTCCAACTTCATTCAATAGTCTTCTAATTTTACAAAAAAAGCAATAAGAAATATAGGAAACCTCAAACCAAGAGAGTCCTGTAGAACCTTCTTCAAAAACCATAATATCCTAACGGTAACTGCATTATTCGAACTGGAATCTGTGTGTTTAATGAATAGGCATATATTAAACTTCGCCACATCCTCTTCCCATTATAACACCCGGAACAGCAGACACACTCTGCAACTCACAGTGCCAACTGAAAACATCACCAGAGACCCTATATTTCACAATGGTGGAAAAATGTACAATCATTTGCCTCTGTACATAAGATCTGCCAATATAAATGACTTCCAATTCAGGAAGTTAGTCAAAAAATTTTTATCTGATAGACCCTATTATACTTTGAATGAATTTTTGCAGAAGTATTGTATATACATGAAATGATCTAACAAAGTAATCATGGATATGAAAACTGTGTTTAGAAAAAATTTCCAATTTTTTATTATTTAGTAAAATAATCCCACTCTTGGAACTGTTCACAGTTTGAATTGAAATTTGTCAGATATTGCAGGTCATGTTACTATATTTTTTTGGTAATTTTTCACTTCGATTGGAGAAAAGTTGAATAATTGAAGAATGAAATATCGACCACCTCTGCAGTGGAAAGCTGTTGCGATAAAAAATGTATTTTCCTTCCAAAGAGCCAGAAAAAAACACCAGACGACGTTTAATCATCTGCTGTTTCTGAAATCTAGGATATACCAATTGAAGATGATTCAAATACATAATATCCTTCCTCTGCAATTATTGGTCTCCTGATGCTGATCATTTTCAAAATATGCATCATGTATGAGAGTAAGAAACAAGGTCTTGAGAAATCATTTGAATAGATCGTAGATCTATTCATGTGAATATTGAGAATGTAGATACCGTTATCATCTCCTTCAAACGACCAAAGATGAGGTTTCTCTAAGAATCGCTCTTCAATTCGAACCCCATTTTATTTCTCACTATTTCGTTCGATTATTCATTGAGTTCGAGCTCTGATGTTTTTATAATTTCCCTTTCTGGAACAATATGTTGGAATTATATTCTGTTGTTGTTTTTCAATACACGTTGAGCCCACAAAACCTATGACAAGTGAAAAATATTGGAACTTCCTGAATATTTTCGTTGCATCGAGTTCTTTCTTTTATTTATTGACATCTATTCTTGGTAGTTATCGAAAGCGTTTCTCGATATAAATTCATTTCATTTTGAAAGTAAAACACATTTTCTTAAAAGATGACCCTCAATAAATCATTCCAAACACCTTTTCATTGACTTTATTTACATAACTCCTTCGCACGCCTATGACGAGCAAAAGCCCCTGACGCCAGAATGTCTAATAACAGAGAAGATGATGGAAAATAATGTTTTTTGTCGTTATTTATTCATTATATTCGCTCTCGATTCCAGTTCCTTTCAGTAGTATTATTATTCTTGAATAATATCAGCTCCTTGATCCGTTTTCAATTAGGAATTGATACAGTTATGGAGCAATTGAAATAATAAATGGAGTAATTGAAAATCCACTCCTGATAACGTTCATTCTGTTTTCTGTTGGGAAAAGGAACGTGGAAGGGTATGGGATATTGGGAATAAGGGAAAGTTGATGAAAGGGGTGGTGCATTTTTTAATAGACAGATTCACACGAAAGGGAAGCCCTGTAATGTTCAAAGAACACCGTGTGAATGAAACAAGCAGGAGATACGAATCGACATTAACTTTGAATAATTGAAGTTCGTAAACCTCCTCTGGTGAAGAGTTTCAATGTTTTTTTCTAAATAGAATCAAAAGTTTTCTATGAATGTTTTGGTACTGAGCTCCATACATGGTAACTATGTTATAAGACAACCCATATCTGTCCCTAGTAGATTATCAGAAGCTGAAGAGAAATCCATATTTTTTTGCAGAATATAGAAATCCAAGCTCTTGGGAAGCCCTTTCAGCGATCGATCTCACATGATTTTCCAAGAGAAATTATTATACTGATCGTAATTCCTAGCATTGGCTTTGTACTCCTGACATCTAAATATTAGATAAAAATGGATCGGCTTTCTTTGAGAAGAGATATGTCTGGGTCTTCCCAGTGTCAAATTCTGCTCTAAATTCACCCTATTCCATCATTCCAACCAAGTCATTGTTGATACCAATGACGCTAACTTCTTTCTGAATTATGGTTTCTCATGCTGGAGGGGAACTCTGGAAGAGAAACTGGTATGAAGAGTACTGTTGTACGCGAAACTTCGTAGAGAACAAGATGTTTTTTCCAGCAAATCATTGATATGAAGCAGAAACAAAGTGGGCGCCAGCTCTGAACCCTATGGAACACCTTCATTCCTTTGTAGAATACCAGACGATACCCCATCAACAACCACATAGAGAGACCTATCAGATCAGAAACTCTTCAACAAGGCACAGAGTTGTGGAGCTGAACCATAAGACGGCAGATCAGGTAGGTTTGTTTTCCACATCAGAGAAAGATTCTGTGATGCTCAGTGGACATGGAAATCGAAAAAAACCTATATTATTGATATAATTAGTTGTTCACTTGATGATGTTTATTCAATATTTTTGCTAGGTGGAAAAAGTGAGAAATTGAACTTTCTGTCTTTATACCACTTCAATGCTTAACATTTCGCCAGTTTCGCCCTATAAGGATATTGTTGAATACTATAAACTGATCTGTTCAACCCTATCCAACCATTGTCGATTTGACTATTGGTCATTAATTTTATGTTCACGTATGACAGTGTTGGTAACTAATTTGAAAACCGGTGGATAGACCTAAATTTTCATTAGCTTGCATCAACTTTGTTCAGGCTTATGAATTTATAAGTATTCCAGCTTATTCAGTTTTCGACTTTTGTTCGCATTGTGCAAACTTGTGATTGCATACCAAGGCATGGTTTGAAAACGTACAGTCATTTTCACCTAGTCTGAAGGAGCTATGATGCTCCGCATACCGTTTTGAAGACATTCTGCCACACTGACCCACATAAGCGCTATTGCACTCTAGACATTTAGGCTAATGAGCTCCAGATTTCTCCATTTTGTCCATTATATCTTTGGCAGCGAAGAGGGAACATGATGAGCTGGCACGTGACCTGAATGCTATTTCCACTTGCTTCCTCCTCAAAATCCCACAAGTCTCTGATTTTTCACCAAAATATGTTGAGGTTACAAATTTTTTAGTTTTTGATTGTTTGATTCAGGGTAATATTATTCTGTAGTAAATATGAGGCTTTTCGACTTCTGGATTGTGCATTCGTTATTTTTTTCTATCTTGATAATTGTTTATTTTCCTATCTAGGTTATAAGTAGACGAAGGTAACGATAATGCTGTGTGTAACATTGAATTGTAAGCTGTTAATTTATGGTTGGAATGGAGAAACTCGCTTGGGATTTGTATGTATGTAAGGCTCGGTTTTCTAAATTCATTGAACACTCACATTCATTTTAATTATATGATTATCGGGCATAAGACATTCTTCTGTTTCCCCATCCCTGTTTCGAATGTGAACTGTTTCTATCAAGATTAATTATGAATGTCATAAAACACTCTTTATATTTCGTGTAGTCATTTTTAGTCAGGCAATAAGAATTGTATGTATTTTATACACGGTACTTGAAAATCTCCAGTTACTTGAACGCATGTGACGAAAAAAAGTGCCCAATTACCTGACTGGATACACTTCACCACTAGTAGTACCACAAGTACTTCTAGTAGGCTACACTGAAATTAATACTAGTTCAAGTTCAGTGGTGGTCTATATGTTCAACTTGTCTAGGGTTGAATTGAAAAGTAACTTATGCTGTCATTTTGCTCTATTTGGGGAATAGGGTAAATTGCTTATTTTCGTCATTATTGAATATGGATTTGTATTTTCCATAACTATTTCATTAAATTGAAAAATTAAATTCACTTCGTCACGCTTGGAATCAATATTTGCTGGTAATAAATATCGAATGGTCTAGATAATAATTTGTAGATCAAACATAAATATTTGTTAGATAGTTCCAGATACCCGTCACATTTCACTGACGTGTGGTATATTCTTTGTGAAAATTCCGACTCGAAATAAATGATTCACGATGTGAATGGAACGAATAAAGCACTATTAGTGATATATTCATGTCAACATGTTACAAAGTCGGATCACGCAATAATTTCGTATTAGTTTTCCAATGTTTTGACAAGAACACGCTATCAGTCACGCTCATCTGGAAAGGTACGTTTATAAAAAATATTCCTGATAAAAAAAAAAAATATTCAATACAGTCTCCACAAATCATTATTCTTTGCTAGCAGGATGATACTATTTCACTATTTTTCACTCTCAATTGGCGATTCCAATGAATGAAATTCAATCCAGATTATCGTATTCCCTAAAAAAACCTCCTCTACTGGATGGCCGAAGGCATGAGAATTATGGCAGAAATATTTCATAATAGGGAATGGGCGTGAAATTTAAACGTCCCAAATATTTTTTCTTTAATCTTCATTACCGTCACAATATAGTATAACTACTTTTCTTCGGGTTTGAAGGCCGTCGTTCTTTGGAATTTCTTCCTGACGTTTCGCTAGCGCGAGTGGCCAGCTTCTTCAGAGGCTTACCCATTTTCGATGACACATGAGTAAGCCTCTGAAGAAGTTGGCCACTGGCGCTAGCGAAACGCCAAGAAGAAATTCCAAAGAACGACGGCCTTCAAGCCCGAAGAGAAGTAGTTATACTAATAACCTCGGCCGCGAAAGCCTTAACCATTTTGTCGTTACAATATAATTATTATATAATCGTTCAAACCCACATAATAATATATGAAAAGTAAAAAATCAGGAAGGGAAATTGAAGAACAAAAGGAAATGTGGCCCCAAACAACAAAACATCGGAAGTATGGGCGTCGATATTCATTTTAGTAGTGTTTGAGAGAAAAATAGTTCCGCAGATATCGGAGGAGTGAGAACTGCAAGGTTTTCATTATCATTACGATAAATTCCATTCCATATCTTTCGATTTCTATCCAGAAATGCACACAGCAGTCCGTAATATAACAGAGCATAACCTATATATAACCATTTGTCGCTAAAACTGCACCAAAACTCTTATTTTACGTCTATATTATAATAATGTTATTCTATATCCGTACTATAATAATACACTTATAATATGTCTATGATCTGTTTTATGGGATCCATTTTGAAACTGATTGAAAATCTGTATAGTAATGAAAAATCTTATAATGGTACATCACCATACAGATTTATAGTCAATTGGGAATTCAAATGTGGAGGAAGGCTACAATGAGAATTCGGTTCAGAATAAAATCATCATTTCCAATAGAAAATTGAACGCTATTGAGACTAGCAATGATGAAATAAATGTTAATATTCCCTTCCCTACCAGCTATAATAAATAGCATATGTAACTCTCATGTAATGGTTATTAATACACTCGCATAAACCAAACCATTACGTAGTATTACTAGGTTCAATCAAGAATGATAAGTTTATTAACTTTTTGTGAATTCCATGTGGGAAATATATAGTCATCTGATGCATATCATGGATTGATATTTCGATATCTCCTAAAATAAGTTAGGTTATGCCTGATTAATCTTTTGAAAAATTGTAGATATCAAGGTAGGAAAACGTAAACGTAGAAATGCATCATGTCAATAATTTTTTCATGTGAAACCAAATGGTGAAAAGTCAATAGCCACCAAGAGGACGCTGTAATTTTTTTTCTTGAAAAGGAGGTTTTTTAATTCTCTACCCAACAATGGTTCACTTTTGAGAATCAGACTAGCGGTTCCTGAGATGTCATCAGTCAAATCAACGATTGTTTTCTATGGTAAGCCATAATCACCATGAAAGTAAATTGGAGGTTTTCAAGATTCAAGATTCAATTAATTGATCCATTATAACGAGCTCAAAAGAGCAATTGGACAAGTCAGCACATATCAAATACAGATACAAAATACAACTATATAACACACACAGTCATAGTTAACAAGAGGTATAAAACAATCCAGTGGTTGAACAAAGCAGCTATGATAAAAAAAAATACAAACCATTTTTCACTTATGTAGGTAGAAAAAAAACTCATCGGTTTCATAGGGGCAAATTTCAATAATTAGTTGTTTTAATTTATGTCTGAATACTTGTTCCTTGGTTATAATTTTGAAAGACTCCGGAAGTGCGTTATGCCCCAAAACCTCAAACGAGTTCAGACGTAGAGACAATCGTGTTTTGGGTATGTGAAAATCATTTTTAATGCGAGTATTATATTCATGATATAATTGGTTCTGTTTGAAAACTTCTTTATTTTTATGGATGTACAACAAAACTTCCAGAATGTAGAGACCTGGTGAAGGCAAAATGCAAAACTTTTTGAAGTTGTCGAAAAAAATTTAAGTAATTTTCGAATCGAATTCATACTGATCTATATTGAATTTGGAAATATTAGTTTCGTGATATGTTGTCCATTTTTTCAAAATCAAACGACTGTCGAAAAAAAATTGACCACAATCTGAAAAAATAAGAATTAATACTGGAATTCATAAGTGTAGAAGGGCAGATTTTTAACCCTTAACTGGTGACGTGCCATCTGTGAGACTGCAGCAATTTTTATTTTTGAGGTATTTCCAAAACGATATCGCTTTAGCTCAACGATGTCTGAGTAATATTTAGTATTTAGTTGAGCACAGTCCGTGAGACGGCACGTTTCAGTTTACGTAAGCATTTCTCGCGACTCCAAGTAATGGCGGGTCCGTCGGAACGGGTACGTTATGGGGATGAAGATTATGATGACACTCTTTTTTGTTAGTATAACGAGACAAATAGCGACTGCAGTGAAATAGACAATGTTTCGGAGAATGAATATGAGATTTTCGAACATGACAGTTACACGACGAAATGCAACAATTGTTCAAACAAACCTTAAATTCATGACTTGTTAGGACCTTCTAATAAACACCTTTTGTTAATTTTTCTTCACAGATACTGCGTTTTGTTCATCATCAATCGTACTATGCATAAAATAAATTTCCTCAGAATGATTTTAATTTTTTTTGTGGATCTTTCCGAAATCACTACCGATTTACGTTATAGTTCAAAAAGATTCTTGCGAGATTATTTTGATCAAGTTTTTGTTCGTTATTTAATGCTTGTGGATCTTTCCGAAATCACTACCGATTTACGTTATAGTTCAAAAAGATTCTTGCGAGATTATTTTGATCAAGTTTTTGTTCGTTATTTAATGCAGAAATATTGCAAAAGAATGTGTACCTAAGTATTCGTAATATATATTCTGAAAAAAATATTATTGGAGATGTTTTTTGCTTCCAAAACGTCCAATTAGTCATCAACTTCTTGTACAACTCAAATTTGGCCTATCAAAAAAATAATAAGAATATATATATATATATATATATATATGGAAATACTTATCGTTAACGTTCCGGAAACTGAATCCGCTTCCGTTCTCAAAACTTATACGCAAATTCCTGTTCAAATGCGAATATCAAGCTTTGTGATTTTCAGATTGTGGTAGGTTACAAACCCAGAAAATTACGGAACAAATATTGATCCACCACAAAATAATGACGTTCAAACAATACTTAGAATTGAAATACCTATTGAAAGGAGTACCAGGAGAGAGTTCTTTATGTTTGGATAAAAAGTTGAAAACGCCTTCTTGTCGTCGCGATGTCAAACTATTTTTTTTATCTCTAAACACCAAAAATGATCACTCCTCACGAATAATCTGTACTATCTTGACAGCTATTTCCGTTTGGAAGGAATTTCTACATGTGCACTGTATATATATATTTTATATTATATATATTTTAGGTAGTTTATATTTTAAAAGTTGACACCAAATGTTTCATCCAAATTTTTTTTATAGTTTTTATCTGTAATCTAGTTATAGTTTTCATCTGTAATTCTAGTTTTTTTACTGACATTTTAATTTTCATTCGCACTCACACTCATTTACCAAACATTTCGTTAAGATTCGCCAATGAGTTGCGCTTTGTGGAATCTAAAACCTTTCTGTACAAGGTGTTACCTTTTAGATTGGTTGTCAATTCTTTTTGCACGACCATTTGTGATATTATCCACCCAGTACACATGTGTGAATGTAAATTCGAATGAATACAATGTATAGATGATCTGATTTCTAACTTTTGAAGATCTCTATATCATCTAAGAAAAATTTTACTCCTCCACGCACGAGGCTCAGCCTCTTGTGGATCGCCTTTATTTATTTACTTTGATATTCTATATCATAATATTGTACTAACTGTTGCTGGTGAATAAATAAATAAATAAATAAAATAAATAAAAAAAAAAGTTTCAGTTCTCTCTCCCTTCTATAAAAATGTAAATTATCCCCTAGTAGACTTCGTAGTGAATTCGTTCCTTGAAACGAATATAAGAATTTTCTGATGTACAATTTCCGGAGTTTAATCCACTTACACCTGACTGCGTAATTGAATTTGAATTCCTAGCAGTAAATGGAAATTCCTCGCAGTTTCGGCGCGATCTCACTCATCATGAAATATACGGAAGACTTGGGACCCGAGATTTCCCTTGGAAAGACAAAAGTGAAGTTTTCGGAAATGTAATTGCACTAAAAGAATTCAGCCCCTGTACGTTGAAAAGTCTGTGCTATTAAAAAACTTTTATTTCTTCCTTATTGGCCCTTCAGTGAGTTCTTGAAACGAATATTCTGATTAGCGATTCTTTCTCGACGGCCCTCTGGAAGACATTGAATTTGAACTGAGAAAATGAATTCACACTGGGAAAATAATGAGATCAGAACGACTGATGCTGGTAGAGATCACAATGTATGTCAATCATCTAGCCATCAGTTGTAGCATTTCGGTGTGTACAGTGAATACAACTCAAAAACAGTTATACGTCATTGATGACGACGTGAAATTAACTCACTGGTACTATTCCATTGATGGAAATGCATTTGGACGTTTATATTGAATTTCAAATTTGGCACTTGTTATTCTTTGGAATTTGGTTGACAGCGCTCTCGATGTTTCCGCAATTTGTTTGCAGTCTGTTGTTTACCGATTGAAAATTGCCGGGAGTAATTACACAAGTGCTTCAAAATTACCGATTATTTTCCATGATAACATGTTGTCTAAAAACTGCATGAGTTTATTTTCATATTTTGTCGAAAGAGCCCGACTCCAAAGGAGGAGGGCTCTCTAAGCAAAATATGAAAATAACCGAATGCAGTTTTTTTACTGACAACATGCTTGAATGGAAAATTATCAGGTTTATTTTGATGCACGAGTGTAATTCGGTAGAATATTTCCGGAGTTAAAACAACGACGTATAAAGTTCAGTATTTATGCTTGTCAAGATGACAAATGTACATTTTAACGATCGTTACTATAGATACACGGACCGAGCGGGTATTTTTCGATACCTACCGGGTATTTACCAGCCCGAAAATGTCCCGCCGGGAATTTATCGCTGTAATTGATCGAAAATGTCCCGTTTCATATGGGATTTTTAACATGCGATGGAAATATTCATTAAAAAGTGACAGTTCTGTGCTTAGGTCTCCTTGATACTTCAAAATATATAGTTGTGATAAAAAATTGTATATTTCGATGCTTCAATAAAAAGTATCAGTCTCAGGCTCTTCCTGAAAATAAAACAAAACTCAAAACTTTGACATAGAATAAATAATAGACTCAATATTAGTAATTAGGAGGAATTGAATAAAATAAATCAATTGAAAGATACAAATTCAATAGATTACCATTAGGAACCTTTGAAAAAATCAGATTTTATTATATAATGATCATTTGTGAATAGTATTAAGGAAAAGTAGATTATAAGAAAGTGACTCCTCAAATCGAAAGGTTTTCGAAAAGCTGGGAAAGTTTTTGGAAAAGAAAAGTGGAAATAAAAGCACAAGTAAGCAGATAATATCATAGCAAATACAAACAGCCATGAGAAAGGAAAGGAAAACGAGTACGTACCAGAAGAAACAGTTTCACATGTTCCAGTAAGATAGACGGTAGCATAAATCCAGGTACCACAAAACTAATCCATATCCTGTTCGATTTATTCCAAGTGAACATTTCTATCTCTGAGTTTATTTCAATCTTCGACCTCCAGAACTTTATTTCACAATCCATCATCACAATAACACCTAAGAAACTAGTTTTCCGTGGTGAGAACATTTGGGTAGTGTTCGATTTTTAGTAATCTTTTAATTTGTGTCTAGAACTTTTTCGAAACTCCACCGAGCAGATATTTTTGTCCAAATCTCATTATTTATATTTTGGTTGGTTTGATAATATATAAGTTGTTCCTCTTGGATCAGGGAACTTAAATATGAGAAAATCATTTGATAAAAACGGTAATATAATTCAAATCTTGACATTTATGAAAAAGGTACTGAATTTTCAATAAAAATTGGTAATAGATTGGATTTGAAAACATTTTATTTGGTTCTCTCTTTGAATTACAATATATGACATCAAAAAGTAGCTCTGCATTCCACAGAAAACACACCGCTGAGAAGGAGTTCATCATGTTCATTGGCATCTGACTGAGGTATATCTTAAGTTAGACTCCGATAGGAGTCTTCTCTGAAGAAGAAAAAGAAAAACAACGACCTCCAAACCCGAATCAAAGTAGTGACACTGAAAACCTCGGCCGCGAAAGCCTCAACCTTCTTGTCATAAAAAATAGTTTTTCTGGAAATATTTACATAATATAACAAAATTTTCCAAAAAAAAACTCCAACAATTTTTTTCAGTCGTGGATAAAGAATAGTATTCTACTCGAGTATAATGGCTATTATTCTCTCAGTAAACTTCACCTCGTTAATAATAGCCATCATCATACACTCGTCGATTAATAAACTATTCTGTTTATACAAGTATGCCGTTGCCTATCTGAACTTGTTTCTATAATCTGTGGTTCGAAAATTTGCTTCTGGCAATAATGACAACCGTACATCATTCATCCAACAATCATACTTCTCATTATAGCATATCAAACAAGAGTAGAAATACGCCGGGAGGCTCACCGCTCCATATTTACCAAGCAGGCTCTCTATAATTTTCTGGAATACGGAAACTTTTAATGACTTTCACTAATCGCTCAGACCATGCAGAGAACACAGAAACCTCCCACCAGTCCGTGAATAAATCATGGTGTGGCAGAAAGGGATATAGGTCAAATATCGTACAAGAACTTTCGTTCGTCTAACGAGCTCTCTTGAAAGCTCCCTCACAAACTCTGGCTGCACTTTCTTGGCTAGTCAGGAAACAGATTCATTCCTGACCCAGTTGTCACGGACTTAGAGGTGCAGATTGAAAACATGAGAGAGCTAGCATTCAGAAGTTTGCGTTGGAAGTCTATGTAAGTTTCACTGTACCGGAATGAGATTCCGAATATCATGAAACTCTTTCAATATTGAGTCAAAAAGTATGAGGTACATGAAAGATTCATACCTAGGAAGAATCCATTACTATAACAAAGCTGTACAGAGGGTGGATCAATGGAAATTTTCATAACCGTTGAATTATATTGACATTGTTTGAGATAGTTTGCCAATGTCTGTGTGAGAATGATTTGAGGGATTTCTGTTACATCTACAATATAATGTTTTCCGTTCACTTCACAATGTATGTCAGAGTTCCCTTATCTGAAGGAATGAATTGGTGCACAGTTCTGTCTGTCAGTTCGACTGAAATGTTGAAGGAATATATTTAAATATCGAATTGGAGTTGACCATATGAGTTCACACATAGACACTATCCATAACTAGGCAACGGATCAACACCTAACGCATCATTTGGATTTCTCATTCCAGAACATTTTCAAGCTCATGAGAAATTAGCACTAGCCTGCACTTATTGCACAATTTACTATTTTTCATAATTATTCAAAAATGTACGTATATTTCGCCTACTTTTAGATTGGGAAGTGACCAACTGTTGTTGAGGACGACGAAGAAGGAAATAATTTTTCCTCCTGCCGCTATAAGAGAAAGTTCATACTTTCCTCCTCCACATCAGAGAGAAAACTCATAGTTCAAGAATTGAAGCTGAAAAAATTGTAAAACCTCGCAATTTTTTCGTCCAGCACCGATTTGTACAAAATTTTGAGATTAGGCTTATGTCACCCTCTAGTTCATTTTCTATATTGTGCCGCTGTACGCTTTTTGTTTTTCAGGGGTGAAAACTACCCCTTATTGTCAACAATTATAAAATAACATCAAAAATCTAAATATGGGTAAAAATAGTAGAATAATGATTGTTTCATGCTTTAGGATACAATTTCATGATCTTTCAACCTACCCTTGTTAGAAACTACCCTTGAAAACATTGAAATTTTCATTATACAGGGTGTTCCTTAAACACATGCTAATATTTGAGGAGTTAATTGTTAGACCCATTTCAAGAAAAAAACTTCCTAAACGCCTTAACTTTTGAGATACAAGGTGGCAAAATTTTCAGAAATAATAATTTTCTTAATAATAACTGAGATAATTTTGTAGATATCTTTGGCATATTTATCCACAATAATGTACGAATACAACGAAAAGCACTACAATAATTCTGAAATAATTGTCAGAGCACGTCAACAAAATAATACACTCACACACGCATACACGTGAGCAAGACCTATAAGACTATGTAAATTAAATCACTTAAGATCCTTTAGTTTTCGAATGGGAAGAGTTCAAAGCGCTTGAATAAGGTGATTTCCCTTCGTAAATGTAGGTGTCAAACGGCTATATCTCGCCGAATATTCAGTGCACAAAAAATCTGTTTACAGGAAAATTTTCATCATTGAAGAAGCTACAATTTGGTACTCCATCGTTTTTTTCGTATCTCCAGTATTTTGGGAGATATTTTCAAGAAAAAGGTTAAAAACATGAAATTGAAAAAAATCGTTTTCTCTTTAAGCTCCAGTTTTTCTAAAATTAGGCATTTCAAATTGGTCAAATTTCGTGGGTGTATTATTAGTACATATATTGAGAGAATCACAGAAGGGTGGCGATTGATTTTGATCAGGGGGTACTTTGGGGGTTATTACCGATCTTATTTTGATCATAAGTCGGTCAATTTTCATGCTAGAGACTTTTTGTTTGTTTGAAAGCTATTATTGATTACTCAAGATTTTCAAAGTTTCTGTGAGCCCTATTCGAAAAATGCAAATTTTTCCCGTTATTTCGCTTTGTATCTTCCAATTTATACATTTGACGAAAAAAGCTAAGCATTAATTTGATGTATCTCAGTTCGTATTCGTCGTAGAAAAATGAAATGTTTCACAAGTTCAATTAGCTGTTCAATAAATATTGTTCAACTACAGGTTGATTCATGCAGCTCCAATTATTAAGTAAAGTGGTGATTAACAATTATCAAGTAGAAAGTAATGAAAGACCAGGCATTCATGGACGTGAATTCAACAGTAATCAAAGATTGTGGAAAGGGGTCTACCTAAACCTAACATAATCTATCGACAAGAATTTTTTATTTGTGTTTATATTCCCCAGCTTCATTTTGAAGGGTACACCAGAATCGCATCTTCAATATCAATTCCAACTCGAACACATTATTTGAGAAAAGATCTGTTTACGATCATATGATCCGTCATAACCTGCACATCAGAAACAAATATTTTATAATCAAAGTAAAAACGTAACAATAGTTTGGAAACCCGTGGGATCGTATGAACATGATCCAGTAGACATTTTTCATCTGAAAGTGATGACAATAGTAATGAAATGAACAAGAAATAATCATTTCTGAGAAAAATTCCAACAGATTGATGTTGTGTTATAAGTTGGCATTGCACATGAAAAAAAATTATGACGCTTCCACAAATGTCGATATTGTCGTTCTATGAAAATGTCATTTGCCTGGGTAGATCACAAGAGGTTTCACAATTTAGCTTTAGTTTTAATAAATGCCTTAGGCATGCCAATATTATTTCACAAAATTTCGCTGTGGTTCACAAGGATTACTGCAGATGAACTTCTTTAGATCGCTTATAGGATTATCACCTGCATTTCGACACAAGAAATGGTTTGGCATTGAGCTACGAGAACGTTGATTCCTGTATTGAAAAATAAAACGGTAACTAGCTAATTTTTGGAACAAGTGTGTTAGTTAGCAAAGAGGTTTGTGGTTTCTGAAGAAAAAACTGCTACTAGCTCGCACAATTCCAACAGGAAACTGTTAAGATTTCATTAACTTTGAAGGATGACTCGAAACACTCTAAAAACGCCCCAGTTGCGACTTTCCATTTTTCACCCCTCCCAGGCTAATATCAGCGTCATCACTTCCTGCTGAACCTATTTAATTCCATTTCATTACGCACAGAACGCACAGAATCCGGCTTTCGCAAGGAGTCGATGGAGAATAAAGAGGCGAGATACGAACGGTTGACGTTCATCAATCATACTATGTAAACTACTGTTTGACGGTCTATCGCCGGTTTACCACGACGATGACACTAAACTGTCACCCTGGATGGGGTCTTGTGTTTTTATCAGGTGATTTATTGATATGTTCTGGGGCGAAAATGCGACGTTTATTGCTACTGACAGAGGTGGAACACAAAACGAGACAGATAATGTTTTTATATGAGCAAATAAGCGAAGTGTCTTCATTTTTGTGTTCGAGGCTAAGTGGTTGTGATTCTATAAAGCAACAGACAGATTTTTTTCTCAACAGATTCATTTTCGAAGTCATTCTAAAAGATCTATATATTCATTTTTGTTATATTCCTTATTTCGAATATACAGTTTATATGTTCTTTGATCTATATTCCAGTTCCATTTCTGAGACTATAATGTGATTCTACCATAAAACATAACCACTTAACGTTACATGACTGATAGATATATCTTGGTTATCAAATGAGTTATAACCGTTATGGCAAAAAAATATTATAATATGGTATCATATACGTTGTTGGTAAATGTTTCGATGATATTATAGCACAACATCGTTGGGCGTTGATTATTTTTGTATTGCAATTCTATGGTGTAGTTTTTAGTACTGAGTTTCATTATAGCCCTCTGTCTTCTGGGAGCACTCGAGAGAGCATTTGAAAGAAGTCGAAAATATTATAAACTTTTTTTTCACCCCGTTAGGCAATGACTCTCAATAAAATACGAAACACATCTTCTATCTATTATGTTAAAGAATATTTCTGCAAAATTTGAAGAAGATTGAAGTACGTTGTCCCATACAAAGTTTGACCCTGTTTTTCCCCCTCTTGAGGGTGAAATTTCAAAAAATTCTTCCTTATTGAATGGCTACGACATATAAGAACACCCCCTTCGAGTTTCAGATCTCTACAATTAGCGTTTTAGACTGTGCGTTGATTAATCAGCAACATAATTTTATACCCCTTTTTAACCCTGTGAGCCGATTCATTCCAATAAAATACGAATCACGTCTTCCATATTATATCCTGCTGAAGAATGTTTATGCAAAATTTAAAGTAGATTGAACCAGGGAATTACGTTGTCCCATACGAACTTTACAACGTTTTCCACCCTGGACTTTCGGAAAATCCTTGTGGATGCTTACGTCATACAGAGAGCTCACCCTCCGAGTTTCGGGTCTCTACGATCATCGTTTTAGGCTGAACGTTGATCCGTCAGTTAGTTATTCAGGACAAAGCATTTCATATGTTTAAATTAACAAAAACACCGTTGTAGTGATTCAAATATAAAAGCTAGCTATATAGAACCACTGAATTTTTTCTTAAACTGATAGAGACCAAAATGTGTTTGTCTATACGAACCGTTTAGTCAGCACACATTGTTGAAGCATCTCGCCTGCTTTTCTTCGACTTGATTTATATATGCTATCTATTCTCACTGAATTTTCCTTTCAATCATCATAGTATATAGCCTTCATCACTCTTGAATAGTGAAACTTTTTGTTAGTGAAATAATTTTCATGATCGGTTCAGTATAAGATTACTCCCTACAAAAAAATATACAAAGTCAGAAACGAACCTCTATAATATCAGTATGGAAATAAAATCTGATACGTTACAGATACATTGTGTCAACATAACCTCGTCAATATTGTAACATTGTTTTGTATCCTTCTCATACATTTCGCTATAACATACATGTACATCTATACAACAGTTAAAATTTTTGAAACGGTAAACAATGGCTAACAGTAATCTAGACATTTTTCAAAACACATATTGCGGATAATTTGTTTTGCAATACAAAAACCACATGAATCCTACTGCTATTTCCAAAACACAAAAGAGTTGAGTGTGGAGTAAACTTTTTCATTATATGCAGATTCACACGAAAGGTAATCCTTGTAACGATCAGAGAAAATCGCGTGAATCAAAAGACAGAAGATACGAATTAACATTCACTTTGAATTTTTGGAATTTGCAGGCCTCAGGAAAACCTCTTCCGGCAAGGAGTTCAAAATTTCAGTTACACCATTGAAAAAATCCCTGAGCAAGAGAGGTTAGACAAGTCTCAAAGCTCACAATCGTGTCTACCTTATAGCGTAATCACAATAAAGGGGTGGAAATGCTGTACTTGTTGGGTCATCCGTGTAGGTGATGCCAAGGGTGGAACAATTGAGAACAATTCATAAGAGCACCTACCATGAAAATATCTATAGAAGAGAGACAAGAGAGTGTTCTCGATAATGTAGAGGTTAGCATATTCGCCTTTCAAGCGAAAGACCGGGGTTCGATTCCCCGCCGGGCCAACGTACTGGGTAATCGCAGGTTGTTAGGTGAGGCCCCGTTAATCCATTGCTCTCACAAGTTTCGACTTCTGAGGGTTGACGTTCGTCAGCTGGTTGACGAAAACAAACGATTTTGGAACAACAATTTTAGAGAGACAAGTCTCCGACCCTTCTACGATACTCCAATGAAGTGAGCGAGTCTGTGAGCGAGGAATCACCAACAAGGCATAGTAATAGCTCAATGGTATGCTTGTTGGAACAAAGTTTCGAAGTTTCCATGAAACGATTCAATACAGTTGAGAGTCAATTATACCATCGACAGTAAGATGTTTAAAAACCCTGGTGCCTCTACTGATTCGACATTGTTTAGAATTTCTTGGCGAAAAACAATCGACGATTATGATAGCTCCCCAATCTTTTTTATAGGGGGCGTTATATTAGCATTTTCAAATATCTGTCGAGTTGGTTTCAGACTGACGTAAGTTCCGAATTTTTGTTAATATCACTTTATTTGAATCTGATATTGTTTTTCCTTTTTAGATATGGAGATGTGAAATTGAAAGACTGGGTGCTTCTAGGGCATTGAACATTGTGTAAAATCATCTAAAAACTAAATACTCTAGTGAATAGATTCAGCTTACGATGAAATGTTACTGAATGGGATGTATATGAATTTCAACGTTTTGAGATTATAGTATGAGAAAAACATTCAATTTCATGTCGTGAATTATTGTCTCCACTGATAATGGGGTCAGACGTTTCATACATTTCTTCTCTTTCTCATAGAGAATCCATACATATTTTCATTCGTATTTGCCATCAATGATTCAATCTAAAAGCCTTCAAATCACATTCATTGAAAGTGATAGAAAAATGGTATCATTTGTGTGCATTCATAAATTGTTTTCAACTTTAGGGAAAATAAAAAGTAAAATCGAGGAGGAAACATATATACCAAAATCTTATCGGTTATAATTGCACGAGTGCATAAAAATTACCGATAATTTTGCAAGAAAGCGTGATATCTAAAAATTGCAAGTTTATTTTCATATTTTGGCGAAAGTGCCCGAGTCCGAAGGAAGAGGGCTCTTTTACGCATTTTCTGAAATGCATTCGATTGGCTGTCACGGCTGTCAAAATCTCACTAGCTCAATAATAAACAGTACCGCAATATTCGCTTGCACATTTCTGTCTAGTGGAAATTAAGCTTCATCTTACATATGACGGAACGCCATCTACAATAGCGATCTGAAGTTTTTATGATCTCAGGAATCAAGCAGTCAGTTTTCGCCAAGTTTATCCCGAAATTATACAGATATAAGTCGATACACCAGGGTTTCTAGACATCTTAATCGACAGCAATCAAAGTATCAATGACAATGAGAATAAACCACGTTGAAGCCGCTTCCTATTTTGACAAGCTGTACTTCGCGATCCTCCATTGTGCGCTGATCCCTTCGAAATACTCATTCCCGGTATAATGGCGCACCCCACTCACGTTATGGAAGTTCCCGAAGCCTGGAAGTGAAAGAATCAACTCTCGCGAACGAGCTTGCGGTTTTTCCGTTTCCTTATCTCTCGCCTGGGGAGCCCGTCTTTAATCGAAAAATGAAAGTGTCAGGCGATTCCAGATAGAACATGCGCCTCTCCCTAATCCCCGCTATCCCATTAGGGAAGGTAAGGGTTAATGGGCAAACGTAAATATTGTTATAAAAACCTTTTAGACCTTTTCATGGCGTCTTTTAGCCGTCATATCTGCCCTACTTAGGAACAAATTGATATAATTCAGTGAGCGCCGTGGAAGAGTCTTATACGTTTTATCAGGACGGGGACTGTATAATGGGGTATTATTTCATTCGCTGGGTAATTGGCTGGGGGTAATGAATTACGTTTTCAGCATAATATCTTAAACGAATTCCGTCGCGGGATTATATGATATTTATTATATTTATTAATCTTGTTGAATGGTGGCACAGTGATGGAGGTATATTGAATGTTCACACCCCTTCCATGCTTTTCGAAACGTGTAGCAGAAAACTGTATATTATGGAACTAGTTCAATATGGGATTGTGTTTACAGAGGTACCTTACAGAGGTGTGTTTTTCATAATATTCCATTCAATTTCTTTATTTACATTTTTTGACTAGTATTTTATATTCGATACCTCAATTTTCTTGTCACAATATTATTCCAGTGTGCTAATGGTTTCGCATGTCGTCCTATGACGAAGAAGTCAATTTTGAATTTTACTAGTGCAGTCAACGTAATGAATTGGGATATATGTAATAATGATCCTAATGAGGGAGCTTCTTATATTGTCAATAATCTGTCTGATATGTTCAATTGTTATTTTCCTTTGAAGCAAATCAATCCTTAAACCACTGATTTCAGTGAATACATTGAGACAGTTCCTGAAATTGAAGATCTTAAAAATGAGCTCGATGCAGTACAAATTATTGCAGAAGTAACAAGGACCTCCGATAATTTTGCACTCCTCAATAAATTAAAGAAGGAATATAGGATGCTTATTGATAGGACTTAAATCTCCTCAAATGATAAAACAATATCGGATTCTGTATACAGAGGGCCGCCTGGCGAATAATAAATAAACATAGTAGTAAAAACAATAATCTTAAAGATAACGACATACTGCTCGACAATTTTGCAAAATGTTTTAATGGCTATGTGAATAACTTAATGCAAACCATTACAAATTTCAATCACAGTCGACTGGATGATTTCATCGTGAAAATTTCTCCCTATACTTCAACTTTCTGGTTGCATCCTACTGATGAGTTCGAAATTTCTGAACTGTCACCAATTTGAAAAATTTAAAAGCTGCTGACATTTATGGATTGCATTCAGATGTGCTGAAGTTGATAGTAAGGGATATCGCAACACCCTTGGCCAAACTTCTCAATGAATGTATGTCTCAGGGAGTATTTCCCGATTCGTTCAAAAAAAAGGAGATACAAACCTTCCCGATAATTATCGACCAATCTCTATTTTCCGTTAATTGGTAAAATATTAGAACTTGTTCTTAAAGGAAGAATGCTTCAATTTTTTGAGTCGAATAGGCTTTTGTGTAATGCGCAATTTTGATATAGCCCTAATCGGTCTACTGTATCGGCTCTGTGCGAATTTTATGAGATTCTTGCGGACGCCTTTGAGGGTCGTCAGTTTTGCGAAGCGAAATTTCCTGACCTGTCAAGAGCATTTGACACGATACGGCATGATTTCTTGGCTTTGAAATTAGAAAGGTATGGTGTCAGTGGTGTGGCTTTGAAACTTTTTTCGGCATATCTGGAGGGACGAAGATATTTTGTAAGTGTCTTCAGTCGGAGATCTGCTGAGAACCCCGTTATGTTTGGTGTCCCGCAGGGTTCGGTTTTAGGACCCTTGCTCTTTATTATATATTTCAATGACTTATGTATGAATATTGACTCCGATGTTTCTTCAAATTTTTATGTAGATTATTCTACTTTCATTGTGAAAAGTGTTAATATAGATAGTGCCTTACAGACTATCAATCGTTCAGAACAGATTGCCAAAGTCTGGTTCAGTTGCAACTTCCTTTTCCTGAATGAAAGTAAAACGCAGCATCTCAGGTTGAACCATGTAAAAAAATCTGAGGATGAAGTTGAACTCTTGGGGCTTCATATAGACTCACAACTGAATTTTGCATTTCACATTCAAGATCGAGCTAAACGTCTGGCTAAAGCTACTTATGCTTTACGTTATCTAACATATCAGTTGTCCTTCGATCATTTAAAAAGGGCGTATTTTGAGATGTTCCACGGTATAATGACTTATGGTTTGATTCTTTGGGGCAGTGCGTCTCATGCTAAACAAATATTCATAACACAAAAAAAAGCCCTCAGAATAATTTCTTCCAGTAAGTATGATGCTCATTGTGAGCCTCTTTCAAAACAATTCAACATCATGGCGCTGCCTTGTTGTTATATATTGGAGTGCCTCCTTCATGCTGGGAACAACATTTTCTCGAATGAGATAACTTCGAACTGTAATGTAGACAGTTACAATACCAGGGCTGGTAGTGATCTGCGTCTTCCACTGTTCAGACCAACCAAAACCCAGAATTCTCATTTGTTATTTATGTGTTCAATGACCAAATGTATACATGAACTATTGTGTACACGAATAAATTTCTTTTCTATTTCTATGGTGGAGATTATGGTATGACTGAATAACTCATGTTTGGACAGATTATTGATTATGCCAGACTAAATCATCTCACTCCATTATATCAGAAATATATCAGTATCGCTGATTCAATTGTGAGAATTTTGGATGATATTACAGGAAATTTGGATAAAAGAGAATGTACTGCACTGGCTTCACTCGAAAAAGCAAAAAGCATTCGATACTATCAACCATAGGCTCCTATTTGCTGAACTCATATATTACGTTTTCACTGCACAGGCCTTACTGATGATCAAATCTCATTTCAGCAATCGAAACCAAAAAATAGTATCGAGAGTTACGAGTTACCCAAATATCACAACAGGTGTACCACAGGGCAGTATTTTCGGTCCGTTATTCTTTATTATTTACACTGCTGATTTACTCAAAGGAGTTAATTACTGTGACACAAATCTGTTTCTGTTTCCGAAACTTATCGAAAATGCTTCTCAATGAAGGATTATGGGTAAAATGTCAAAGATGTGAGATTTGATAGCGTTTGGTTGTAGAATATCCATTATAGCATCGGCAGTCTTCAGCATGTCAATTTCTTCTGATTATTCCATTGGATGTGGAGTGTTCTTTATGGAGCTATTTCTATTGCCTGAACAAATTTTCATCATTAAGAGTATATATCTGGACGACTTCTAAATGAGTTGTGTACTTTCTGTTTTCCGAAGCGGCTTCAAAGGGATGTGTCATAAGACACCCCGTTCCATTCCATTTTTTTTCCCAGATAACGCAAATTTGCCATCTTGAAATTTTCATCTGTCATTTTCACTCCAAAATTTAGTATACATGCATCAATTTATTTTATTATCCCAATTTTCATTTTTTTTCAATCAAACCATTCAAATCATAAAAGGAGGAGATTTTTCTTTTGTTACTTTTTTTTTGAGAAATATGACTGACTTTATACTGAATTTACTTTCAGAATATATTTTATTAGGTATTATTCTCCACTTCAAACATGTTTTCGTAGTCCTCCTCATATCAGAGTAAATTGTTTTTGAAAATCAGACAATGAAAGGAAAAAGACATCAAAGAAAGTATATAGTTTATAATATTTTTGTTACTGCTACCCATTTTTTTGCGAAATATGAATGATCAATATTGAACTAACTATGCGAATATTATCCATAAGATATAATTATCTGCTTTAAACACTTCCTTAATAAAGATGTTTTTTAACAAAAATATATTACAGTTTCGTGTATGATTTTCACTCACAATGGGTTTACAAAACCGCGACACGTGTTTCGCTATTACAATAGCTTCTTCAAGCAAGATAAATAAATCACTATTCTATAATACGCTATTTATATACAGTAGGTCGAACGTCTCTTACAATAAAGGTCCGACTTAGGTCCGATATTCGACCCATAATTTGTCCAAATACTAATTAGTTACATACGAAGATTATTCCTAGAAATAGAATTATTGGCCGGGAACATATTCAACAATGGGGAGTTATTTATTTCATCCTGATCATTCAATAAATATTCTGAATTTTTCCCTCTATTGATTTCCAAGCTTTCTAGAAGGTTAAGTTTCCAACCTTTCTGCTCAAAATGCCTTATTTTGAACTCAAACTGGATTTTCATCAAGTATCGGCCAGTTCAATTCAGGATGTTTTTTTTTTTAATTCTGTATTTGAGCTTTCAACAATGGAGTCCAACAGTTTTTATGAAGATTCGTTGACTGCCTTGTATTACAAAATTTTACAATTCTCACGCCTACAGAAGTTCTTCAACAAACCTCTATCTTATCGATAGTTAACCTGAAAGTATGCCAAGTATGCCGTTAAAATTTATTCACAATAGATTTTTGAACCAATATTCATATTGATATATCAATACATATTAGGTTGATATCAATTTTTTCACTAACGATATATCTTTATAAGCTCTGGTTTTGGTTTATTTATATATGCAGATTCACACAGAAGGGAAGCCCTGTAATGTTCAAAGAACACCGCTTGACAGGAGATAAGAAGTAACATTCAGTGAATTCCTGAAATTTTCAAGCCTCAGTAAAATATTTTCGGCAAGAAGTTCCAAAGCTCAGCTATGCTACCAAAAGTTCGACAGGTCTCCAAGTTCACAACAAAGGGGTGGGAATTTTGTACTCGTCGAGTCATCCGTATAGATATTGCCAAGCGTGGAATGATTGAGAACAATTTAGAAGAGCACAGACCGTGGTATAGAAGAGAGACAAGTCTCCGACCATTCTAATACAAAGCTTGCTTTGATTAATATCATCATCAGTGTCTGAAACGAAATAGATATTTATACTCGTACCTCAAATGCATCATATTTCAATCGTGTAGAAAACTGTCAACCCTCATTGCAGCATTCCACCCCTATCCCTCTGCCCATATTTTCATAGATTGCGCGTCTTTTGTTCGAAAGTTAGTCAAAGCGAACTTTTACCTCTTCAGTGTGAGTTTTCATGTGTATCTAGATTACAACGCTTGGAATATAATGGGAGCGTTTTGTCGTTGTTAGCTTTGAATTGTGTCTGCTTGAAAACGCGCGAATCTAAATAATTATTACGATTCCATTCTACATGGTGTTGGAAGCACTCAGAAGATACTGTCACAGAAATAATGGGTGACTGAGAATAAAGGGAAGTGTTAAAAAGTTCGCGCCATATTTCACTCGCAGATCGTATACGTGGAAAATGAGGGGACATGTAAGGAATAAAGAGAAACACTAATGGCTGTGGAGGTAACAGAAATGTTTCGAGGTTTTCATAACGATTTTTCACTTTCCCGATGTTTCAAGTGAGTTTCTTTCACGAATTAAATCGAAAAGGCAGTAATAATTTTTTTGTACGAAAAAATTGAAATGGAAATATGTTACGTAAAAAATCTCAAAAATATAATATTCAGGAGAGTGATATGAAAAATCAAAAAATAATATCGTTCGTTGAAAGTTGAAAAAAACTGAAATAGTTAACGATAAATGCTCAGGAAGTCTTCATGTACAGAAATTATGGTCATACAATTTGACTTCTCGAGAAAAACTGATGATGATAATTGTACAAGAAATTGTAATATGAAATTGTGAAAATGATAATGAAACATGAATATATTTTCGAAAAGAGATTACAATGAATTCTTCAAAAAAAATCCTCTGTCGATTTGAGGCAGCTTTGATTGAATCCTCAAGTGCTATTACATTTCTGAATTGAATATTGGTTCAAAAAAATAACCTAGGAATTATTTGTTTTGTGTAACACAGAATACACCACAGAGTTTTTTAGCTAGTCATTGCTGACCATGTCTTTTTACCATTTTCTCCTTCCTTTCTACTTCGTCAGAAAATTAAGTGTTTCATAAACACCATATCGAATATTTTGATTCCAAAATATCTGCCCCAAGAAAAACATTTAGATAAGAATAACTCCATAACAGTCATCTTGAGATGTTCACAAGTCCCATTTTCATCAAGACTTGATTCAACATGAACTGTTAGCCTCTAAAACAACTAACTCACTTAGAGAAACATTGAGAGAGGATTTACTAAACACACATGGTGTGAACTTGGAAGAAATTTAGTCCTTAATTATATCAGAATATTTTTGCTGAGAGACTAACGTTCACATGATCTTATACCAATCAAAAATCAACCTGCTTTCAGTTGATAGTCTTGAAAACAACCTGTGTACGTGATGAAACTACAATTGTTTCATTAACAGTCCTCTTGCAATACACCAATTCATTGCACATATTTGTTATATTCCATGATTTGGTTTTTATTGAAATCGTAGATTCTAGTTGAGCTTATGGTCAACAAGTCGTAATTCGCAGGAAGTGAAGCTTCGTAGATACCAAGAACTGAAATCTCTATTTATTCAGAAAATTTTGAGTATTTTGGTTTTACCCTTTTGGTTAGTATAACCGTTACGGTTCCATCAGTTTCATCAGTGTATTATCCTAATAGTAAATCTTGACAATCATTTAACTTCTCTGATATTATATTTGAGAATTTATTGTTCAATTGTGAGTTTTCGCATTACAGTACTTTTTATTCGAACTTTCAATTTGATCATCCATTTATACATGCTCATTGTCATTTATTCTCTTCCTCCCAACTGCTTTCAATTTCATATTCAAAACCTCTTTCTTCGAATGATTCGTCGCAACTTTCATCAAATTATAGTAGCTTCAACAGATATCAAATGAAAAAACACTGTCAACCACATTCGAACAAAACTTCTGCATAACATCGGGTATATAATGAGATAACCAGGCATATCACAACAGTGGCAATAGAACGATCTTGCCCTGAAGTGCCTAGATCATTTCGATCAATCAAACTTCTAATGATAAGACCAACCAAACAACATTGACATCCACTGTCTGTTCACTTGTTAGCATGTAAAATACTTCTCTCATAATAATAGACAAACTGTCAACATAATCCCTACGGTTCAATCCGCCAAATAACATCGATCAATCATATATCTTGTCGCTCTATAAGAAATCCTGCCCGTTGTGTCATGCATTATGTAATCTCTATGCTGTTGTTCATTTCGAACATTAACACGGTCGGTTTTTCCGTCATTCAAGATTATCCTTTTTTCCATGAAAATAATCTTGTTTCACCATGTAAACATTCTCATCTTCAATTTTGTCTGGTAAGTTACGGCCTGTTAATGGAATATTGGTAATGTGGTGGATCATATACCATTTTGATCTAGCACATCCTGTGAGGTTGTTTTCGAGGATTGTCAGATTATAAAAAATAATATTATATAAAAATAGTTGGATGTCAATTAAGAGTAGAATAAAGTTTTATACTTCTCGTAGTAGTATTGACCCACAATTAGTGACCCCGACGTTTTCAACAGTAACACCTAACAAATCGAAAAAAAATGGTAGAATATCTGCTCAGTTTGAATAAGGATCAACTTGGAAAAATACTAAACGTTTTCAATGTTGATGCCAATGGCACAGTTTCTGATATGAGACTGGAGGTGGAATCAGAAATTAAGAAGAGTAATGAATGTTGATCCACACTGTCATCAGCATGATTGATAATGTGAGCCTTGCTTTTATCTGAAACAATTCATTTACCCATTGATGAATAGTATCGGACCGAGAATACTACCCTGTGAAACACCCCAGGACGTATACAAGGCTTCCAATCGTAGAATTTTTCCATTCTCAGTATTTTAAACTATTTGCTTTCTGTTTTCTCTCTGTATGCTTGCTCAATAATGCATTCCACTTTCATGTCCAAATGTTGAATTTTTCTTGCTAGATATACAGTTGAAAGCCTTCGTCAAATCCAGGGAAACTCCTATATCGAAAATGGTTTCTTCTACCTTGAAAACGCCAGCAACAGAGAATGTCGCCTCTGAAACCCTTGTGCACCAGGATTTATGTGTCTGGACATTTCCAAGTAATAAATATCGCACAGCATCGCTAGCGATCATAAAAATCAATGTGAATAACGATATCCCGCGTTGCATCGTGCCTCGGCTCATCCCGATGCATAATTGGACTTACACCAATTGAAAGAAAATTAATAACAAAAGCAGCGTGAGCGCCCATAGATTACCGGATTATTTTCTCTAGGAGATTGGCCTGTTAGGCCAGGCGAATTGAGCTCGAAACCATTCATAGACTGCAAGCAAGATACGTACAATCCTGGTGGGTACAACTTCAGCAGTTTGACATGTCGAGGTGTTATCAATCAACTGGATTGATGAGCGTCAATGTTCGTTAAAATATTGTACTTTAAATTATTATGGCTAACTACCAAGTTGAAGAAGTCTGTGCTCATCGCGGGTGTTTGTCCAAGGCTAAAGACAAATTATCATTTCTCTTGAGGTTTCCGAAAGATGTCAATAGGTAATAAATAGCCCTTCAGTGTTTTGTAGAATAGTGGCTCTTTGAATTTTTCATATATTTTCTATAAATTGCGTCGGAATATTAGCTTGATGAAAATGCACCCTAATATTGAATTACTCTTTCAGGTGTGTTGAAGGCGTGTAACTGAGAGGATTTACTTAAAAAATCTCCCGAAGCTCTCTATAACAACTATCGCTTGTGTGAATTTCACTTTGAGGAAGAAATGTTCTAGAATTTTCGACACATTGAAATTCTCAAATATGAATTTGAAAAAAGCAAAACTGATAAATCCAAAAACAAAAAAATTAATTCCAAGTCATTCATAGTCTTTATTACATTGTTATTGTCTAAATATATCTATTGTACGTATTTGAAGCTGCTGCGAATAAAACATCCTATTGAAAGCTTTTTATTTCCTGGTCATCGAATAAACCTTTCCGAACAAACATGGACTGGAGAAAAAAAGCAACAGAAAAGTGGAACAGCTATTGCAGGAACTTGAGAATTTCAGATTTTTCACATTTATTTCGAACGTTATCCTAGACAAAATAACATACTGACCTAGACGAAATAACATACTGATTTGATAATTGGTATCCCGTACATTCAAATTTACCGCCACAACATAACATTACACACCCCGAGCACAGAATGAAGGTCACACAAATTTGAACCTCGAGAACAAAGGATTGACATTTGAGTGTCTCTACTGTATGGCTATGGTATACTGGGGCTCGGGAAAGTGTGAAATTGGAGCAAGTGTGAACACTTGAATTTAATGAGCGGCCAATGAACCAATTTCAGCGCTATCTAGCGGAGATATGTACGAATCTTCGTTTGACCTAACTGAAGTTCGTACAATTTGAAAACTGTTGCACATCATCAGGGGCGTGGTTAAATTTTTAAGAGTACTTTAGCCAGATTGTCATATAATTAAGGAATATTTGATAATGATGAAAGTGAAAGGAGTGATATCAAGAACATATCTAACTACGTTTTTATTATTCACTAAAATATGGAAGGTCCATCATGGAATAGTTGGCTCTCGCGTAGTTTTTTCAATAGGGGCTCATTTCGACGAATCGAGATTTTCCTGTTTTCAGAAACCAAATACTCTCTGCAGCATTTGTAAGGATGGATTCAGACAGATCCGAAATCCGATCGTACGACAATCAGATAGCTTCCTGATTGGTCTAAATCATCAGAAAGCTATCTCATACGATCGGATTTCGGATCTGTCTGAATCCAGCCTAGCCTCTTGGTTTAACGCTTTAGAGGCGATTCAATAGCTTCGGAATCTTTTTCCTATATACTTGACTTGAAGTCAGCTGCTACACACTAGAAGCGAATATCTGACGGAAAGATTGAATGATTTCCTGAATATGTCGACCTTCGAGAATCTACGGCGTGAAATATCAAATAGTTTAATAGCTTATGTCAATAAGTTCAAGGTAACCATTTCGATCATCTTCTGAACTGAAATCAGCCCATTTTCTTAAATCATGGAGTGAAATATGAATTTAGGCAATTATTAAATGTTCGGCCATTTTGTAGTAGTTGAAGATATTGACTCAGTATTGTGCAGTATTCATCAGTAGCTTCAAAAGTGACACAAACCCCCCTTTTAACGCACGGTCGCCATCTTGAGATTTTCATCTGTCAATTTCACCCCAAAATATAGTATTCATGCATCAATTTCATTATACCAACATTCAACTTTCTGAGTGGATCTGTTCAAAAAATCAAAGGAGAAAGGACATTTTTGAGAAAGCCACTGTATATAGTTTATAATATTCTTTAGGTTTCCTGAGTTTTTTAGTGGATTGTTTTTTGAATTTGTTGTAGTCAAGATAGCACATTATCTTGAAATTTTTCATTTGAGCTTTCAACAATGCTGTCCAACAGTTTTTATGAAGATTCATATTGACCTGCCCTCGATTCAAATTTTACAATTTTCACGCCTTAGGGCACTTCACTACTAGGAAATTGTTTGGATTTCAATATATGCCGTGTTAAGGTAAAAAGTAGTAAGTGTCATGACAACAATTTCGAGTTATCGCCAATTTAGTTTTTTCTGCTCCACACAAGTCATTTTTATTTCGATTCCTGATACAAAGACACTGAATTACTTTATTGAAAAGGTATTATTCTCATACAGAACAGAAAATTCTCTCATTTGGTGTTTTGCAGCTACTGCTGTTTGTTTGTTACTTACTGCCCTTCATCTTCATGACAGACATGGTCGAATCCTTCGTAGTCGAGGAGTAAAAGGTTCAGGATTCTGATCATTTCATGACTATTGAAAGAGGGAGCATATGCCAGTGTTCTGGCAAATAACTCATTGGAAAATACTGAATATCAAGGAAGAAATGCACTTAATTTGTCCAAAATCATATGATGGACAAATGACAAGGTGTATCACGGAATGAAACTGGCACATTCATCATATCCTGAAAAAATTCCACCCATTATTAAATATTTCGAAAACATTTTCAGTTCAGTGTATTGGGCTCGACATTGTACCAAAATTCATTTATTATTATTTATCTTCTATGTTTATGTGTGATTCTTCATCAATCGTTCCAGAGTTCGTAGTTTTATCATGTTTCACACCTATCTTTTTTAACTCACAGCCCTTTCAAACTTCTCAATTCTAGTACTCGACGAGAACAGAACCATCCAACTGCTCAACATAAGGCTGATTTTCCATATCAAAACGAAAAACATATTACTCTTCCAGAAAACCCACATGCTCTCGAGTGGATGTCACCATTCCACGCAATAACAACCTACTGAATTACTCTCAATTACATCCCACAAAGGGAAATGTAACTCTGACGATTCATATACACATTCTGCAACTTTCCAAATGGAACGCATTGCAGTTTTGTGTATCCAGAACAAATCATAAACATACTTCCAGCGTGACCTGAACTTTCATGGGTATGATTTAACACATTCACGAAGTTAACAACAGGTCAACATTCTAGGTTTCACACGATGTTAACTTTTAATTCACGCGACTGCTGTCAGAATCAGAAACCCATAGTTTCGTGGTTATTATGGTGCAACTTTTGTTTTTGACGTCACGAACAGCCAACTGAATATCGCGTCTGGATGATAATTGTTGCAAATAGTCGAGAAGTTGGAAGATTGAATAAATACATTGTTGCAGAGTTTGATACTGGGGTCGTCTCCTTGTTATTTCTCATCGATTCGTGTTTGTGATTTATCACAAGTCATTCAAGACAATGACATCTCATGCCACTGTGATATCACGGAGATCATATTGTCATGACATCGAGAAATACATATCGCAGCGACGTACTGAAAAATACATCGTAGCGACATCGCGTAATGCACCTCGCAAGAGACATCACTAAAACTTCTCGCAGAGACCTCAAAACACTTGTAACTTGGGTGTGAGAAAATTCCATCGTTGCGATGTGACTGCGATATCCCTGAGACTTGTAATGTGACATCGCGTGCCATTGTCGCGATATCGTGGTAATGTATTTGTGTTTGCTGTGTAGGGGTTGATGAACAAGACTAGGCAGCAATGAATCGGGATAATTAAGTATAATGGAAATGAGAGTATCATGAAAAGGGTAAACAATACTTGAGTCCTATTGGTTTGGTCAATACATCGTAGCGACATCGCGAAATGCATATCGCAGAGACATCGCAAAAAGCTTATCGCGAAGACATCGAAAAACTTGTAACGTGGGTGTGAAAAAATCCATTACTGCGATTTAACTGCGATATCCTTGCGACTTGAAAGGTGACAACGCAAGTCACATCATGAAATCGTCACTACATCGTGGTAACAGATTTGTGTTTGCTGTGTAAAGGTTGACGGACAAGACTAGTCAGCAATAAATCAGGATAATTGAGTACAATGGAGATGAAAGTGTCATGGAATGAGTAAACAATACTTTAGTGGTATTGGTTTGGTCATTACATCGTAGCGACATCGCGAAATGCTTATCGCAGAGACATCGCGAAAAACTAATCGCGAAGACATCGAAAAACTTGTAATGTTGGTTTGAGAAAATTCCATCGCTACGATGTCACTGCGATATCCTTGAGGCTTGAAATGTTACATCGCAAGTCACATCGTGAAATTGTCGTGATATCGTAGTAATGTATTTGAGTTTGCTGTGTAGAGGTTGACGGACGAGACTAGTCAGCAATGAATCAGTATAATTGAGTACAGTGGAAATGAAAGTGTCATGAAATGGGTAAACAATACTTGAGTGGTATTGGTGTGGTCAATACATCTTAGCGACATCGCGAAATGCATATAGCAGAGACATCTCAAAACACTTATCGCAAAGACATCGAAAAACTTGGGTGTGAGAAAATTCCACCGCTGCGATGAAAGTGCAAAATCCGTGAGACTTGAAATGTGACATCGCAAATAACATCGTGACATCGTCACGATATCGTGGTAATGTATTTCTGTTTGCTGGGTAGAGGTTGATGGACTACTCAGTAATTAATCAGGAAAACTGGGGACAATGGAAATGAAAGTTTCATAAAATGGGTACACTATATTTGTTGGGTCTTAAATGAGAAACAACTAAATTAGAACGTATAAACGAGCTAGCGTGTAATACCAACGTAACGCAGACATTCTGATAGTGCTTGGGAGGCGTGATTAATTGTAAACATGTAACAGCGTGCGAGACTTGCACACACACATACCCAGGGGCGTCTGATTCGCTGCTATCTGGACGTCGGAGATACTGTTATGGTGATTACGGCACAACACGACAATCGGTGGTGTTGCATGGAAGCTCTACACACCAGATTGATATGTGCTGTGACAACGTTGGCTAGATAGCGTAGTTCTTCGTGGAGGAAATGGAGTCATATTCGTTGCGTGTCTGGAGACAATCCCAATTCCGAGGTGGTATCATGCAAAACAAACAGGAAATTTACTGCTCTGTTTCGACGGGACGTGAGATTTTTGTCAAGGGTGGGTTCTGGGAATTTGGGCTGATACAATTGAAATAGTTGGACGCTTCATCATTGGTGTTGTCAGAGTTGCTCACGAACGTCTGTGAAAAAATAGGGAGAACACTCTGACGAATTTTTGATCTAGCTTCAGTAGAATGAAACAGAAAAATGTGATATATTTTATTAAAAATCATTCCAAATTGTGGCATTTCTATCCCACTTTCAGGTTATATAAATGAACTACAAATACTCACTGCGTTCCTAAATAGTATAAATATTATTATTCACAACACCTATATTCAATACTACTGTATTTGTAAGCTTCTTGGTGGTTTGTAGACTTTGTGCACTATATGTATGATGTATGCAATTCGCAAACTGTTGCTCGTCATCAAGGAAAACATGAAATGAACGCAGTGGTACCAATCCTTTGACGAAACTGCATTGGAACGTTTACATTGACTTTCAAATTTGGCACCTGTTACTCTTTCGCATTTAGTTGGCAGCACTCTCGATGTTGCCGCAATTTGTGTGAAGTCTGCTATTTACCAAGTGACAATTGTCATTCAGAAGTGACAGCCCCGCGTTTAGATCTTTTTGATAAGGCGAATTAGATAATTGTGATAAAAAACTGTGTATTTCGATGCTTCTGTAGGAAGTATCAGTGTCAGGCTCCTCGTAAAAATGCAAAATGAGCTGAAAACTATCACTGCCAAGAGTTAGTGACATCTTCAATTGGTTGTTTCGAAAGAGAACGAGATGATAATGTCCCTTCGCTTTCCTAAACGGCTGTTATAGAGAGCTGAATTGAATGTATTGAATATTATTCATGATCTAGATATTTTTTTTTATTGTGATGCAGCAGATTCAGTTAATATACTGTCAGTGCGATTTTTCAAACTGTCAAAGATAATAAAGGTTACAAACCACTAGAAAGCTAACAAATACTGTAATACTGGATATTGCTGTTATGTGTTTTCGAAAAAGTTTGGAGGTTGTTCTTCAATATAAATTATTCGAACCTTTCCTTATTGGAAGAATATAAGGAAAAGACTTTTCCATTTTTCAATGAATGATACACGTACCTATCAACAAAGAAGTTTTGTAATTTTTTTTATTTTTCTCCCTTCATGATAAACACGCCACTTAGATTATTATCTGAAATTTCATTATTCTGTGACAATCTAGCTACAGTATATTTCAAAATTTCACCACGCCCCCGATAATGTGCAACAGTTTTCAAATTGTATCAACTATAGATATACGACTATAATATCACTGAATACATTTATCTACACCCGTACTATTATAATATACTTACGCCTATAGAGTTCCATACTGAAATCCATTATGAAACAGATTTTTTATTATGATACATATTTTCAATCAATAGAAACCCATTATTTTTTAATCAAGCATGATGTTCATTATTTGACGTTTGTAAAAATCAGTAATTATTGAATGTTCATAGAATATAGCTATACTTCGATAATTATATTATCAAAATGTCTGATATCAGGGAAGAAGAATAACTATCGATTCATCTACACATCGGAGAGAGCAGAAAATGCAGTACAGAACACTTAATTCTATTCTGCATTTGACAAATGCATGATATATTTCTTCATTTTCGATTTAGTTCAGTAAGGTCTCTAGGCGAAGTGGGTTGAGGATCTAGATTCGGGGCAAACTAATTTTTCCATTTTTTTTTTTTCCTTCATTTATTATTGTTCTATTTTCCGAGGTAATACCATTAATTACGATTTTGTAGAATTTTTCGAAGATATGCGAATAATCACTTATTAAATATTGTGTTCAATAGAAATGAAATATTTCATAGTTTTTATATTATTCATCGAGTGTAGATAAAATAGCGTATGCAACTCTCATGTTATGGATATTAATATACTCGCATAAACCTTACGAAACACACCTTCGGTTCGTTTCATAACTCAGTTAATGGTCGTGCATTCATAACTATCATTACATGATCGTTGCATAACATATTATTTCATCCCCCTCTCCTTCTTTTCTATGTGTTCTTTGTTTCCATGTAGATTCGGGCATATTGCACCCAACAAAGTTTCACGAAAGCCAACTTCCACTTCAGAAAAAGTGTCGTTGGCGTTGAAAACTTCTACTACATCATTATAAAAAATCTCCGAATCCATCGTGATTCGATTTCCCAATTAAAAACTGTCCTACGAGTTCTAGGCGACCACACCATTTCCCCCTGCCATGTAATTAATCCCCCCACGTCACAATTAAAACCGAAGTTCTAGCGACAGACATGGCGATGAAAAGTTGCCTCGCAGATTCAAAGCTTCGAAAGGCTTTTAAACGAGATTCCTTGTCCGTGGTTAGGGTGGCGAACAGGGAGGACTGGAGTCTGGGTCACAAATCCGCCAATAAGATGTTTGAGTTAGAGACACTGGCGATAATAAAGATTTGCCTCTGAGTTGCAGGATCTCCGTCGGGAGTTACTTGATCAGGATTTAGTTGGGTCGCAGTCGAATTTTGGGGCGGGGGATATATAAGATCCTGGGTGATTTAGTTGAGAGATTCTGCAAGGAGGAGGTGTGGCATGTGCGAAAGGAGTTTGGAATGTGTTTCGGAGGTCGGTGAATGAACACAGCCCAAGTAGCACAAACATATCAGACCAATATTGGTTTAATATTACGGGAATATTAACCTTATATTGTAGATATCATATTGGCCACAACAAAAATGTGAACAGTCGGCGATATTAGATCAACATTCGAAAGCAATGTAAGGATATAGTGTTTCAACTATATTGGTACAATATTGTTAATGATATATCGATGAAAAAGGAATAAAAAGGAATATTCGATTGTAACAATGAAATATATTCGAAAAAACACTGAAGAATCACTATCTTATATGATGGTGATTTGGAATATCAAACTTGCTGTGCCAATTGTTCTGGACGTAATTTTATGGTATTGAGATTCACCGGATGACGATATTTCAATTTTTCCAAATTTTGTTAGGAATAATTCGTCATGAATATTGCGTTACCGATATTGATCTATGTTTGAATACATTAAGTGATCACTCTCAAAATCCCGATACTCCTTTCAGATTGTGATTCGAAAATGACTATTTAAATATTTCCATTTCACATTTCACAAAAATATAAGCTTGATGTTAGGGTAATTGATCTCTAGGAAAAGTTTCAGGCAAGTTGGCAAGTGAGAGAGCAATAGCAGGAGACGAAAGTTGAAGGAGACTGCTTTTGTTGTTGTATTTCAGTGATAGGCAAATTTGCAAAGTAACGGACTAAAAGAACGTGTTCCAATCAGAAGAAACCCTGTTTTGTAAATCTGCCTTTCTACATTTGTATATATTTCAATATCATTTTTTTTCAGATTGTGGTAGGTAAAGACGCCAAAAAACTATGAAAGAAGAGAATACAAGAAAGAGTAAAATAATTAAAAACAGTCTCTGTCGTGTATATGTGAAAGAGAACATCCAAATCAGCAACTTCCCTGCCCAGATGATACGACGGGACTGGGCTACCTAGAAATTGATTTTTCTTGCTAAATTTGTGCTATATCGATAAATAACTGGATGATTCTCATCTATGGATATCAGTCAGGTTCCTAGAAACATTACTCATATGAACACGCTTCTCAAAGCTTTGAAAGAATGCTTCAAAAACGTTTGAAAAAAAATACGTCTGCAGGTTGTGATCACTGATAATTAGTATAACTACTGCTCTTCGGGCTTGAAGGCCGTCGTACTTTGGAATTTCTTCCTGACGTTTCGCTAGCGCGAGTGGCCAGCTTCTTCAGAGGCTTATTCATCTCCGATGACTCATCGGAGATGAATAAGCCTCTGAAGAAGCTGGCCACTCGCGCTAGCGAAACGTCAGGAAGAAATTCCAAAGTACGACGGCCTTCAAGCCCGAAGAGCAGTAGTTATACTAATAACCTCGGCCGCGAAAGCCTCAACCATTTTGTCACTGATAATTGCTTTGTTACCATGATCCATGTAGACATCGACTCAGACTTTTTGATATTTCATCAATTACTCTTTATCATTAAGTCTACGAATATTTTTACTTCATGAGATCTTTTTTCATTGGCACAATCATGGCTTATTATGTTTTTCTACAGATTTCCTATGTCACCAACATTTTGATACAAATCAACTTTCTCAATATCATTAAAATCCTGGTGCCAATGGAATATCCCACCGGATCACCAGATGAAAACAGCAGGTTTTTTTCAATAAATAAAATATCTGCATGAATACTGAAATGCCATATCTATATCAGAGGAGAAAAAAAGTTAGAGGGTTCACGCCCAGAGTCATCGTAGTATTTTCGATTTCAGGCAATATTCTGGGACATCTAATACAAAAATGCAAATTCGTGATTCAATAAATATGTTATAGATATTATAGTGAGAGTCTTCATGAAATTTCAATAATATTCCATACTCAGGTATGGATCATCAAATATTGGTTGATCGCTCCCAACTGAAATTTCGAATTAAATAGGTGTGCCTCAAGGCAGCTTACTTGGGCCACTACTTTTTATGATTCACCTGACCGACCCAAGTATATATTAGATACAGTTCCTCAATTTGTTTAGAAATGAGTTAACTAACTGAGAGTTATTATATCATCGAAACTGCTGACCGGAAACATTTCCCTTGGTGTGCAAATTTGGACTGAAAAAAAAAAAGAGTTGGAGATCATTGTTAACAACCAACTGAAACTCTGTTATGGTATGGGTAACTATGCTCAAATGTTTAGGTTTCATATTGTCCCCAGTGAAAGTGTTTCGTGATTTTTTTCATTTTCCCACTGGAGAGCTCAAGAGATAATTTTCTCTGAACGAAACGAGATCTTGTCTGTGCTAGAATGATATGTTATCTTGGTGAGTGAGATTTTTTTTCCAAATAGCTCTCTCTATTTTGCTTTGTGTAGATATTTCCTATGTATACTATCTATTTAATTTGATTCTCACATTGTCTGTGAACAAATCGAGAAAGAAAAATTGATTTATATGTAACCCAGTCCCTACCGTGGCATATATGCAGGGGCGCAGCTGTTTCTTCCTGTTTGTGAATGAATCGAACGTCTTCGGATTAAATGCAACTACCTATCAACAGAGAGTTGATTGTGAATTTTTTCATTTCACTTCCTTGATAGAAGTTGTTATTTCTATTTTTTTATTCGTAGAAAAAAGCTAAAAATAATTCTTCAAACTGGAATAGCTATTGTGATGATATTGTTACGTCCTAGCGCCGGCCTTGACGAGATCGTAAACGCAAATGAGGGATCGCGTCGTAGCGAACGTCATTTTCCAAAAACCGTTGATTGCCGCCTGGAGAATTCGAGACACGTCATCGGGGCTTCTCTCGAGGATTCTCGATAGGTACGCAGGTATATATACGGGAGAGACTACGTCGCGGGCAGAGTTAGTTATTGACAGAGTTAGTTATTCGGAAGTTCGTATTCAGAGCTTAGTGGAGCGAGTTTAGTGGAGCTAAGTGGAGAAAGCTTTGTTATTGCTAAGTGCAGGAGTTGAAGTATATAATTTTTAGTACAGAGAGTTTTAGTACCGAGCATTGAAAAGTTATCGGAGAGATTGTGTTGTATTGTATTGTGCTAGAGAGTTATAATTAAAGAAGTTTAGTGTTGTTTGGTGTTTTAATAAACGAACCCAAGGATAAATCGTAATAATATCATAAATGAACCAAATGAGTTCACTTTTCGACAATTTCTCACAAACACTGGAGTCTTTAGGAACTAGTAACACATTAGTTCGTTTGTAACAATGATAATCTATCTCAAGAATGTCTTTGAAGGCATTGAAGAACGAATCTGCCACGTTTTATGGTTGACGCGAATAAGGAGTTAGACACAAGGCTTAGACCCTAGTTCACACAAGTTTATCAAGTATTCCTGGGAATTTCTTATAAGAGATCAGCTAGTAGGTCGAGAAACCTCCGATATCATTTCTAACGTAAGTCAACAGACTATGAACACATTCAGTCAATTGGTAATAAACTATTTGATGCATTGAACAATAGTAAGGTACGTAGGTTCACATTACCTCTTGAAATTTGTACTTGATATTATACCAGTGCATTGGGAGTGAGTTAGCACCTCCCCTGTTAATCTTCCTATTAAAATCTGTTATTAGTTGTACAATTCATCTTCCAAGAGATACAATGTCTGTTATGACATTACCGACAGAAAGTTATTGCATAAATGCGAACTTCGACTATAGACATGGTTCCGAACAAAAGACTGACAAGGATATTGTCATTAAAAAGCAATTTTTCCTACGGATGCTATACAATGCGCCACCAAATCGCTTCCATACGTTCAAAACGAAAGATTTTTCACTCAGTGAGAAATATTTTCCTCCACAGTGAGAAATAATTCTGCACTCTTCTAACGATAACCCAAATCAGCCATGAATTGTTATATGTCAGATAGACCTGGCACGTTTTCCATGTTGACAGTATTGTTCAGTAATCATTAGATATTTATAATAATTTGCTACCGAGTACATTAAGAGAAAAATATTGGATATAAAACTGAGTTAATTTTATACAAGTATGTATTATTAATTTTAATTTTGAACACTTGAAAAGAACGAATTCGTAGAAAGAGTACCATAACTAAACTACAGTGACCAAGTCAAAAACTTAGGTCTGTACATGGACTCAAAGCTTAAGTTTGATAAACATATCACGGAAAAAATCAGAACAGCCTATTCTTCCATTAAATTATTGTATCCTCACAGAAATGACATGAATATACAAACGAAAAAAATGTTAAGTGATTCTCTGGTGCTGTCACATTTTAACCATTGTGATACAGTGTATGGACCTTTTCTACGAAAAGCAGAAGCATATCGCATACAAAAAGTTCAGAATTCATGTTTGCGCTTAATTCATGGACTGAAGAGAAGAGATAGAATTTCACATGAATTGAAAGAAATGGGTTGGTTGAGCATGTACAATCGCCGTAGACTCCATTCATATTGTCTCTTTTATAAGGTGCTAAAAACAAAACAACCTGAATATCTCTCTAGAAAGATCACCTACAGGACTGATATACATAATTTGAATTTGAGAAGAAAACACGGAATCAACATACCTTCACATAATAAAGAAATTTACAAGTCATCTTTTTCATATCAGATTGCGGCAGCAAGCCATTGCATGGACATACCAAGTTTCTCGCTATCGTTAAGTACCTTCAAAAATAAATTCAAAAAAATATTTCTCTCACAGCAGTGATCTATAATTTGAGTTGTTATACTATATATTTTCTATTAGACAAGAAATTTTTAGTTTCACACTCAGATATGTTTGTATCTGAGTTTCGATTGATAATGTCGTTTGTAATTTTTGAACATTCATCTGCTCGGCAGAATCATAATATTATCATTTATTTTAATTTTTTTTGCATGGGAACTGTGGAAGAATCGGTCATTAGACCTATCACTTACCCTTTTGTTTGCCTATGGTTTTTTATATAACTATATATATGTATATATGTATACGTGTACATGTAGCAAATAGAATAGAAATGTATTATTTTCACTGGCAGACAATAAATGATTATTATTATTATTATTATTATTATGTACAACGAGTTAGAGAATGGCATATTTCTCAATTGTACTATGTTCATACTATAACCACCCACGTGATTTCCTTTCTGCTACCGCTCATAATCAAATCAGCATACTTTTTCAACAGACGTCAGCGTCTGTTACTATTCCTGAAAACGCATATCAGCGTGAACAATCCAGGCTTGGCCCTATTTTATGTTTTCCATGTTAATTAGCGTAATTGCCACACCCTCTGCCTGTCACCCACAATATCGCACCTGGAGCATTGTGGTGAATTAATGTAGTGCTCTTTGATGTTATAATAGGTAATGTGGAATCCACATAACGCATATGAACGGATTTTAGTTTAATGGCACATCAAATAACTTGATAATTCATTGTCGACTTGATTGAATGGAAATATGGATCAGACAATAGTTTATGT
Source organism: Zygogramma bicolorata (assembly GCA_032362365.1). Lineage (NCBI taxonomy): Eukaryota > Metazoa > Arthropoda > Insecta > Coleoptera > Chrysomelidae > Zygogramma > Zygogramma bicolorata. Next base: position 93,731 of record JAVJAQ010000734.1, read on the forward strand.
TACTGAAGGAATATTTACAAGAGGGCAATTGGAATCATATGTATTTTTGTGGAAGCCGTCTGACCTGTCCTTTTCTCCCAGGTCTCCGGAAATCATTTCAGCCTCTAGGGCTTATTGCGCTTTGCTTTCCTATACTTTATGACACCCATTCCAACAACCTTGTCCCTTGCACATATTTGTGCAGGTTGATTGCTGGGTGTTTGTCATATTCTTTCGGATCCAAAATTGGTTTTCCATATATTTGTTGCCTTTCATCATCCAGAGCCTCACATTCGCAGAGTATGTTTCGAGCTGTGTCTATCCCTTTGTTACATTGTCTGCAGCTAAGATCGCCGTTGTACAGCTATATCGTATTCAGGTGTCCTTTGAGTGGACAGTGTCCAGTCAAGAGCCCTGTTATAACTCTTATCGGATTCCTGAAGCAGGTCTTTAGTTTTTTCCTCGACGGTCCTTGTATGAAAGTTCTCCTGTGAGCGCTATTGAGTAGAATTCCCCAGTAATCTCTTTGTTTTTTCTCACCCAATTCCTTATGTGACTACGGACCGTTTTTTTTGGTACCCCCACTGCTGGCTCGGGTCCAGTGTATGGTGTTGATGATCCTTGTTTTGCAAGCTCATCGGCTTTTTCATTGCCTGCGATACCTGAGTGACCTGGGACCCATTGTCAGTCTTTTATGGTCTGCCAGATGTTTCAGTTCCTCGCGACATTCCCATACCAAAGTACTATTTTCAAATCATCATTTTGAGGGGGATAAATGTTCTCTTCGTAGATTTTTGAGTTTTCAACTCACCACAATCTGAAAAAATCAATAAACTATATGGGAGTCTATACAAGTGTAGATGTGCAGATTTCTATTTTACCCCGAAAAGTTGCTGCGTTATTTAAAAACATTTCCTTCTGAATGTACATCGAAAATAGACAGATTGGTGGTTCTGAATCACCATAGGGCATTCTCACTGCCTTCGGAGATCTCACAGTAGAATGGAGTGACACTCAAAAGATGGCAAGGGAGAGGAATGGCAGAAAAAGAATACGATATTAATACACTTGACTACCCCTCCTGAAAGACAAAAGGTTATGTCATTCTCAGATATTTGACAGGTTGTCAATAAAAAATATTGTGGTACATGAATTTGTGGATACGTTATAAGAACTGAATAGATTTGGTTTTCGAAACCCAGTTAACATCGAACTGCACTTCAGCAATGAAGTTATGCATATCAGGGATGCATACTGTACAATAAACTTTCCGACGACAATGGAGTTTCAGGAAATGTACAAATTCTCAAGACAAAAGTTGAGCAACTGTTACTGTCAAAAAACTGGTACACTGTTGAGGAGTTTCAGTCGTAACTTTATTTTCCATGTGAAGTGTACGTTTTATTTCATTTACACATTTTTATTTATATACACCAAGAATTAGTGACTTTTAATAAATATTATATTCATAGTTAATGTTATTTGTGATTTTGATTGTGACGTCGATGTGATGGTCATATACACATGCAGAAAAATATTTATTTATTCTTGTCATTTTATATGAACTTTGTGGAATTTGATGCTAGGAAAACCCAGGCATGTCTGTTCTCAAGGAAAGCCGATCTATTATCATCTAGTATTCAGATGTCAGGAGTAACTACTCCTACAAAGTCAAGTATCCCGATGCTAGGAATTACGATCTCTCATGGGAAAACTACGTGAGATCAATCGCTAAAGGTTCTTCTTAGAAACTTGGATTTCTATTTCGTGCCAAGAAATACTTCACTTCTCGCCAGCTTCTAATGATCTGCAAGGCTCAGATACGACCTGTCTTGGAATATAGTTCTCATGTATGGAGTTCAGCACCAAAAAATTAATTGAAGCTTCTCGATTCTATTCAGAGAAAGGCAATCTGTCTTGTTGGTGATTCTGCGCTCACAGACTCGCTCACTTCATTGGAGCATCGTAGAAGGGTCGGAGACTTGTGCCTCTGCTTCTATAGATATTTTCACGGTCGGTGCTCTTCTGAATTGTTATCAATCGTTCCACCCTTGGCAATATCTACCCGGATGACTCGACGAGTACAGAATTCCCATTCCTCTTTAATGAATTTGGAGACCATTTCTTGCTCAGGGATCTTTTTTTCATTAGAACAGATGAGCTTTGGAACTCTTTGAAGAAATGGGTTTTTCCTGACCAAAAATTCAAAGTGAATGTTAATTCGTATCTCCTGTCCCTTGATTCACGCGGTGTTCTTCGAACATTACAAGGCTTCCCTTTCGTGTGAATCTGCATATAAAAAAATATATATTTTTTCAAATTGTTTTTCTGCTACTACTTGACTTTATTGACATTTTACTCTTCTTCTTGCATCATCACACAGTTGATATGCAAACTGATTTGTGAAAATAGAGAAATTATTATTTATCGTAGATGAGTATTTTCATATATATATTAGTTATGTTTTTTGTACTAGTCAAATTTGAGTTATACAATAAGTTGCTTGCTACGTGTTTCACTTGGGAGAAACTGTTTTTAATAAACACACCCCTTTCTAGGGCTATCAGAAATCTGCCTTCTACACTTGTATAGTTTAACATATTAGTTCTCAATTTTTTTCAGATTGTACGTAAATAACACAAAAACTACGAAGAAGGCAGTCTTTACCTATTCCATATTTTGAGAATGGTTTTGTTTTCTGAATTCATTTACTTCTTGAAAATATATTACCTTCCTAACTGATATCTACCATTTTGCAAAATACAAAGTGTTTTATGAATGAACTGTAAAATTCATACCTGTATAATAGAATAAAGTTCAGGTCGTCAAGGAGGTAGTGCTTTTTCCCCCGGAGAAGGAAAAGTACGACTCTGCCCCCTACAAATAGGCCAGGAAATGGGTAGAGGTGGGCGGAAAAACAGATTTTCCACTATATATATATATATATATAGAGAGAGAGAGAGAGAGAAAAAAATCCTTTCAATATTCGGGTGTGCAGTCAACATATATATATATATATATATATATATATATATATATATATATATATATATAATATATATATATATATGCAATTTTTGCATGAGAATAGGTAACTGGTTTCTCGTTGCTGCGAAAGCCTTCAGCAATAATTTCCGGAATTCGAAATTTAACGTTGAAATGCATTTCGTGCGGATTACACCGAACCCCAGATTGCATTCGCCTCCTGCAACTCAACCATCTTGATACGTACCCACTGATGAAATTCTCGAGCGCACTGACTCCATGAAACCGTCGAAGCATGCACTGCCGACAATAGGAAATGTAGATTTATATAACCCGACACCGAAGTCGAAATGAACATTAAATGCGAAGGGTTTAGGAGAATCGCCCTAAATGGCACACATCTCCAAAATTACTTTATAATGGTTCATCCGTTATATTCAGTCTCAAAATTGATTATACATGGTGTTTAAATAGTGCGCATATCCACGATAAATCAATAATGCAAAAATATATGAAAAAAAATTTTGATGGAAGTTATATAGATTGATATGATGTTGCAGTTTTTAGTGATGCTAAATGAAACAACTATTTTGTTCTGTCGATTCCACAATCCTAAACTCAGCGCTGATTTCTTTCCCGGCACAACGAGCCGTTGTCGAGTTTATTTTTTGTTGTTGTAGAATTCAGAAGTGCAGCCGGCTGTGAATGGAACAATTGTTCAGTTGTTTAATCAGAAAACTAAACGTGATTTGCTTAGGTGACTCAGAAAACACAAAAATAGTATGTAAGCATGGTCTGAGTCAGTTGATTCTATAGTCAAATTATTGTTAACTAATTATTTGAGACAAACACTTCTGCAACAACTTCAATGAAGTAGATTTGTTAAAGTATTTTGGTTGCAGATGAAGAAGTGAGTGAAAAGCATCCCCAAAAGTAAAAAATATTTTCAAATTCACCTTTACACAATAACAATAGGAATTTGAGTGCCTTTAATGAATTCTGTTGCCCAGGGTAACAGCCGGCAAACTGAACGTCACTACAGCATTTAATTTTTCTGAAATATGACAATAACATTTTATTTTGAAATGTAGAAGGGTTTGTATTGCTGAATTCGTTTCCATAGAAATACTGTGCTATTGAGACTATCAGTTCACTTTCCTTTAAAAAAATTAAATTCCTTATACATTTGATTCCCCATTTTTTGCAGTTCAAATCGCATTCATCTTCGAACAGAATAAGTCGTTGAGTTAGGAGTTGGTAAGTGGATTACATACAAATTTATTTGTTGCTTCTAACGCAGCAATTGATTTGCTTATGAAATTCATCAGGAAATCTGTACTAACTTCGTTACAAGATATACATTTCATTTGAATTGATTACTTCTATAGACTTCCTCATGAGTTATTCTATTTTAGAACGACTTTGATTATTGAATTCAAAGATGTTGAAATTATGAAGACTGCTTGTAAAATAGGAAACATTCAGCAAATATGAACCATTAGTTATATATAGGGAATTAGAGATAGATGAAAATCATATTACGGAACAGAAGGTCAAGAAAGACGGTTGTTGTGAAGGTACATGCCATAAAAATCACGTAGATTTCGAGGACAACAATTGCAAAAGTATTCTTCATTGTGGTCCATAAAGTAATTCACAGCATCTACTCAGTGACAGTTTTCCAGCTGGAGATGAACTTCAAGATGTAGGCTATGTAAAGTCAATACTTGAACTAATGAGGAATTAGTCAGGCCAGTGTTACATTGTGACAAAACTCACGAAAAGTGGAATCTTCAAGAGAATATTCCAAAGGGCTTGGAAAAGGTTGCAGACTAGATTCCGAAAGGTCACCAAAATTGCATTTATCAACAATAAATCGAGGTGACTTCTGAAGACGTTTCATGATAACATAATAATAGTAAATTACACACCGGGGTGGGAAGTGATTAATTCCTGTCGTGAGATCAGTTAACCGAGACGCAAAGCGTGGAGGTTACCTATGATCTCGAGACAGGAATGAAACTTCCTACCGAGGTTTGTATACTATTTTATTCACAACCATCGTAATTCGACTAAAATTAATAAAACTCTGTTTCGTTCTGAACATATCTAAAATATTACATTCAACGACAAATAACCAAGAATGCGGTTTTGTCAGAATAATCGAGTAGATATATTGTTACCGTGATTACGGGGTATACAATTGTCACCCATATAAATGAATGTCAGATAAAGTCTAGAATAGATAAAATGAGGGTGGGAAATGAGGGCGGGAAGTAGAGGTGTGTAATGTCACACTTCCCAACCTTCAATGACGTTAGTAATGACAGCATTACATAAATGGTTGTAAATAAACATAGTTACTTCTCAAAATCAACATTTCATATTGTACAGGCTTCAAGTTATTTGGGAGTATGCTTAGCAACCAGTTAATAAAACTGCTATAAGTAATCAAGCAAGCTGGATCGTGTAAAATAAAATTTTGAGGTTTTCCATTTGAAGAAAATCGAAAATGGATTCGAGAATGTTTTATACGTGACAGAGCTTTATTCAATACAACATATCTGCTGAAAAAACTGCGACTATTTCAGATGTGAAGCTATTTGATATCCATAATGTTGACTCCTTCAGCGAAGGAATCGAAACAAGCGAAACAAATAACTATGTTACTCAAAAAAAAATTGCTATGAAATCAGCGAAGCATGCCCTGACAATAGGAAATGAAGATTCATATAACTCGACGCCGAAGTCGAAATGAACATTAAATGCAAAGGAGTTTAGGGGATTCCCAAGACGCCTAAATTCACAATTTCCAGGAACAGCGTTCGACCGGAGTCGAGCAAATGTAATTAGCTACATCCTTGTAACACATTCCAGGTTGTTAAGTTGGTAGAACCGCACTCGCGATGGGCCGTGTCCTGGGGGGCGCACTCCGAGAAGGCCGAGCCAATTAGCATGGAGCACCAAGGGATCCTCCTCGGGACCGGTTGACCTCTGCTGCTACGGAATATATATCTGGTGGAAACAATTCCGGAATTAATTGGCTCTTGGTTTTCCCGTGGAAAAGTGATGCTGATCGTGATTCTCAGCACCGAAATGTGTAACTTGACGTCAGAATATAAGATGATAACTTATCTTCTTTCTTTGGAATAAAGTATTCTTTTGTTTTTTATCCTCAAATTCTTCTGAATATCATCGAACCCCAATTCTTCTATATATAAACACGAAAGGGAAGCCTTGTGAAATTTCCGACCCGTTCTATGATGCTCCAAAGTGAGTTTGAATGTTTTGGTGCTGAGATCCATACATGAGAACTATATTCTAAAACAGGCCGTATCTTTGCCTTGAAGATCATTAGAAGCTGACGAGAAGTGAAGTATTTTTTCGCATGAAATAGAATGTCAAGCTTCTGGGGAGCACCTTTAGCGATCGATCTCACATGGTTTTTCCACGAGAGTGTAACAAGTAAATTGTTACATGTCCTTTGAATCATTAAAAGTCTCAGGTCATGACAGTTCATTCTGAAAATCTACAAATATTTTGGTTACGTATCCGTAAGACGCAAACAAATGCCTACCTTAACGCTAACAAATAAACAACTATTTCAATACTCGTCAATAAACGGCTATCGATCGCGGTTCTGTCACCTCCGTCAATTCTGTCAGTGAAACGTTAAGTTCAAAAAAAAAAGAAAACTAGCAGCAGACAGAGACTCTCTTCAGGTGGGTAAGAGTGGAGACTATTCACTATTGGTGGACATTGCACTGCCGTTGTTGAGACCTTACAATGTTTATATTTTTTTGAGGGCGCCACCACCAGTAGTGAACAGTTATGAGAAAATTAACAAGTTAATTAACAATAAAATATGACATTTATTTCCTATCAAAACATAAGTAATGAATATGAATTAAAAAAAACACTAGGAGCACACAAGTTTGTGTACTTATCTCCGAGAGGAAGTGCTCCTGGATGTCCCAGCTTGCTTGGATGTGTGTGACTTGCCCCTGCTCAAAAGGTCTTTGTAGAGATAGCCAGACTCAGAAGGGTGTTTCCAGATATGCCCCTGGCTCAAAGATGTCTGGGTTTCCAGATATTCCCCGGCTTAAAAATGTCTGGGTTTCCAGATATGCCCTGGCTTAAAAATGTCTGGGTTTCCAGATATGCCCCGGCTTAAAAATGTCTGGGTTTCCAGATGTGCTCCGGCCTAAAAATGTCTGGGTTTCCAGATGTGCCCCGGCTTAAAAGGGACCTGTAAGTTTTATAGGCCTTAAGAAATGCACCACTTCTGCACACCTCCATTCGACTCGAGCTCTGTGTCCCATTATCACAAATTTAATAGTAACGATTAACACAATATGATCATAACATGTATATTAGAAAGCTTACACAAATCTGAATATTATATCTATTGACTGTAAAAACAGAAGCTCTGGGATCGACTGAAAGCATGTGAAAATAACCACACATATACATGAAGCGTTGAAATTTAGCTTAAATAATCGCAATGAAATAAAACCACATCGAAAAAGCAAGGGATTTGGTAAGGTAAAATCTGAGAAAGTTGTGTGATGCTATCTCAAATAGCAAAATGTGTTCAATAATAAAACTAACCTTATTTAGTGCCTGGAAAGGATTTTATATACGGGCAATCAATATAAAAATATGAATAATCATTCGAACTAACCTTTATTAGTCCCTTTAGGAATCGAAGAACCAAATCTTCAGATATTTATTCAGCAAAAAAGATAGCGTCTCTTCAGATATTCATTCAGAAAAATGGCGTCTCAGTGCACAAACACACAGCAAATATGCCTCTAATTCCTCCAGTCGAAAAAGAGAGTGAAACAAGGTGTTCACCGGTTTTATTAATTCCGTCTACACAAAAAATAATTTCCGGTCGAAAACACATCTACTTCCATCTTAACGCCGAAGTTTTGACAGAACACCAAGTTAAGGTTATTCCATTATATCACAGTTTATCCAATCCATCTTCGCACAGAACAAATGACGTATATATACATCAATCTTTGTGAAGTATAGTAAGATGAAAGAACACCAATTATACCTGTTCAATGTGTTGAAATTTATTCCTAGTATGTATTTTTGCTTTTGTCATGGTCTGCACTACTAGTAGTTTTTGCCAGGATGGATTGGATAAGCTGAACTTTTGGCAAATCATTGTTAATACTATTGTTGCTCATGCCTCACTGAATTTCTGTTTCTTCGTGCTGCTAACGGGACTTTGGAAGAGTACTGTCGTCCGCAAACCAATGCACTGAACTGAATGTTTTCTCCAGCTAATCAGGTGAAGCAGAAACGAAGTGGGCGCCAGAACTGAACCCTGTGGAACACCTGCATTCATTGAGAGAATATCAGACGATACTCAATCAACAATCACATACACATAGCTCTCAGACAACAAACACTTTAACAAAGCACACAACTGAAGAGGCAAACTATAAGATGGCAGTTTCGGAAGGAGACCCCAATGCCAAACTCGATCAAACGCTTTTGAAATATCGAGTGCAATAGTTAACGTTTCTCGGAATTTTTCGATGGAATGCTTCCAAATATGTTTAGTTTAGTTTAGTTGACCAAATTTCAAATACAAGTGTGTTTTTGGCAAGTTGGATACAAATTATTTTAAAAAACAGATTCAATCTGATGAAATGATAAAACATACATATACTTACAACTAGAGCAGTTAGTATGTGGAACATACGTCAATGAGTCATAGGTTAATCTTTGATGGCCAAATCCTTATGGTTGATTAATGATCATTTCTGATTTCACCAGCGATTTGATAATCCTTATATTGATTGCTTTTTTCTCAACCTCAATATGAACCGACAACTCTGCTTGTTTTGAAAATAATATAAAATTGGAAGTGAGTTCGATAAATTTGAATAGAAGTCAAAACGTCCTAGACCTTGTATCGGTGACAGTTCGTTTGCATCTGAGGCGTGGTTTTCGTGACTTCTATTTTCGATATCATGTCTTCAGACGGTTTTGTGAATCCAATATGGAACAAGTTTATATCCGTAGACGATTTTATGGAGAAGGAAATAGAAAATGATGATCGTTTTGGTGCAGCTGAATTTCGAAATGTAGAAGCAACAACGTGAGAACTTCAACACTTTGTCTTTTATGTTGGGATTACTTCAATGTTTCTCCAAAATTGAGCCCAAAAGTTTTCATATACTTAATTCAAAAAACAGTTTTTATGTTATTTCATTTAGAGGTTATGTTAGTGTTGGATTACAATGACATTTTGAGAAGAGCAGATATGACGATTTCTACAAACATCAAGTACATTCTGAATTCTAAATCTCCATTTGATTCAATTGTAGAATGATTGGATTGTAGGGATTGAACATTGTTTATTATTACTACAGAATGAATGAATTTCAATTTTTTCATTATAAGGTTGATCACTCTGCAACCTCATACATATGACAATTGTGTTTTCCATCTTCAGAATATCAAAAATGAATCTCAAATATTGTCAATACGGTATTCATCCAGGGCACTGCAGATCAAGCCTTACCATTGAAAATTATTTCCGTATCTTCTGTAAATGAAATCAGATGACACAGGAAATCCTGTATGAATGTTATGCTGTTCATATACACCAGAAACCGTATTGATTTCGATATTGTTACCTAAATCACTTCGACGATTACCGTGTACCGTTCTACGAAATTTTCACCGTATCGGCCGTTTCATTTTTTGGAAAACTTTCTGTCTTGACCAAGTCTAGAAGGATAGCTTAGCACTTTCCTGACCAAGGCACTGACACATTTTTTGTTGAATTGAGAACAGCATTTTCAGAGTTGGAATTTTGAAGAGAACCAGATTGTGTTGGTGTTAGTACATGAAGCTTATTGGAGAATGTGATGACCTTCTTCTGAGACTATGATTGCAAGTTCCGAGGTCATGTTGGAAAGATATTTTTTGTGATGTCTATTTTTTTTGCAGATTTGGGTTGTCAACGTACTGCAATCGGAAAAAACTAAATAATTAATATTTGAATCAATACAAGTGTGAATGGTAGGCTCATAATCTATTCCAAAGAGTTGGTACGTTGATCAAAAAGCATTTTTTCTTCAATGAACTTCGTCCTATTGGTCAGAAACTTTTCGTAGAAGTCAAATTCGCCTATCTAAAAATACAAGAAGTAATATTTATGAAAGTACATAAGGCTGTTAACGTTTTGGAAACATAATATGCTTCCTTTTTCGAAACTCAATCACAAATATTTCTCTCCTCTACTCCATAAAAATTGTCAGATACCTTAGAATTGAGAGAAAAAAATGTTTTTCAATGGGGTAGACAAGTGCGATTTATATCAGACAGCATGATAATAGTATATTACATTTCTAAAGTCTAGTTCCTAAATTGTAGATTATGACTCATCGTGCATTTTCAGGTTTTTAGGGTATTTGAAATAGCGGAGAGGTTGTGAGAAAGAGGCAAAATAAAACTTGATTTGAAACTTGAGTATCAAGATAATCATATGTTATTTTTGACATGCTTCATATCAGTTATAAACCGTACAACCTATCAGTCACTATCATTCAGGAACTAGATTATAGTGTGAAAAATCGGTTTCGCTCAAGTGATGTACACTATTATTATTCCTACGACCACCTATTTTATCAAACAATATGTAAATATCAGATCGTGTATATTGAGTTGCCTGACTAATCATACGTTTTATTTGTGACTAATGTTTGAATATTGTTTCTATAAAAAGTGCACATGAATTTACAATTACTATTATAGTGAAATGAAGAAATAACTTCATTTAAAGTTTATTTGAAAAAATTAAAAGTAAGTGCTCATTAGGTACAACTTGGGAACAAATTGAATCATTTGGAATCATGAAAATCAATGAGAATACATGCAATATCATAATTTGATCAATGTTAATCGACTCACTAGAAATAAGTACATGAATCTGATCTGAATTCAAATTTTTATTAGCTCTGGTAAGATAACTGCAAAGTTGTGGTTCGATTTTTGGTTTCAACGGTTTCTTTATCTCTCCTTTATTTTTTATAAATAGTTACGAGTCCAATTTACATGTGAATAATATCAATAAGGAGGTGAATTTCACGATTGAGTCTGTAAATTTCACAGGAATCAAGGGTTTGACGGCTCATGAACAGCCGTGCGGAAGATGCTAGTGCGAGAAGTAACTAGTAGAGTAGTAGAGTAGAGAGTGCGATTAGTGTAACTTTTCTATGTGGCCTGAGATTACTCGTCCTTGCTTTCATTTGAGCTTCGATCCATTTTGCCCTGCTATCTCCAAGGTAAGTAGTTCGAGAGGGGATTCTAATACTCCCAACACCACGGTTTCTCGATTAGACCTTGTCCCGAATTGGAGCATTCTGATCATATCCCAACTGCAATCGCACGATCAACACTTGGCTGTGGCTGTCCGCATCAGGTTAGCATCCCACAGAGTCGAGGCATGACTGCGACTCCGGAACTTGTAAACACTGCCAAGAAAATGGCGAGAGCGCGGCCCCAGCACCGGAAGCGATCCTGCTGGTGTTTGTCTCATTAGGAAATCAAAGAGCGACTCGGATTTATAGTCTTGCCAAGTACAATGGCGTGCTGGGGATCGCGAGAGTTGTGTCGAGAGTAGGATCGTGTTTTGGTGCAACGAACAATTATCTGTTCGATAGTAGTATTATTTATTGGCCATATTTACGTACAGAGAAAAATTGGCAGATATAAAAGTCGCTGACAGTCATGAAAATATAAAAATTCCACGTTACATAAATAAAGATTCAAAAAATTGGAATGAAGGTGAAAGAAATATAGCATACATATTGAAAAACTCACTCGGTGAATAATCAGTGTTTGGATCCCAATACCAGAAATTCCACTATGGAATAGAAGCTATCCTCCAGGAGGTATTTTTTGTTGTATTTCTAAAGCTGTTACAGCTATTGATATCCTTCATTTGTTTTGGCAAGTTGTTATCAAGAAATATGAAGTTATAAAATGTTGACTTTTCGAATGTTGCAGTTTTATGTTTTAGTATATTCACAAGTGTAACACACCTAACACATTGAGATGAAAATGAAATGGAAGAGCAAAACAAAGTGTTGTTTGGAGACAGTTCTACATGAATCCCAGTATTCCAAATTGAATGATAGTCAAAGTATTTTTTTTTTGAGAAGTGAAACCTCTTTTACATTCAATATCCAGTCCCCATGTTGCAGTATTATTCTATACAAGGTGTAACTGAATTAGTGTAAAACATTTAGGGAGGTGATTCCTCATCGAAAAAAGATAGGATCTTTTATATAAAGAAATTTTCTCGATGAGGAATAACCTCCTCAAATGTTTTACACTTATTCAGTTACACCCTGTATATGGCTATATGCAAACGCCTAGAATAAATTCAACAATTCCATTTATTGTTGTTGTTCGTTCCGTTACCCAACTGACGAACGTGTCAACCCTCAGAAGTCGAAATTTGTGCGAGCAATGGATCAACGAGGCCTTACCTTTTAACGTGCGATTACCCAGCACTTTGGCCCGGCGAGGATTCGAACCCCGGCCTTTTGGCCAATATTGGTTTCATCTGAGGTATTGCATAGTATGCTTCATTGAGTAGTTTACAAACAAAATCAATGTGGGAGGAGAAACTAAGGTCTCAGTAAAGCCATGTCCCGAGTTACTTGATGCTATCACTCAATATAAGTTAATGAACATCTGTTATAGACAGAATGGGTTCATTGATCATTTTTGCTGAATAACAGAGATAAAATGAGTCAGGAGATACTTCATTCAGATACATAGAGTATCAGTTAAACAAACCGAAAGTATATATAAAAAAGAAGATAATTACGAATCAACTCGGTTTCTTGATATACGAATAACACTTGAAAGAAACAAGGGCGTAATTTGCGTATCGATCGTGTGTTGTTCGAGACTCTTCGTAATCCCGCTAAAAGATAACGTTTCGAACGCGAGGAAAGAACAAACCACGATACAGAAAAATTACAACATAGTGTTGTCATGGAACAACTTAACAATATCACAACAGTAGTTTGTCGGCTGTCAAGAAATTTCAACCAACTATGCAACAGGATTGGATGGATTAGAAAATACTATAGAAACTACAAATGCAGAATAATTTATTATCGATGAGCTGTCGAATTACAACACATCTCCTGTGCGAGAGGTAGTTTTCTTTGGAATACATGGCGTCACATACCCTGAGACGACTTACATTATATGTCGTAGTTCAGAAGAATGCATTATTTTCTGTAACTCACTTGGAATTTCAAGAGAAATGAGAGCATAAGGTGAGTCTTCTTCAAATGGCATTGTTAATTCCAAAGAAAAGTGTGATTTGAACCCATACTATGGGTTGCAAATTTGATTCCGAGGAGAATTTCATAGTTTTTTTATGGAGAATCACTGACTTATTCTTGAAAAGAACGATGACTTCTCCAAGAATTTTTCACCATAACAACACATTTGAAACTGTATCGCTAGACGTCAGTAAACAACACAAATGAATGTCAGATAGACTTCAAAAATAGAAAAACATTTAGCGTTTTGGTGAGTGCTCCATACAATCTATAGAGGAAAGTATAAATGAACAAAAAATAACATTTCCTTGAGAATTTCTTTATTCGTGAAATATTTCAATGAATTACATTCGTGCATAAAAATGACCAGATAATTTTGCATTCAAGTGTGATCTCTTATACAAATTGCATTCAGTTATTTTCATATTTTGTAAAAGAGCCCTCGTCCATCGGACTCGGGCACTTTCGCCAAAATATGAAAATAAACTTGCAATTTTTAGATATCACGCTTTCTTGCAAATTTATCGGTAATTTTTATGCACTCGTGCAATTATAACCGATAATGTACTCACGCCCCTATTAATATCATCATACCGAGAGAAGAATTGATTATGGTTCACATACTGAATTACATAATCACCAAAAACCTATGATATATGGAATCGGAACGAATCATAAGAAAAAAGCAACAAAAGACAAATTCAGCAACTGAAATGATAAAAAAATATCGAAACAGAAATTGAGATGATTCAAGTAATACTGAAGAGAAGATCTACCATTTCTTAAAGAGAATCGCATCAGGAAGGGAAACGATCCACGTCATTTTCCTATCTCATTATCTACCCACGTTCTGAACGAAATCGGAAGTGAAAATAGAATCTGGGTCACTTTATCCGATACAACTGCAACATCGTCGATTTATCCCCTTTCTCCCCCATGGACATTATGGAAAATTAGGCGCAAAAACGTTAAAGAATAGCTGACGTTCGGCGACCCAGTTCCTCCGTATAACAAAGGAGAGTCCTGTAATGCCATTTTCCTAAGAATTTATACGTCAAACACAATAGGCGACTTATAGTGCAGTGTTTTGCTCGATGTTTCAGCAACAGAGTCATGAGGAATGGCTGTAATTGTTTTAATTTTCTTGGAGGTCCTATCGTTTACGGAAATATGTTGTTTTCAACGTCTGGGGATTGTTTCACACAAAGAGTTGAGAAGCGCATCGACCTGTTTTGACAATCCTCAAAGATTATCTGGCATATTCAGTCGTAGAAAATCAGCAGGATTTATGTCATTCACAAAGGTTCAACTCTGATTATGGATATCCAGTAACTGTCATACTTTTGAATTGCTTTCATGCGTGATATAGTACCAGGGGCCTGTTTCATAAAAGTACAGGTCTGGTAGCTACAGGAGAAAGGAAATGCAAGTACAGCTTATAAAAGAGTATATGTTATACACCGAGGTGGGAAGTGATTCATTTTTGTCGTAAGATCAGTTAGTCAACTGAGACACAAAGCGTCGAAGTAAGCTATGATCTCGAGCCAAGAATGAAACTTCCTACCGAGGTTTTTATAATATTTTATTCAAAACCATCATGTTTCGATTGAAATTAATATATCTCTGTTTCTTTCTGAACATAATAATATCTAAAATATTACATTTAACGACAATTTACTAAGAGCGCGGTTTTCTCAGAATAATCAAGTAGATATATTGTTACTGTGACTACGGGGTATACAATTGTCACCAATATAAATAAATGTCAGATGAAGTCAATAAATGACAGATAAAGTCTAGAATAAATGAAATGAGGGCGGGAAGTGAGGGCGAGAAGTCAGGGCGGGAAGTATAGGTGTGTAATGTGACACTTCCTAACCTCCAATGACGTTAGTAATGACAGCATTACATATATGGCTTTAAATAAAAACAATTATTTATCATCGTGTTTCGTTGTGTTTCTCTTGTACGTTCATGAAACAGACCCCAGATGGTGAATTTTTTGTTAATAACTATGAACAATGTATGAGAACATGTAAATATCATAACTCTTTGATTTAGATAGTATGCAATATCTTTAGGTGTATTTTGATACTCGAACATGCCTGAAGAAACTATTGTACTAGTAGTAGTTTGAACTTGAAGGTAGATATTTCAGGATGAAACATTTTTTATTGAATCATGTGAAAGAAAAATCCGTTCAGGCTAGTCTCAACTTGCCTAAACAGTAGACTGACGGACTCAAATGCTTTTTACAACGTCATGATAATATCGCAGCATTCACTTCTTTGATTGTTTCACAGATCAAGATAGAAGCTAAGAAACTTATGTATTTCTTTGTATTGAACCGAAGTGAAAGAGCACTATCAGAAATACACCCGATAAAATATTGTTCCTACACCAGTACTATAATAATACCCTCATATGCCCATAATCTGTTTAAATGAGGTCCGTAATATAACGGATTGGAAATCGGTATCGTAATGAGCACATTATGATACAGATCTGTCATTACGACGACAGATCATTTGTAAATCCATTTCAGAAGCGGAAGGCGATATTGAAAATTCGTTTCAGAATAAAATCAGTATTTCCTGTACAACATTGAACTCTATTCAGACTTGCAGTAATGAAATAAGTGTAAATATCCCATTCACTTCAAGATTAAGGGGACCCACAATACAAATATAATTATAACATTTATAGTTCTTCGTTATTTACCGGGTGTAGGAAAAAAAGGGATATGCAACTCCCATATGATGGTTATCGATACACTCGCATAAATCGTATGAAACTCACCTTTAGCTAATAACGATCATAACATGATCGTTGCATAATATACTGTTTTCATATTTCAAACAATGCAAAAGTATAAAAACAATATCGTTAAACGATGAGACAGGATGATGTAGGTATCATCAAAATCGTTGTGTTGTGTTGTGAAAATCATTTCAACGATAGAATGCTATATTTAAATACAGCTTAGTATGAATTGAGGTTCTGCATTGGTTATTTGCCAATAGGAAATTAGGTTTTGAACTGACCCAACCTAATCAATGGAACATATCGAAATATCGATTTTTAAAATACATCTCTGCTGTAAGCAACTCTGAATGCCAATATATCCAGTGGGCTCACTTATACTATTTAATATAATGATAAGCTCGCAGCTTTCATCCCTTTGATCTCTGCGTATTGGGATTTGATCCAAAATGTGCTGCCATCAATTCAGTTTCAGTCATCGTCCCAGATTCAGTACAAATCAAGATTCATCAGTAATCACCCTATAAATACAGGCTTGAAATATTTTTGCCACATGCACCACTCACATATTAAGTATGAATATCTAAGCCAATGCGGTGAAGCACTTTGTGAGTTTGAATTTTTCTCCCGATTTCTTCAATTTTTATATATCATTTGAAGGGTTCAAATAATAATTGAATCGAGAAATACTTAATATTAGAGAAAAAATATTTGAGACAAATTCAAATATGCATAATACAGTGTTAACTGAAATATCCTAGTGGAAACTTAATGCAATCTTCTCTGTTCGAGCAACAGCTAGTTCCTCTAGTTTGGACTAAAGAGATCAAATTGATAGATAGGTGTGAATCACATAACTACAAACTAGATAGCCATTCACAGCAGTCATCGGGTACTGTTTGCTATAAAACTCAATATTGACACAAGAGCGCGAGCTTGAGTTGATCAGTTCAGGCTTGAACTAGATATTATTCACAGCAATTCAAGTTTTGGAACCTTATATTAAAAACAGGCAGATGGATTCGATGGTTTGAAGCGATGTTTAATGCCCTCATCTCCAAAATCTATCATAGTTGAGCTTTCCGTCCAGCTATGATTTCACTGGTTATGATCCCATTTTCAGGATTTTTTCCATCTTTTACTTTAAATGATCTCAGAAAAATTACGGGAATGGAAAAAATATTACCCGGCTGGCTGAATCTTTAGTGAAACACATGCCTATCTATCTGTGTTTTGGATCTAGCAAGTAGGTGGCCAGATATGACGATTCCTATTGTGAATATTCGGCATGGAAACCATGAGGTCAGGTGGAACTCCATCAACAATCCAGTAGTATGGAAGATGAGATTGGAACCTTCAGTGTAGAAGTTGAAACTCTTCCTAGAGATCAATTACCCTAACACCAAACTGATTATCAGTTCGTTGTTGAGGTATTAGATCTTTACGAAGAGTTTCAATCCAGTAGTGATCTTAGGGAATACTTCGTGCTGACTTCGTTCATCACATAAACATTCGATAGCTGAAGGTATACCGGGTGACCCGGAACCAATTTACCCTCCCCCCGCATCTACGTTGCTATTTTGTAGTTATATTTCAAATTCGATTGTTCTATTTGATGTCATAAATGTATAATTTGGCAAGTATCAAACCATATGACACTTCCAGTTCGACCAGTCATGGATTTAAATCGGAGTACCGAATATGAAATATCCATACAAAACAACAACGTAGATAGAGGGGGTTGAATTGGTTCCCGGTCACCCGGTGTAGCAATACTTCTGAAGACGAGCTGATAAATGAACAGACTCGTGGTAAATATTCATATAACTCGTCTGGTGACTAAAACAAACAACTGCATACGCTCTGCTCAGTATGCCACAAAACTGACGGATGACACCCATTTGCATCCTGGGAGGTTAATCAGCATACTCGAGGAAAAATCCACACCGCGACGTATTCATTTCACCCGCCGTATGCAACCAGGTCGGCCAACAAACAAAACACAAACGACCGGAAAACTAGATCCATACATCACGGCGAATCTCATGTATGAAAGCAATAAATAACCGGGGTAATACGAGTTTTATTTGGAGAGGAGTCTAGTGAGATATTCGAAGGCGTACCCACACCTCTCAGAAATTGATAGTAAGTCACGGCATCCTCAGATCAATCAAGAGCCGCGACCCTGGGGCGCGCTCGCGGCTCGGGATCCAAGGAGGCCGTGCGTGAGAGAGGATCGAAATGGGTGCGTGCAGAGCGCGAGGCGATTCTTGATGATGATGGAATTGATGTTGGTTAATTAGATTTGCAGGCGGCGAACGGCGCTTGATTGTGGCGCGATAGTGTGTCAAAGAGAAACAGTGCTTGCGGTTGGGTCAAAGTAGCTGATGTAGATTGGAGGTGTCGGGTATAAACATGTAGCCAATGCAAATGACTTGGAGATTGAAAATTACGCGCTGCTGGGTACTGCTGTGAAAGTCAAAATTTGCACTTGAGAAGTTAAACAATAATTTCGAAGGACGACTTTTCATAGAAAGACCATTACATATAAAAATGTATGAATAATACTGTTTGGAAGTAAAGAGTCTACGTCAACAAACGCAAATTTTGTGTTTCCCATCAAGGACCATTTTATACATCTTTGTTTCACTTCTAAGTCCCGGAATGGTAGCTAGTTCCACACTATATTTTAAGGAATTAGGTGGATATTGATCATATACTGCCTGAACAAGATTTCAAGATTCAAGAAAAGACCAAAACACATAGTTTTTCAAATACTCCTACATAGACGTTCGAAATCAACTTTGTTTCAAAATGAAATGAGGAGTGAGACTGAAACAGAAATGTATATACAGATACTGACCCAAAAAGTATATCACTGCCCCCAGGTCTATTAGGTATGAAATATGTTCATTGAGAGTGGGGCAATTGGCCTCCAAAGTTATAAAAGTAAGGAAAAATGATACCACCTCAGGAAAGAGCCCTATGAGTAGTAAAAAATAATAAATTCTCCAAGCGTCTACTATGACAGATCTGGAGAAGTGTTCCGTGGAGCATCAATGGACAATTTGGGTGTTCAAATCATCTTTTTTGTCTGTTCCTGATGTAAATCACTCTTTCGCACTTCCAATGGTCAAGACGTTTTACCGATATATTTTGACCGTACGAAGAAGGAATTTGATGAATACAATTTTTTGTGTTTTCAGTTGTGTTATTTGTCTTGGTATGTGTCAGTATTCACCTTGAAGTATTTGTTGTTTTGAATGTTGTTCTAACCTTATACCTGTTGCCAATGCGTTTTATATTTTCAGAAAACGAGGGACATAAGGTATAATGTTTGATACAGGTTGTGTATTTCGTGTAGGTTGTATGTTCTCATTGTGGACTGTGTTCGGATTTTGAATTTCTGTAAAAGTTTTTCTATGAATTTTTATGAATATCCATTTCCTTTCAATACTGATTTTATGGAGTATATCTCATCATTGATTTTTTCTTGTGAGTTACACACGATTTTTTTTCTAACATGAAGGCATTTTACTTTATCTTTCTTAACACTTGTACGCCAAGAGCCAGAGCAAAAAAAGTAGGTTCATAATGCAATCTTCTACAGAATTGATGTTCTTGTTGGAAAATGTTTGGGGGTGTCCCCTGAATATAAATTCAAGTTGGCGGGACAGGGGGGGTCGAGCTTCAGCCGCCATCTTGGAAAACACGTTTCATCAAATATCTCGTGAACCGTGCATCGTACGACAAAAACAGTGGGGATCATTTTCGTAGATAATAAAATTCTCTTCAACTTTTATTCGAAACTTTTTTCCGTATAGTGCATAGATTTTCATTTATAGCGCGCCAAACTGTTCCCAGCATGGTTATTGCTAAATATATAGTGAACGGTTGATGAAACAGTATAAATGGCAGTATTTTGGCGCGCCATAAATAAAAACCTTTGCTTTATACAAAAAAAAGTTTCAAATAAAAGTTGCAGAGAATTTCATTATCTACAAAAACGATCCCTACTGTTTTTATCGTACGATGCACGGTTCACGAGATATTTGATAAAACGTGTTTTCCAAGATGGCGGCTGAAGCTCAACCCCCCCCGTCCCGCCAACTTGAGTTTACATTCAGGGGACACCTCCGAACAGTTTCCAACAAGAATGTCAATTCTGTAGAAGATTGCAGAAAAAAAGTACCTGGTTCTTGGACTATTGTGTGGGGGTTTGGGGTATAGTGAAGATATCTGTTGGTATGGTTTTTTCTTTCGATACACTTGTATCTACGTGGCATTTCGATTTCTTTAATATTCATCTAGAAATGGAAGTTCATTGTTATATTCTGTTTCTAATATGAATTTTATTGTTGGTTCTTGTTTGTTGATATGTTCCAAAAATGTGTCAAGTTCATTTTGACCATGACTCCATATAGCAAAAACAGCATCAACATATCTTCACCACACTTTTTGACCATTTGGATGAATTTCTATGAAAGAATCCTCAGAACTCTCTATAAAAATATTACTAGGAATTGGAGACAGTGGTGATCTTTGTACAAAAAAAAAACGTATTTTGATTCGAAAATGATTTTTATTTTAAGAATTTGGTATGGCTATTGGTTCACCCATAGTGATCTTATTATTTTTTTGATAGTCGAAATTTCAGTTATACGAGAAATTGTTGACTAATTGGACTTGTTCTATCCAGAAAGAACACTTTTTCAATAGACGCAGCAACTTTTTGTGGTAGATTAAGGATCTGCCCTTCTACACTTGTAATATTTCCAGATTGCGGTATGTTACAAATATATCTATTTTTTATCATTTTGGAATATTCCAGGAAATCTCAATATTTCTCCTAGCGAAATAAACCATCACGTGCTATATGAAACACAGACTCCGATATTGTCCCGAGATCCAACCCAGCTCACATGAAAAATGTAGACCGAAACTCCCTGAATCGCAAAAAATCCGCTCGGACAGGATCTCATTACATTGTGGACCAAACGTCATCTCTCGTATCCGATCCCTTTGTGAAGGCGAGCAGAAAGCCTTCTCCCGTATATTGACACTACGGAATCAAACCAATAACATGGAAAATAGATGGACACGGGACGGTCCTATCCAAACCCGATCGGGCGACAAAGGAGAGCTGGTCAGACGGAGAATCTGATATACACCCTTGGCCGATGGCTCGACGAGTCGTCTTGGGATTCAATCCGAAAGAAAATCTCCGCAGAGGAATCCGACTGCATAAATAAGGAATGGGTGAGCAAAAAATCGCGTTGACAATAGGGTTGGAATAGATGCTGTGGACGTTTGTTATTCGTACGCAATTGTGAAAACACTTTCAGATATTTGCTCCGTAGTTTTCTGGGTTTGTAACCTACCACAATCTGAAAAAAATGAGAATTATTATTGGAATCTCGTCCACCTCCAACCACCACACAAGTGTCAAGAAAGGTATAGTAAAATACCTTTGTGATTGAACAAAAATTATATGTAACTCACAAAAAAATTTATGAATAGATAAACTTCATACAATCAATATTGATAGAAAATGGATATCCAGATAAATTCATAGTAAAAACTTTTACAGAAATTGAAAATCCGGACACAGTCCACAATGAAGACATACAACCTGCACAAAATACACAACCTGTATGAGAATTGTATTTACCAAATTCCTTGTTCGTGCGGTCAAAAATATATCGGTGAAACGTCTCGACCATTGGAAGTGCGAAAGAGTGAACACTACATGTAGATCAGGAACAAACAGATAGGTGGTTCTAAATTATCAGAACACATTTCTTCTACCGATGGAGATCACACAGTAAAATGAAAATTAAAGGGATCTGCTTTCATCATGCTGCCTGGTGAAGAATGCATATCTATGAGTTCGCTTGCTATGGATAGCGGATGGCTGCCGAATTGTTATGTCAGATTCGAAATATTTGACAAATGTCAATTACGAAGAAGATTGCCAACATGAGAAATTTTCATTCAAACAGAAGAAGAATTCACATAAGTTTTGAAAACGGACACGGATTTATATACTTGATGGAAATCCATAGTGATTACGCTATAAGATAGAACACGGTGGAAATTTCCACAAAATTTATTGTCTTCGCGACATGTTTCGATACACTGTATCTTTTTCAAGCGAATGTATTATAAACACTAGTGTTTATAGTACGTTAATACATAATTCTGTGGAAATTTAATCGTGTTCTACCTTATAGCGTAATAAATATGGTATGGCTATGGGTTCACCCAAAGTGATCTCATCATTTTTTTGATAAGCGTAATTTGATCATACGAGAAGTTGCTGACTAATTGGACTTGTTCTATCCAAAAAGAACTGTTTTTCAATAGACGCAGCAACTTCATTTTAGATACATTTGTGGATTCGATTTTCGATAACACTCTGAGAGTGCTTGTTGCTTGTCATTATTGCTGCAAACGCAGTCCGTCACCACTGACGGAAAACTATGACAGCATTTGCTTAAGAGTGTTACACCATAGGTGGTTCTACTAATGTAAGATGCCTGGAAACACTGGTGTGTTTACTTATACCTGTAGAAGTTTGGGATAAAAGTGGTGAAATCTGGATTGCTTGATTTTTGGTGGATAATTGAGCTTTTGGAGGTTTCAGTACAATATGTACAGATGTCGCCAACACGCTCTTGCCAGTCTTGTCTGAAGCTAAATTTGCACTAAGTGAAAATAATATGCAGTCGGGTTTTTCCACTTTTATTCGATTGGCTAGCGAGAAGAGATCGCAACCTGAATGATAATGGGTGGACAATGAGATACCAGTAACAACGTTTCGATATTTAATAGCAATGAAATCAACAAATAAACACGATAAAAACATCGTAAACATCAAAATCACAAACTGACATGACAATATGACAATTAACTTGACTTGTCATCAAATTTGAAAAATGGGAACATAACGCCCTCTACCGAAAAAATAGGGGAAACCTTCGAAAGCGTCGATTGTTTTTTTCGCCACAAAAATCTAAACAAAATCTGATCAGTTGAGTCACCAGGACTTCTAGGCATCTTATACTAATGTATCGCTTGCCGTTAAGGCACGATTCATTTCAAATCCTCTGGGCTTCTATCACAGTTTGTCTTCGATACGAGGACCTTGCCAACCCAATGCTGATGAAGGCCAAAGCCAGAAACAGCTAGTTGTCTTGTGGTGGGCATTTCGAATTGAATTCAAATTGTGATAGACCAGAGAATTTGATAATCTATTTAGCTTCATAGCAAATAACTCTTTCTCTTTATATATATATATATATATATATATATATATATATATATATATATATATATATATATATATATATATATATATATATATATATCTGTTTTTACACAAATAATAATAATAAATAATAATACCTTTATTGCTTCTGAAAACATGGTTTTACAGCAAGAGTCGAGTAAGAGGGAAAAAAATACACAAAAAGAACTAACAAGTGACACAATATCGTATTCTTACGGAAATAAATATACATATATATATAGAGGACACAGAAGATTATTCATTATGTATAAAAGACCTGAGCCTCAGAATATTCCATACAAAACTAGAAATAATTTTGGCATCATCTAAGGAGGAAAGTAATAATTCCCACGACTCGAGAGAATTGGGTTTCAAGACACTATAGATAGGGTACTCAAACAATATATGAGAGATGGTTTCGGTTTCGTGGCAATTGCAGACTGTGCACATCTCATTGGGGTCAATCAGATGAGACGATCCATTCAGTCTTCATACGTTCGCATATTTTGGAAATCAAGAACACATCATCTGGTGGATTTCTAATAGTGTTTTTACACTTCGCTACAACACAATACTTGTAGGAGGGTTTGTTAGGTTCTTGCATGATATAATAATAATAACTGAAAAAAATATTATGTCTGAGTAAAAGGCACGCTCAGAGTTAACAAACACGGAACATGTCCTTTGACGTCTTCCAAAGCGCACGTTACGATGTCGTATTCATTTATCTAGTCTCATACATATCACTTTGAACAACAATTTGAATAGTTTCAAGCCCATTCATATATTTTTCACGTTATGGAGATGTGAAAGATCAATTTAAGACAACAAAAATCATGCATATTCTCTATTGCCACCAAGAAGTGTAAAGTCATCATCCAAAAGGTATAGGTGATATTACTGGGGCAACCCGCTTCGTCATGAAGATTATTGTGGAATGTTCAGAAATGAACCCCCAAAAACAATTTCCCACCTTGATACGATATAATTTTCAGTTCGGTAGAAAGTTCGGTAACTGAAACCCAAAATATCCGGTTTTCAATCATCGAAAGACCTGGCTCATCCCACATTTTTCCCCACGCACAAACGAAATTAATTTCCCGTATATGTGCACATATGAACTTATCCGGGAATTTTCTCGTCTCACCTCATGAAGCCTATATTACTCCTATGATATATCGCTTCTTCACATGAGATACAGGCTGATGTATGACCCGGCGTTCAGACCGTGTCTTTTTAGTAAACTCTTTTTTATTACGAAAATAAATCAAGAGCTTTGCTGAACGCGTTCGTTGCGAAAACGTCAAGCTGAGTTCGAGTTTTGGGGGTCGGTTTCCTTTATCATTTCTGTTGTTGTTGTATACTTCAAGGATTTCTATTCACTGCTACAAAATAAATGGGGAATACAACATGATAATGTGTGCTATCGATACACAGGTTGTTCCATAATTCGAACCACGTATAAATTATACAGAAAAAATTTTATTAACGATGAGACTGCAACCTTCAATTGTTGTGTAATTTGGGATTTTTTTCGAAGATCAATCACCCAAGTACCAAACTGACAATAGTTGCACTCCTTCAAGAAAATAAATATAAAACTCATCTTCTCCTGAAGAGGCTAACATTGTGAACGAAACGCGAGTTGAATACTAGGAATATAAATTTGGTGGTCAGTTTTTGGATAATTTGGAATTCACTGCACTCCATTGGTGACTTCTTCATTATTGGTGATACATAATCGTTCAAACTGAAGAACTAGTAGTACTTAGTAGTAGTCATTTGAATGCAAGGATCAAAGGAATTACATTTCTTTTCCTGATTTCAATCCATTCAATTTTTGATTGAGGTTCGTTTCAGTTTTCTCGTGAAATGTTTAACAGCATTTATTTCAGTTCTTTTTTTTGGCACAATGACTTTTTATTGTCATCATTGGTTTTTCAAATCAATTTTCGATTTTTCTGCATTTAATTGTTTCCATTTTACTCTTTCTGTTGGTGAGTTTCTTGACAAGTTTCGATTGAGTAAATTATATATGCAATTGGAGTTCGAGCCCATATTACTTAGTAAGAAATATTTTCGACTATATTAAAAACAACCTTAATTTCCTAATGGAAAGCACGGTATATAATTATTTTTGTCAAACACGAATTTCAATTTTCTTATGAACTGAACAGTAAATACCTATTAAGGGCCATTTTGAACCTCTCCATCTCTCTTCAGCCTAGTCGATAACTTGTAACGTTCCCATCATTCCTTGTTGCAAAACATCAATGAATTGGGATCATTTATAAATATATCTGTATTCTTACAGATTGGTGGTTCTTGATTATCAGAACACATTCTCAGTGCCAATGGAGATATCACACAGTAGAAGGTAATAACACTGAAATGATGACAAATGAAAGCAATAGCAGGACACAGAAGTTGAAGGAATATGCTCTTATCATGCTGTCTGAGGATACCTGCATATCAACCAGATCTGTTGATATAAGTCTAACATGGCTACCTTCTTGAAAGAAAAAATATTGTGTCAGATATCAAATCTTTGACAGATTTTCAATAACCAACTGAAAGAGAACTATTTGTGAAGAAGTTTTGATCACGCCAGTAGATTTGATTTCGAAACATTAACAATAATAAGTATTTGATAATTATTAGTTCTTGTATTTTTAGTCAAATTTGAGATATACGAGAATTTGCTGACTGAAAGAACGTGTTCCACTCAGATGGAACTGATTTTAGATTAACGAAGCAACTTTCTGAGGTAGATTGAGAATCTGCCCTTCTACACTTGTATGGATTCCAATAATAATTGTTATTTCTTCAGATTATGGTTGGTGAAGAACCCAAAAAACTAAGAAGAAACAATTATAATGTTCAATTTGAATATGAATAAAATGTTCATAGTTCCACTGTTTCCATGGTAATACCCGATGTGATACCATTAATTTTTTTTAATATGCAGATTCAGACGAAAGGAAAGCCCTGTAATGTTCAGGAAACACCGCGTAAATCAAGGGACAGGATATACGAATCAACATTCATTTTGAATATTTGAAGTTTGTAAGCCTCCGTGAGAATCTCTCACGGCAAGGAGATCCAAAGTTCAGCTGTTTTATTGAAAAAAGATCCTTGAGCAAGAGAAGTTCAAGAGGTCTCCAAGCTCACAACAATGGGGTTGGAATTCTGTACTCGTCGATTCATCCGTGTAGATATTGCCAAGGGTGGAACGATTGATAACAATTCAGAAGAGCACCAACCGTGAAAATATCTGTTTAGTGCTATCCTCCGAAAGGGTATATCTGGAGTTATCCAACCAACTATTTGTGAGTTAGTCATTATGGGGTGAGCCATGCTCAACTGACAGTGACAGTTTATGAGACATTAGCGTCTGTTAATCAAACGAAAAGTTATTCTTGTATCGAAATCAATTAAAATACAGTCCACTGAAATCGATTAGTCTTTCAAAAGCGTGTAGAAACAACAAGCTACCTGGGGTAGCACCAATATCTATAGAAGGGAGTCCGACCCTTCTACGATGCTCCAATGAAGTTAGCGAGTCTGTGAGCGAAGAATCACCAACAAGATGGACTACCTTGTTCTGAATGGAATCAATGAATGTTTTGGTGCCGAACTCCATACATGAGAACTATATTCCAAGACAGGTTGTATCGCATCTAAGCCTTGTAGTTCATTAAAAGTTGTCAAGAAGTGAAGTATATCTTCGCACGAAATAGAAATCCAAGTTTCTGGGAAGCACCTTTAGCCATCGATCTCACATGGTTTTTCCATGAGAGATTATTACAGATCTTAATTCCCAGCACGGAGATTCTTGACTTTATAGGAATTCCTGACATTTGAATACTAGATGATGATAGATCGGCTTTCTTTGAGAAGAAACATGCCTAGGTTTTTCTAGCATTGAGTTCCACCAAGGTAATGTTACCCAATACTATTATTTTTACCAAGTAATTGTTAATTTTATTGACGTGAAGATTCTTTCAATTAATAATAATAATAATGATAATGAGTTGATTCAGCTATAAAGCTAGTTATTACAATTATTTTATTACATCAAATGTATAATAATCAACTATTGATTATTGATATGAAAGTTTTTATTGGTATATATCATTTTCACAAGTACACTTTGTATAAAATTCAATCAAATTATTCAAAAAATGTAAAGATCATTATTTCAGTCTATCATTCATTTATTCTAGAGACTTTTTTTTTGGATTGAGGTGGCCTTTACTTGATGGAAATCCATAGTTATTACGCTATAAGGTAGACACGATTAAATTTCCACAAAATTTATTGTCTTCGCGACATGTTTCGATACACTGTATCTTTATCAAGCGATGTCTTTAAACACAGTGTTTGAAGACATCGCTTGATAAAGATACAGTGTATCGAAACATGTCGCGAAGACAATAAATTTTGTGGAAATTTAATCGTGTCTACCTTATAGCGTAATATTCTAGAGACAATAAATCCAAATTTCTCACAATTCAATGTTCGTTTTATCAAAATTTGTACATATGTTCCGGATATTTGTATACTTTCAAAATTTTTCATTACTAATGGCGATTTATTAAAAGTTTTCAAGCCTTTATAAGAAAATGATTTTGTCCAAAACTTGTATTATATCTTTTTGATTCAATATCAGACGAATTCTTTGTATTATAATTTGTATGTTGGCTTGAAAGTTCTGAATTGTCTTTCTGGTATTTGGGAAGCATGCCATTTTTCGATTTAAATAAAAATATATAAATATTCAGATATAATCTTTTTTTAACACTCAAAATGTCATGGGACTCATGCATACATAACCTTGGTATAGATATCTTCATTTAAAATTAATCTCAAAGCCCTGTTCTGCAATTTCTGTGAAATTTTCACCTGAGTTTTATTCAGTGTGAGTAATGTTGTTGAACCATATTGAAAATGGGGTTCTATGATAGATCTAAATATTTTAGATTTCGTTTCATTTTTTAGGTATTTTCCAATTCTTGATAGTAATCCAGTTTTTCGAGCAATTTTTCCTGAAATATATGTGAGATCCTCATTACAATTCAGTGAATTTTCTAATAACAGACCTAGATATTTGAATTCGGAAACAATTTCGACTTTTTCATTGTCAATGAAAAGAGATCTTGAATTTTGTAATGGTCTATTTGAAAGTAGCATAAATTTTCATTTTCCTGGTTTTAGTTTGAGTTTATACCAGTTTTCAATATATTTGACATCTTTCTATGAAGAATTTATTATTTCATCTATTGATTTTCCAGTAACATATATCAAGGTGTCATCAGCGAACAATCATCTGACAATTTTTCATTACTATATTAATATAATTTATGTATAAAATGAATAATAGTGGCCCCAAAACAGACCCCTGCGGAAAACCATGTTCTGTATTGATTTGTAATCTATTTTCGAGATAAGAATCGAACCAACTGTTATTGTGTTCAATATAAATATAATATTATATTCATAGTTCTTCATTATTTATCAGG
This sequence comes from Zygogramma bicolorata, assembly GCA_032362365.1. Lineage (NCBI taxonomy): Eukaryota > Metazoa > Arthropoda > Insecta > Coleoptera > Chrysomelidae > Zygogramma > Zygogramma bicolorata. The sequence goes on from JAVJAQ010000734.1 coordinate 122,608, forward strand.
TGTAGGAAAAATATGTCATGTTATGTTTACTATAAGATCGTTGCACAATGTACTATTATATTTGACCGAAAGCTTCTGAACCAAGCTCTTCCATAGGCCTAGATCTTAGAATCCGACGATAATGAGTACCCAGCTTTTTATAGCTATTGAACGAGCACCTGTACAGATTGCCTCTTCCAATCTATCCATCACATCGCGTTGTACTGGGCAGGTGGAAGAACGTCCGAAAGGTCCGTCGAAGGGCATCTCCGGACAGGTGAATCTTCGGCGGAATGCGAGATTTGACGGGATGCGTAGTTCCACCTGCGGCAATCAGTGCGGTGATTGTTATCTTCAATAGTCCGGTCAAAGAGGTTTGCTCACATAGAAAAGTATAAGAATGAATGTATGAATGAAATGTTGATCCTGATTATTTTCGAAACGGTTTGCTATAATATACCCAGTTAATAAATACACATCTCATGTACCACATTAACAAAAAACCAAATACAGTTAATTATAAAACCGATACAGGTCAGTTAAGTAACATTTATTGCAATATTTTGAGTTCTATTTAATCACTTTTGTAATATTTAAAAATAAGGACAGACATGTGCTTACTTATAAAAACCTTTAGATTTACGTTAATCACATCATTGCCTGGTACAGCTGAGGGACTCCTATTATCATGAATTTTGCCTAGCTGATTCAGTTTAAGTGAGGCAGTAACTATGCGAGCATGGGTAGTTCGATTCAGCTTCCCAAGGCAATGAACACACCAGGAATATTAATTCTATGATTGTAAGTAGAACTGTTATTTTCGATTCAATCTTGTACAATTTTGTCACATTCTTTGTAGCTTTTCTCCTGATGAAGCTAATGAACATTAGCGAAATATTGAGATCAAGAACAAATGAGTTTTATTAGTAAACAGACCGCAAACCTGAGAACTTCCAAATCTAGTTTATAAAGTACGGTCGACAATACATCACAAATATATATATATATATATATATATATATATATATATATATATATATATATATATATATATATAAATATATATATATATATATATATATATTATGAAATAGATATTGGAATTCCAATATTGAAAATTGAGTTTGGAAAATTTATGAAAGCAATACTGAAATCTCCATATTGGAGAACTGATATCATTAAATATAACATGATATGATAATTCTGATATTGTAGCTATTACGTATGTCACCCATACACAATTGACTGATACATAGCAATTGAGAAAGTACATCTATCTAGCATCTTTACATGAGACTAAATTATTACCAGATTTTCACCAGATATCGAATTATCTTGTCAAGTATATGATGAAGATCATGGTAAACAATTGTAATTATATTTTTCATACACCAGATAGATTTACCCCAATTGGAACTGGTGTTTGCCAAGAATTTCAATCTGAACAGTATAACTATCGTCGTGAAATAATCAAATTTCATTTTGTTGACATAGTGTTAATCTTTCAACTTTGACTGGACTATAAGTTTACACCTGCCGCAATCAGTGCGCATTCACAATTAGGTCTAACCTGTTAGGGTCGCAGTTATAGTTTGTTCCGCTGAATTCACCTGTTCCTTCATGAAAGTGATATTATGTTGATATATAAATCGTTTGAAAATTGGAACTACTAATTCACCGACTATAAAAGTGTGAATTTTCTACAATATTTCAAGCAACCACGAACAAGAGCTGAAACCACATGAAACTATCGAAATAATTACTTGGAAGGGTGGAGATGAAGAGATGCCCTGTACTCTACAAATTATTATGAATGATTGAAAGAGGAAAAAATATTGAGAAATATTAATATAATATACACGAATTATTTCTGTAGATTGTGAAAGTGTATCATTTTTAAACAATAATTTCGTTTGATGTTGTTTGTTCACCATCGTTTTTTCAGTGACAATAATTTCAAAAGGACTAGATAGGGTGACCGTTATATATTACCCCCACAACTTTTCAATAGGACACGATGTCAAAGTCGAATACTTATATTTGTTCAACCAGTACAAAAAATGTTCTTCGGACAAAATTGAGTGTTGCAATCTTGGGAGTCTCGAAAACGATTTTTAGTACCAGATGAATACATAAATTTTTCTTCGATCTCTAATTTTGAAATTCGTTAAGAAATAAATTTGACACCGAAAACAGGTAGGTAGCCTACTTTTTCACAGAATAAGTGTTTTGTAAAACGTCACCCGTCGCCAAGAGAAAGGTATTGATTTCATCTCGAATGGGAAGGGAAGAAGCTTCTGATAGAACGTTTGAAAGATGATGAATTTCCTACCCGAAGATATACTTTCCAGAGGAATCGAACCAGTAGTTCACTATCCACTTCTTAACAATAATGGAGCTTGTTTATGAATTTATTTCGAACATTTACGTAGGAGAATTACATCTTCGAAGGATGACATTGGGATCTTGATGAAGGTCGTCTCTTTGAAATGTCAAATTATAACATAAATTTCATTAGAGTCAACCTGGAAATTGGTGCTATCTTGTTCACTTCATACTATATTTAAACATGATTGGGAATGAAATAGTATACAAATCATGGCAAATGTTGATTCATCGACAAATTTAGAGTAGGCCAAGGAAGAACACTCATGTTCCACAAATATAATCTTTTCTGTAGGAAAATATTTCTTGATCTGTTTTTCTAAAGCTCCATTTTTTTGATTTGATTCGATTTGTTATTTGTTGAAAAATCTGTTCGTATCACTGGTCAATAGTATAATTCTTCAAGTTTTTTTTCTGGATGAAAAAATGAAATAGAATATTCAATAGCTTCGAATGCATTCGGTAGTTGCATCAGTATATGCATTATATAACATAATATAACAAACTCCACCTAAACATATATTTCCTCATTGTCAATTTGAAATGGAAGGGGAAAATATTAGTGAAATTCGATTTTTCATCTATAGAGAGATACCTACTGTACATATTTGGATCTTTTGTGCCAGAAACAAAAAAAAAATATAGACAGTCCACACCTATTCATTTGTAAAATCAAAGGAAGGACTCAGTACTTGCAGAAGCTTCTTCTATGATATTGTCATCTTTCACTGATTGCGAGCTGAAAAAAAATCACAGGCGCATTAGGGCAATGAATACAAATGAAAATTTGAAACTTCATTCTGATCATGATAAACTGAAAATCGAATCAAAATCAGCTTATGAGCTGATTGGAATTGCAGCTTAGAAAAATCCCATTTGCATCATCACCTACCATAAAAAAATGTAAGCTCGCACTTCCATTCCTCAGATCGAGAGGAATTGACTGAACAGAAGCATATCTCGTCATAATAGTTTCTGTTTCATACCAGTTCGAGAAAAAAAATTTCAAAGAAACATTCACGTCAATAAAATTAACGATGACTTGGTGAAAATAATAGAATGGGGTAACATGAACTTGGTGGAATTTAATGCTAGGAAAACCCAGGCTTGTCTCTTCTCAAGGAAAGCCGATCTATCATCATCTGCTCTTCAGATGTCAGAAGCAAATATTCCTACAAAGTCAAATCTCTCGATGCTAGGACATACGATCAGTGATAATCTCTCATGGGAAAACCATGTGAGATCGATCGCTCAAAATGCTTCCCAGAAACTTGAATTTCTATTTCGTGCAAAGAAATACTTCTACTCAGCTTCTAATGATCTACATGGCTCAGATACGACCTGTCTTGGAATAAAGTTCTCATCTGTGGAGTTCGGCACTAGAACATTCATTGAGGCTTCTCGATTCTATTCAGAGAAAGGCAATCCGTCTTGTTGGTGATTCTTCGCTCACAGACTCGCTCACTTCATTGGAGCATCGTAGAAGAGTCGGAGACTTGTCTCGCTTCTATAGATATTTTGACGGCCGGTGCTCTTCTGAATTGGTATCAATCGTTCCACCCTTGGTAATATCTACAAGGATGACTCGACGAGTACAGAATTCTCACCCCTTTGTTGTGAATTTGGAGACCTGTCGAACCTTTCTTGCTCAGGGATCTTTTTTCAATGAAACAGTTGAGCTTTGGAACTCCTTGCCGAGAGGGGTATTTCCTGAGGCTTACAAACTTCAAAAATTCAAAGCGAATGTCAATTCGTATCTCCTGTCCCTTGATTCACGCGATGTTCTTTCGAAATTACAGGGCTTCTTTTTCGTGTGAATCTGCATATAAAAAAATGTCAGTTAACGCACCTGGGTACTTATACATCTTGAGTTTTATCATAGTCATGTACAAACAAGCAACTTGTTGCTTCTGTGACCCAACCGTTTATTCACCTGTAAATGTATCTACTGTCTATTGTATTTTATGATATTGTATAGATATTATTAATAATATATTATGTTCTTGAATAAGTATGAACTAGAATCATAACCATGTTCAACATGACAGTCGTATTGTTCCAACCCCTGCTCCAAAGCGAATAATCGTTCTCAAACAATTTCTTGTCGTGTTTCCTCACCATGTAATCATTTCATTGCCTTGGATTTTCACCGAGGAGAAGAAATAACCTGCCAAATGCACCCTGCTACATCGATAACGGAACGATACATCACTTTGTCCTCACAGTTGGCTGGGCAATAAATCTCCCTTCGAGACGTTTTGCAACAGAAATAATCACGATTCCTTCATTAGTACAAAGAAGCTTTGATTGATTTGAAGGCCGGATGGAACGGTGTGCTACTCATTGTTCTGTACGAGGTTTTACTCATAATAATATGATAATAAATTGACTTTCATTGGCCGGAGTTCAGTTATGAAAATTCAATCACACACCGTTACATGAATATCATCCTTGAGCTTCAACATAACATAATGAGATGAACAAATTTACAGAGAGTAACCCTTTCCTCAAAGCTTAAACTGAGCTTTATATTGGTAGACAGAATCCTGCGTGATACGACGACAAGACTGACATTTTGTTTATAAAAAAATGTCTCATGCAAGTTTCGAAAATACTTTCCTTAATTAGTGATCACACACGTCTTAAATTCCTGTTTTCTTGGGTAAAGTACTCCTAGTCTTCAGATTCTCACGTCAAAGTGACTTATATGAGTAGAAATAATTATTGTTGGTTCAAGTAACAAAATCAGCTGAATTGGAGGAGCCAGTTCCATACAGAATAAAAAGATATTTTGCAGGTCAGTTTTTTTGACAAAATGGCAATATACGTATTTTCCGTTTTGTTTTGTAAATGTCGAGCATCCATGAAAATGATTAAATTTCAATGATATTTGAATTTGAACTAGCCGATAATTCATATTCAACAGAAAATATCAGAGTTTCTTGTGAGATGAATGGGAGGACAAACTATATAATGAAAATTCTGCGAGGAAAATCATGAGTATCGATTGTGACTCAACCACAGAAGTATAGCTGATCAAAGAATGAAAATGACTGATCGTCAACAATTCATTATATTTTCATCGCGTGAATTGGTATTATCCAATTGCATGCGATGTGAGTGATATGGTTCTAACTTTCAACTATTCATCTCCGTTGAAATCAAACACAAAACACTTAGATCCGATTTTCAGGTGATAAATAAGTTTTTCAACGTAGATTGAAAAACATGCCCCAAGTGATTTGGAGTGAAATTAGAATTCTTTATTCCCTTAATTACTAATGGAATTCTTCACTCCAGAAGATTAATTGTTCTGAGAACACGAATGTACAGAATATGAAATAACAACAATATTCAATAACAATTATTAACAGAAACGAGCAATAAATATCAACAAATTATGTTCTAGAAAATATTCATTGAATGAAAATGAAACATTTCATAGAGAAGATTTTAAACTTCGCTTTCAGAAGTACATTTGAACAGTAGATTCAATGGAATGCAGAAAAACAATTCATAAATGAAACGAAAGGTGTGTGATGAAATGAAAAAAAATCAAGAGAAATTGTGAGAATAATGGAATTGAAAACGTAAAGAAGTTCTGAAAATATTAAAAATAATGCTCATTTGATCAGATACCTGAATGAAAAAGGAAAAAATCGACAAAAAAGTCTATGAACTATGCAGAATCCTATTAGAAAATCCACAACAATTAATGACTTGGGAAGAATAACAAGGATCATCGCCAAACTCAATTGAAGAAATAAGAAATGTGATATAAGTGATTCAAAGTCTCATACTCAGTGGTTTCGGAGTGATGCTGTAGGATTGCTTAGTTTTCAGTAGCAAATGTGCCATCATAAATCAGTGAGTTACAGCAAATAATAATAATGATTGTCATCTCTCACCACTACGAAACCCTGCTTGCAGGTACACTCCAACATAACTATATTCACGAAAAAGAGTTTTTCATATCATCATTATCATTTGATGTGAGGAAATATCATTATTTCTGTGGGAAAGATTGTTCGAGGAAGTGATTTTTTGTATTTTTATTCTTCGAGTCAATGCAGGAAGAATACAAAACTTCTATAAAAGGAGTAATATCAAATGTTCAGCAAATATTCCTATTCATATGTGTTAATCATTCATAGTTTGAGTCATTCAAAGGAAAAAAGGAAGTGATTCAAGTTACGGGTGATTGATACAAATAAAGCAAGAAAGAGTGACTTCCTTGTGTTTCAGAGCCAGCCGAGCCATCTAGGCAGGGAATAAGCCGTTCTGGGAGCACATAATCATACAAACGGTGTTGGTTCACTCTGGTCATTACCTGAATGTCGCTAAGAATCCCAAATGAAGTTCATTTTCCCCTAGAACCACTGCCCAACATACATATTTGCTAATATGTTTGCTGGAAATTCTCCTCTGGAACCATCAGGATAAGAATTCCTGAATATCTTGCCTGTCGACAGTCATATGCCTGGAATGATTTTTCACCAACAAAATATAAGGAATATTCGAATAAACCACAATCTGAACGAGGCTGTTCTGATGGAATCCCAGCAATTGTTTTCGAAGTGTGTCCCTGAATTGACAACAGTATTTTGCAAATTGTTCAACACTTTGTATAACTTGATTTTCTTCTCAAGTCCTGGAAAACAGCCACAGTTTATCCAGTTCCTAGAAAAGGAAAGAACACCTCACCTTGTATTTATAGAACTTATTGTATTGGTTTCAATATGAATCTTATCAAATCAGAGTATCGTCTGATATTCTATCAATAAATGCAGGTATTCCAGAGGGTTCAGTTCTGGCGCACACTTTGTTTCTGCTCTATATTTATGATTTGCTGAAGAAAACATCTTGTTCGGTGCATAGTTTTGTTGACTCTCCATACTTTTTCAGAGTCCCTATATTAGCAGGTGAAACAAAAATTCAGAAAGGCATTAGCGTCGATAGTATCAACTATGATGTGGCGAATATTATAGAATTAAGTAACAACTTGCTGGAATTCAATGCTAGAAATAACTAAGCATTTCTCTTCTCGTAGAAAGCCGATCTATCAATAACTAATATTTAGGTATCAGGAGTATAATCAGCAGATTAATCCTACTGAGTCAAGTATTTCGATGCTAGGAATCACGTTCAGTAATGATCTCTCATGGAAGAGCCATGTGAGATAGATTGCTGAAGGTGCTTCTCAGAACCTCGGATCAATTAGTACGAAGAAATACTCAACTTCCCATCAGCTTCTGATTATTCAAAAGGCATAAATGTCTTAGAATGAAGTTCGCATGTGTGGGGCCTGGCACCATAACATCCATTGAAACTTCTTGATTCTATTCCTAGAAAGTCAATCCGTCATATCTGATTCTTTGCTAACATACTCATTCACTTCGTTGAAACATCGCAGGAAGGAAGGAGACTTGTCTCTCTTCTGTAGATATTTTTACACTTGGTGCCCCTTCGAATCGCTTCGATTTGTAAAAGAAAAACTGAAAATCACTTTATAATCCAATATCTCAGAAACGGATTATTCTCTCACTAAAACCACATACTCATAAATTCCCTGCATACGTTATGAGACATTGACAAATGAGCCTAGTGGCGTTCCGTCCCCAGGCAGACATCCCATCCAGAAATTTGTTTTCAATTTCCAAAATATTACCATATTCCTTGCCGCCGCCGACAAAAAGTCTGAGCAAGTGCCTCTTCGATAGCTGTACTATTACATCCACTCCTTTCCAGAGATGGAATTTACGGCAAACAGGCAATTTCGAAGGTGAGACAATAACACGTGAGGGCGCTGACATAAAGTTGCAATATAAATTCATTTCGTGGAAAATATGAAGCGATCGCGTCATGTAATCGATTCCTTCCGAACGATTGGGAGTTATTCAGTTTGGTGTTATTCATGGAATTGGTTGCATTTTGTTGGTGAAAATATCAGAATTGATGGAATATCACCAAACAGTGTGCCAACCAGTGCTCGAATGTGATCTGAAGCAGTGGTGAGAGTTTCTTGACAGTATAGACCGGCAGTGATAGATTATTTTGACCAATTCCATATACTCTACCTTGGGAACAGAAAATGATTGAAGCTGAAACAAGTGGTGATTTGCAAAAATGAATTTGAGGGAGAATGCAGCTATTTGCTTCAGGGATTTTCCGTATCCCAAAACTCTCGATTATTTCTTTACGAATCCTCTTTTTCCCAAATCACATCATTCTGACAATCAGAAAACATCTTCCGATAGTTTCCGATCTCAAGAATTTGCACCAGTTTGCCGCAACAACCCATCATCCCAATCCTCGTCGCTTTCCTCTATGTGTAAAATTAGACCTGTAGCATGTGGTTTGAGATCATCCAGAGCTCACAAGTATTCATGACTTTCCAACAGTGGACCACTTCAAAAAGCCTTTCAAAGATCAGTATCCAAGGAAAGTATGATATACTCAGACCTGTACTGGTACCAGTTGTAGTGGTGACTTTATTCCAAGCCATGACAATCTGAAATATTGAAAAATGTTGAGTTCTAACAGGCAGGCTTGAAGAGAATGAGTTAGTTATAACTCAAAAGATTTCATCGAAGCAAAAACGGATAACAGTGTACCTCTGGAAGTATTGGATGTACACAAGGATCAACACATCCTATATTATTTTCTACAATATATCTACTCTCATTTTCGATTTCGAAGGTAGACTATAAAAACTTGGTTGAAAATTCAGTCATTACCACCTGTCTATTATGAAGCTGTTGAATTTTTGGTTATAATTGCACGAGTGCATAAAAATTACCGATAATTTTGCAAGAAAGCGTGATATCTAAAAATTGCAAGAATATATTTTCATATTTTGATCAAATCAAATATGAAAATAACCGAATGCAATTTGTATAAGATATCACGCTTGAATGCAAAATTATCTGGTCATTTTTATGCACGAAAGTAATTCTTTGGAATATTTCACGAATGAAGAAATTCTCAAGGAAATGTTATTTTTTGTTCATTTATACTTTCCTCTATAGATTGTATGGAGTACTCACCTAAACGCGAAATGTTTTTCTATTTTTGAAGTCTATCTGACATTAGTTTGTGTTGTTCACTGACGTCTAGCGATACGGTTTCAAATGTGTTGTTATGGTGACTTGATACAATGCAATTACCGTTGTAAGTTTTCGATACAATGCAATTACCGCTGTAAGTTTTCGATGATTGCATTGCTCTTATGGGACATTTTATATGTGAGGGAAATATTCAATGTTATCCATTTCATTGAAATACATATTCGAAGGTGGTCCGAATTCATGAACGGTTTGAGAGGATTTTAACAATATAGATTTTTGTTGATATTTTCAGGTTTTAACCTACGCAAATCTGAAAAAAAACCAATGATAATAATATGACTTCTATAAGAGTGTAATCTTAGAAGGAGAAACTTCTAGTCTAGCCTGAATAGATGCCGTCAAATGTTCCTTCTTCAAAGTACTTTCTTGTCATGAATCGTCTTAATAATCAGTTGATATGTATAAAAATTGGGTACATTTGTTTCCTTTTCGGAAAGTAAATCTGTTTTCCTTAGGAAATATTTCAAATATCTCTAAATTTTTATATTTCTTTATATACGAAAGATTCGAGATTAATCGATCATACTACTTAACAAGCATGATTTTTTTACAATCCGGCTTTCTTGATTACAAACGGTGTCTGTTGTCAAAACCTAGAGTCGAAGAATAGTATACTTTGTTCAACCATCCTTTGCCGTTACGTCATACGTTGTCCAACTTTATTTCTCATTCATGAAATGGATGAGACGGAATTATGACGTCATTAACGTATGTCTCATTATTTAATGTCAATGTGAATTCTATTTGTCATTTTTGACAGTTCAGTTGTCATAGTTTTATTTGTTCAGTATTTTTGGTCATTTTCGCCTTTTTCAGGTAATTTTTCATTGTCAAAATGCCTTTCCGGTATAATGAGAAAAAGCAAAGCTCAATTTTGAAGTTGATTGACTACTTTTCAAGAGAAAGAAATGCTGGAGTGCCGCTTTTACCGTTAAATACAGTCTACAACGTATGTATCTACCTATGTTATGCAAAATGTAAGGTTTTATTGGTTTGTTTTATTGAATTTCATAGCGTGTTGCTGATGCTCTAGAAATATCTATTAGAACTATTCAAAAACTAGCTACTAGTGGAATGGAAACAGATAAAGACTACAAAATCAAAGTTCATGTCGGACATGTTTCTGCTTGAGGATCATCGATTAATATCATACATCAACATGCAATAAGAACACGAGTGTATGCGATGTATTCTGCAGGTAGGTACATACTAATAATAATTTTGAGGTTGAGTGTAAAATAACATTCAACTAATATAAGACAAACGTAAAACAGCAGAATACGTCACCGATTGTGACGTAACGGCAAAGGATGGTTGAACAAAGTATACCTAAGCGCTTTACGAAGTGGCGATTGTATATCAACGCAAGAATATGTGAAATGAATGAAAACATTGAAAACATAGCAAGAATATGGGAGAGATGATAACAAAACAGTACATACATAAATGTATACAAATATTATCATATTACATTCGCACTGATGAAATTCAATTTTATCATATTCCTGCATTTTGTAGAAACAGCCCATGATTAGAAACTCCTTCAGCTTTCGTTTCAAGATCTCACATAGATCAATGCATTTCGACAACAAGGTGATTTGTTGAGAATCCTACTATCAGGAATGACTTGAGATTTCGTATGGAAAGAGTGATTTGCCTTACTGGTCATAAGGTTGTCTTTGTTCTTCGTGAAATAACCATGAGTGTTACTGAATCTGGGAAATTTTCCCTTATTATTATAAATGTATTTCATCAATTTCAAAATGTATACAGAAGGCACTGTCAATATTATATTTCTGCTGTGTTTGTCTCCACAAGACGATCTCGATAATATATCGAACAATATTTCATGCAATGGCTGAATAGCCAAAGGCGTAGTATACACCAATCAGAAATTGGACGTCAGCATAGAAAACATGTAGTATGTAACATTTGATTGTCTACAAATGCAATCCACTCCATTGTCCCAGAAGATATTATAGTCTATTTGTTTAACCAGAAATCCCGTGAATTCAGATATTTCAATATTTTGTATTAGATGGAGTTTTGTATTCTTCATCAAACTCTACACACACGAACTCGTTTTGTTGTACCAATCTTTGAGGTCAGTGAAGTTAGTATTGAATTTTTTGAGGCAGGGTGGACTCGAATTTGTCAGAAACCAAGATACGAGCTTATCTGCATACATCAAAACCTTCCCTTGGGATATATGATCTGCGAAATCTTCAATGAATACCAGAAAAATGTTACTCTCAAACAAATCCGAAATCACGTCGTCCATCAACCATAAGATTCTATGCTGGATGAAAGATTTGAAGCAAACACTTATATAATCACCGATACCTATGAAGTTTTTTTTTTTCTATCGAGTCACACACAGCATTTCTTTCAATGATTTCAATAAAAATATTCCTTTATCATCATGAAATGAGTGAATTGTCTGCATTACAAAATTGCAACTTTGTAATCTTAGACTGGCCTTGAATGTTCGCTGTCAAATTTGGACCCTCCAGGAAACCCGAGTCTCCTGGAAAACCATGGCAAGTAAACAATGAGATAAAAACTTCCGGTGTATGAGTTGAAACTTTTTGTGAAGACCAATGATTACCCTAACTGATAGTATTTGCAGTCGACGTGCGTTTCAATAACAAGTTCAACATCTTGCCTGCAAATTATCTCGTAATTCAATTCAACAAAAATCAGGGTACATCCAGCTCATGTGTAAACATGGTAACAGCAACTCCATGTTACTGAGCGCAAAGCATTAACAAAACATAGAATCCCACCAGACGAGAAACCGGAACATTATTCCAGAAAATTTCAATTTCCGGATGCGAAAATAAAAGAACATGTCTCTTGCGGAATGTATCGTTCCTTCTCATTTGGAAGTCGACGCCTCAGGAAACAGCCTGATACACAAAGGGCACTGCGGAAAATACATTTCATTTTCCCGAATTGAAGGTAAACAACATTCGTTTTGTTTATCCATTTGGATATGATTACCGAAGGTCTTTGTTTTCACTGGTCTCTCGCAGCTGAGAGAGGTCTGATATAATTGATGAGTGGGTTTTGAAAATACAGTTGTTTAATATAAAGGAGATCTGTTACTTGATATGCAGAAATCTGAGAGGAGCATGACCATAGTCTGGGCGTCATAGGGGTCTGAACTCCCGTCAGAATGTTAAGAATGATTCTGTTCGTATCTAAAAATTTCATAAACGACTCCCAGTTCAATTTATTAAGGTTCAACTGTCACCCCTGAAATATTTTTTCTGCAATGGTGATGGGGGAAAGGGAAGAGTTTCTACAAATATTTTAATTTTTTTGATGGAAAGATGAATTATTATAGGTTCATTCAACTAGAGTTTATAAAAAAATATTCTCATATGTCAATATTCATTATAAATTCTGTTAACACTATACGACTTGCTTTATCGAAATACGAAAGCAATTTTATGATGTTCACCTGAGAAAGGGTTGAACAGAGATAGGTTGAAATATGTCAGGGAAAAATATGGAACTTCAAGTTATGTTGCTGAAGAGATTGAAATATTGACTAGAAGCAGATGTCATCGAACTAATATGTTTAAAGAGAGGAATCCTGATTCAGAAATAGTGATGAGATTGAATCAAGTCTATTCAGGATAAATGAAAAAATACAGAAAATGACCAACCTTCGCTAATCGAAAAAAGTTTCTTCTGAATGTAAAACGTCCTTTCAGTCAGCAACTTCTCGTATAACGTAAATTTGCCTATCACGAAAATACAAGAACTGTTATACAGGGTGTAACAAAAGTACTTTAAAATAGTCAAGTGACGTTTTCCTGAGACAATTTTGAGAAAATAGTCTATATGAACTGTGAAACTGTGTAAAAAGTGTACGTTTTTCATTTAGAAAAGGTGTGGGAATTAGGTTTATACACAACATTATCTAGACTTTATTCTTGAAATTGTCTGAGGAATACGTGACTTGAATATATTAACGTACTCATGTTACACCCTGTATATGAAAACATACTAAGCTGACGTTTCGGAAAACAAAACTGATTCCATTTTGAAAACTTCACAAATCTTCGACTATATGAAGGTTTTTCGGAAAATATGTCAAACGTGTTGAATTTGACTTAGCATTCTGTCATTTAAGAGGGGTAGCAAGAAGCGGTTTACATTTTCAGGAAACAAAGATTATTTGAAATGCTTGTAGAAAGGCAGAAATGAACCTTGTTCACATCAAGATATTATATAGATTGAAGAATTCTAATATTCAGAATATTGAGGATTTTGAGGTTCTGTTAAAGCTTCAAGATTTGAATCATACAATTATTTTCATACTTCAGCATTATACAAATTCCCTGAGTGAATCATTCTTCGATTCAATAAGTATGAAATGAAATGAATTTTGACAGTTCCGTCAATTCTAAAAAGTGACACTTTATACGTAATAAGGCTGATTCATGCAACAATCTCCATAATTACATTAACATTACATTATCATTACATTTTCACTAAGAAAATGTTGCCATTCATGCAACACATATTACATTATGTAATTGTTGTTGAAATCTTTAGGTTTTTCATTATAAAGATATTCTTATTGAAGAATTATTTCTATTAAGGCACCTTGATTTATAATATTGCTGAATGCTGATGATATCAAAACAAAAATAAACATCACACAACCCAAAACCGTAAAATGACACGTCACTGCACATGCGCTTTTGCTGTCTTCACAAAGAATAATAATGTAATGAAAATAAAGTTGAAAGTTGCCAACTTCTTAGTGCGGCTAATGTTATTGCAATGCACTAATATGTTGCATGAACGCTCCCACTAAAAAATGGGTGTTCAACTTTTCTTAATGATAATGTGACGATAATGATTGTTGCAAGAATCGGTCTTTAGAAGGAGGAATGGCTACAGTTCTGTCCGTTGTATTTTTGGGAACCGGTATTCTTTCCAATAATGAAAAATCTATGGAATCTATCTCTCTATATCACGCATATTGTTTTATGAACGAAATACTCCACCTCTTCTTCCACCCACATAATTTCAGTGAACCCGCAATATATACACATCGACCTGCTTTCCGCTTCCCTCAAACGTCGTATAAAATTCCCAGAGTTCCTATAACCCGCCACGATGATGATGGAACGTAGAGGCGTTTTCCGAACAAGAAAACAATACATCAGTCAGGATCACTCGTTTGACCGTGTCGATGTTTCCTCTGACCTCGTTGCCCCCTTGCACGGCGTTCGAGAGATTTGGGGCGAGCACGTGAACTACATTGGGTCCACAGGAAATGTGACGTTTGACGGGGGGTGATCCAGATTTCAGATGCTCAGAAACCCTGGTGATCCATTGATTACATTTTGTTTAGATTTTTGTGGCGAAAAAAACAAACGACGCTTCTGGAAGTTCCCCCTTTTTTCGGTAGGGGGCGTTGTGTTACCATTTTTCATATTTGATGTCAAATGTCAAGTCAATTATCATATCACTTCGACATGTTTTGTTTGATGTGTAACGATGTTTATATCTTGTTTTTTCATTGATTTTGTTGCTTTTGAACATTGAAACATTTATACTGCTTGTCTACTGGTATTTCATTGGCCACCTATCATGCCCATGTTGCTATCTTTTCTTACTAGCAAATCAAATAGAAATGGAAAAACCTGACTGAAAATTTTCACTCAGTTCGAATTTAACTTCAGAGAAGACTGACAAGATTATGTGGGCGACATCTGTACGTATTATATGGAAATCTATAAAAGCTTAATTATCCATCAGAAATCTAGCAATCCAGATTTCGTCACTTTTATCCCAACTTTCACAGGTATGACTCACCAGGGTTTCTAGGTACGAGGGCATATTAGTGCCATTACAAAAATAAAAATATTGGCAATAGCGGCTTTTAATTTGTCATTTGACAGATTTAATCCGGCAATTGCGACTTTAAATCTGTCAATCGACAAATTGAATGTGTCAATTGACAGATTCAATTTGGCAATCGCGACTTTCAATCTGTCAATTGTCACATTTTTCAAAGTGTATGAAAGCCAATGATTTGAATTCACTGAATTAATTTCAAATGAATTGAATTCACAATTCTGTCGAGCTCTGGTTCCAAAAAATCCAAGAAGTTTTTCATTTCTGGAAAACTATTGCTTGAACACTCCTTCCACCAATCCCCTTTTACCACTAAAATCGATTTTATTTCCTATCATGTGAATGAAAAGCAAATCCCATTTATCGACATATTTGTCCTGAATTCTTTAAAGCCCGGAAAATATTGAATATATCCAATAATTTTCCGAGTTGTTAAGCAGATTCTTTTATTACGGGGAAAAATTGAAAAATGAATCAATGTGACTCATTGAAATGACCGTTTTGTTTTCAAAACGTTCTTTGGGTGAAGTAAAAGCCTCAATGTAATTTTTTTCTGAATTTTCAAATGACCTCATGACTTCGGCTGCATTATCTTGAATAGAACTTTTTAAATAATGATAATGTCAGAATTAATGTCGAATCAGTATGAATGAGATTATTAAATATGTTATGAGATTCCAACCACTGCTCAGATGATCCATGAAAAGTTGGAATTTACATCTTAGGTAACTTGACGTTATTGCTTGTATGGTGATAATGTGACATTGTTTCAACCGAACAATTTGAACCCTAATCAAGATCTTTCATAAAAGACGCAATTGCCAGATTGAATCTGTTAATTGACACATTTAATCTGTCAATTGAAATAATAAATCTGTCAATTGATAGATTAAAAGTTGCAATTGCGAAAATTTTTATTTTTTCTATGGCACCAATACGCCGTCGTATCTAGGCAGCCAGAATCAAGATTAAAAACACCGTGGTGTGTTGTATTATACCTGAAAAATCTTAAGCCCAAATTCCCGATATCTCGCATTCTCGATTTTAAACAATTTAAACTGAAGAAATTCCTTCGAGAGATCGCCAATAGAGGCGCACTTTATGAATCTCGTAACGTAACGTCACATTTCTGCACGCCCAACGGTAGTTTTGTAGGTTATAGGCATTTGAAAACACTCGCCTGAAATAACTTTAATACCATGATTTTGGATCATAGTTTTCATATCTTTTTTGAATAAGCACGTAACAATAATCGTCACTAATGTTGGAAAAATATGTCAAATTGAGAAAATCTGAAAAACAATCTGCAACTCACACAAATTCAACTTCTATCCAAGTGAGTTGGGAAAGGTCATTCTAGGTGAGGTTTGTTCATCGTCGTCAGATTGATATCGCGTTCTATCATCAATTTTGATTCTGGGATTTTCAGAACTACCTTTCATTTTCGAAATATATGTGTTAAAACTATCATATATTTTGAATACTCTACTGAATGGCTCTCTAATATATTATGGATTTGGCACTTCTATAATAAAGATAATATAATCCGGTCAATCTAGACCTAAATATGACAGCGAAGCTACATAAATTCCCATCAAGCTGAAAACCAGTGAGGTTGTTAATGATATGATTAAAAGTAAAATTTGAAAGTTCCCCATCTTCCCCCTGTATGGAAAATTTTTTATTGAAGGTCAAAAAAAAGAGTTTTTTACGATTTTCAGCGAAACGGTTAGTTTTATCATAAAAATTTTTCGGACAAAAATTGTAGACCATAAAATAATCTACAAAAAATATATCAATACTTTTTTTCCTACGAGCTACCGTTTTTGAGATATAACGATTCAAAATGTTGTACCAGTTGCAAGCGTCATAATATGCACACGTTTCCAAGCCACCTATGAGGTGGTGTACTTAGCGCGTTTGGTGAATAAATGTTAAAAATGAAATTTGAGATTTAGAATAATTCATATGATTTTTTGTTAAATGTTCAATAAAACCATTCCAACCGAGTAAATACCCATTTTTCCATTACCCATAAAACCATACTACAACAGCTTTTTTGAGGAAAGATATCGTTTCAGTTCCATAAACAAAATCTTTGACATTTATTTTACTGTACCCTACCACACCGTCATTTTGATAGATCTGTAGCGGCACATGAGCTTTTGCCTTGATGTCTTCTGCTGAAAGAGCTTCTTTTATTAGTGGCATAGATTCTTCTAGTAAAACTGAATTTTTCGGGTAACAATTCGAATAATACCCATTATATGGAGCCTGTTATTGCCGTCTAGCGTATTTACATTAATATCAGCATTATCTGCAACGTATTGAATAATAGTGCCACTTTCTGGTGGTAGGACATGAGGAGGACGATGAAAAATTGCTGCTGGCTCGTACATTACTGTATCATTATAAGATGCGCATAAACCAAAAGCCGAATAGATTTGTATAAGACGTTTAGACCCGAACCTTCGATGAAAAAAAAAACTACGAGGCCTAGTTGTAATTTTGACTCAAAAAACCTTGGTCGAACAGCAGTCATGATACAATGGCAAATGTTCGTGCATATTAATTTCAAATGATCTAAATTTGATCGTTTATTCTTCAAAATTACTCGCTCCACAAAACATGTCAACGATTCTGGGATTTCATTATTCAAATTTTCAAACATGCGACTTGGTGGAGGGTAATTAAAATTATAAAACACTACGGATTGAATATCTTCGCGAATAATAGCTGTAGCTGCGTCTAGGACTCTGAATCGTTCTTCTTTTTGATTCATTTGTTTTTTTCTTTCGTATCAGGCTTGATTCAAAATATCATGACGATTATCCACTAAGCATATGAATGTTAATGCTCCCGATTTCTCACTCATGCATATTATGACGACAACAACTTGAACAACTTTTTAAATACATTATATCTCAAAAACGGTGGTAGGAAAAAAGTATTGGGGAAATTTTTTGTAGATTATTTCATGATCTACAATTTTTGTCTGAAATATTTTTATGACAAAACTCACCGTTTCGCTGAAAATCGCGAAAAACTCATTTTTTTGACCTTTGACCTTGAATACAATTTTTTTTCTACAGGAAAAAGATGCGGAACTCTCAAATTTTATTTTCGATTATATATTTTTAACAATCTCACTGATTTTCAGCTTGATGGGAATTTATGTACCTTCGCTCTCATATTTAGGTCTAGATTGACCGTATTATATTATCTTTATAAATATTGTACTGCAATTGATTATTATTTAATACATTGTATTTTTGTATTTTCCTACAATTGGGCTTTTGTACCTGTTGGAAATGAATGGCTCATTATTATTATTATTATTTATTATAAAAGTAACTACATAGGTGGAGTATTCACTCAACAATAGCAATCGTAATGATGAAAACGTGGGAAGTACAATATGGAATGAAACAAAGAAAACTAAATGGAATGGAATTGAGTATTGATTTCATTGGAAGTTCTAAACGCATGACTACCAATATATGAATATAATGAATACATCATATACGTACGTAAAATCGGGATTCGATGTCAAATGTACTATTATCATGATCTATTTTCGGTGAATTCGGTGAATTGTCCTTGGATAACACCACTTCCAGTCATCGTTTAAGATTCACTACACATCTAGATTCACTATAAAACGCAACAGTGATACAGGTTTGAAAAATTGATCATAATGTGACAATGATGGTGAATCGAGAGATAAATTCGAATTTTATGTATATTCCCTATCAAAGTGATAGGTTCTGTGCGGCCATGATCTGGATGTTTTACTGAATGTGGACCATTAATACAATTGAATCATATTCCATGTACATGCTCCTGAAGCTCATTCCGTGTTGATTTCCGGTGGAAAATCTGAATTTAAGAACGTGAGAACAAAATAATACTAAAAATAAATCAAGACAACGAACACAAATGCATACACATTGCACAATGGAAAGCCTGCAAGTGGCCACGAACTTGATGAATCTCTCTGAATCCATGAAATTTATTATGAACTGAAAACCCCGTAGGATTGTTCGAAGCCCCTCTATCATCTGAGTTCCTGGATTTTATTGCAAGAAGAACTTGAAGGATCGTCTGTTCTCAAGTGTTGTTTGAAGTGCATTCGGAGTTAATTTTACAGTTCATTCGAGAGAAGTAATTTGAAATCAGGTTTTCTGTTCGATGGAATTGCTAGTATTCGATTTCGTTGAATGAAGTCACGATTCTTGGACCAGGATGCTGTAGCCAGTACGAAAACACATTTTCCTTTCATTCACTACGAGCAAAGCTTCTCATTTGATTGTGCTGTCCAGTCAAATTACATACCTAGGCGACAAGTGAGTCATTCAAATATATGGCTTACCGAGACTATGAGGTTGGATTGAGCAATTTTTTGAGGAAGATATGTTAACTTTTGCAGAGGTTTGTTCCTTTTTTTATTCACAATTGTTCAATGAAATAAACAAGAAATAATCCTTTGTAAGATAAATTTCAATACATTGCACGAATTTCATGACGCTTCCACAAGTGTCAATATTGTCATTCCTCAATTCTTTGTAAATGTCATTTCTCACTGAAACAGTAACGGCATTTAATACCATAAAAAATGGACTGGCCTTAAGCGACGAGAGCGGTGAATCCTGTACTCAAAAAGAGGAGTAATTGACGTAGTGTGCCATTTTAAGAAAGTAGTGTGTCAATTATTGAAGGGGATTGTGTTTTTTGGTGAAGGAACTGAGTATCTATATAATTTCTGTCCGTTTGGTTGTGGGATTATGTGTGGAATCCGTAAAATCATGTCAGGAATAGCTCGTTTTGTTTAACTGCGTTGTGTACACGTTAGCGAGGATACAAGCACTTCATGATTTCCGATGGGCGAAACGTTTCGGAAAAAGAAGATGTAGTCGGGAAAGTACTAAGAGGCCGGAAAACTGTTTTACCGACTTCTTCTTCTTTAGACCTGATGATTGGTCACTTTCCAACAAAGAAGTAGGCTAGAGATGAGAACGCATTCGAATAAGTTTGAATAATTTATGTTTTCTTAACTTTTGGCGTTGATTCAAGAATCAAATGTGGCAAAAATTTCATCATTTTCTGTATCTGTGATAAACATTGACAGGTATTTTCAAGAAAGGTGGGTGGGGTAAAACTGTTATTTTCTTGCCAAAGTTTCGAATTTAATTATATTCTTTTTCAGCCCTGTGTAACGATGAGTTTCCATGAACATACCTCACATAAACCTTATATGATTATTATCGTTTCAATTCCACGATGAATGATGAATTCTCTATCTACCGATAAAGGAGTTTTTTATTTCAATTTTATTATTAAAAAACCGAAGTAGTTCCCCAATGTTTTCAGCCTCATTCTTTCTGTCATCGATAAACAGACACCATAGAAATCATAGATGAAGCTATTCGTTTGTTTCATATCGTTTGTGTTGATTGTTTTTCTCTGAAAATTTTGTTATTGCAGTGTTTTTTATTTTTTAATATGTATCTGATATGTTTGATGGTTTTTGAAATACTTATGAGTTTAACACGAAAAAACTCTTTTTTTGGTAATAAATTCAATTGAGAATTCATCATTTCTTATGAAATTGAGGCGATAATAATCATATGAATTTTGTGGGAGATACGTTCATGGAAATTCATCGTTATAGAGCCCTGAAGAAGAATTTTATTAAATTCCAAATGTCGTCGAGAAAAAAACTGTGATTTTCAAAAAAAAAATGATCCTGTTACCAAACCAACCTTTATTTAGAATGATAATTGGATTACTAAACCAGTCAACTAATGACAGGTACGTTGATTACGGCATCGTACTCAAACTTAGTCCTCGTGCGATAGGCCGCCATATCCACTCTTGTTGTACAATAGTTATTTACGTGACAAGTGGGATATAGACACTATTTACGCATGCATGTGAGGATTGCACGACGAAGCCGTAGGCTGAGTCGTGTAATCACATGAGTGCGTTAATAATGTAGTATCCCACGTGTTGAGTACCAAATTTTATCTACAATTGTCAACGTTTTCATGATTATCTTTAAATGTACCTCATTGATATTCCACTTCGACGTACCTACTCATGACAGTTTTCTGATAATTGAAAGCACAAGTTGCCTGTGATCATTTTTGTAACCGTAGCAACGGTAGGTATAAACAAAGCCATTTATTGATGTCAAATTAAATTGTCAGATCGATATCCAGAACCATCATTGAGTTTCTTGAGTGAAAATATTTTCAAGTGAAGATGATCTACCATCCGATATTGAAAATGCGGCGACCAGTGTTAACTGCATTTTACATATATATATATATATATATATATATATATATATATATATATATATATATATATATATATATATATATATATAATGAATAAGTTTTCGCGAAAATTGTGAATGATTATTACCATTTTGCTCAATGTTTATTGTTGTTTATGAATCAAGTGAGTTTTTATGTGATTCTTGAGAGGAAAATAACGTTTTGGTGAATTCTCATCGTTTCCTATTTGAATTTCCTTTGTATTCATTCAATAAACGATTTATTTTGGTTGCAGTTTATTTCCTATCTCATTGCCGCACTAGTGCGGTAATATATTCAAAAAAGCAGTAGTGCGGTAATAAACGTCACTATAACATTCAAAAAAGTGTCAAATCATAATCATTACTTAACAGATGTAGAACTACTATACTGCACTTTTTTGTGCGCCACTGGAATCAACCCCCGAATCTGTTTTCCTTTCTCGACGTAGAAATAAGCAATTGTGCAGGAATCCAGTCAAGGGTGAGTTGACAACGTCACTTTTCGTATCAAAGTTGTATAAGTACCCTCTTCGCGCTCGTATAGAAATTCTCAAAAATTAGATTGCTACCTCGGCTGTCAAGTTGGTGGAGAACACCTCATCTAGACGGGGCGGCAAGCGGATGCTGCTGTTGAATTTAATGTGGGGGGGAAACGGTAGTCTTCGTTGGGTTCAATCCGGGGTGGAAAAAACAGAGCGAAGTTTCCTAATTTGTTTCTTGCTGGAATGACAGTCATCTAGTGTTTTTCATACTGCTTTGTTTGCGCCAAATTGGGAGAGGAAAATCTTGGGTGAATTAGGTATGTTACGTAGCGTGACTAGAAAAGTCTCTACGTGTGTTTTGAATTTTTCACATCATGAGTAAAAAAAAAAAAACTTCCGTTGACCCAAAATGAAATGTCAGGAGTTCAAATTTTCATTAAATCTCGATCAATACGGATATAATTCAATAGCCATTACCTATTCGATTCCTTCGGAACATAATATCCATTGGAAACAATAGATTGCAATCATATTACAAGCCAAAATGGGAAATCGTGTTTCCTGAAAAATGGATGAATAGTTATACAATAAATTATGCATGGGGTACACGGAAGATTCATGATAATCTGTGCTAGTACTAGAACACTGAATCCATAATCTGCCAAATCACATTGAATGATGGAAGCAGCCAGTCACAGCTTTAGTATAACTACTGCTCTTCGGGCTTGAAGGCCGTCGTTCTTTGGAATTCCTTCCTGACGTTTCGCTAGCGCGAGTGGCCAGCTTCTTCAGAGGCTTATTCATCTCCGATGACTGAACAGTTCGATTTCTCAAGGCGTATTTATATTGATGCAGGTAGTCTGGAGTGTTAATTACTTCTGTCGGGTTCGGGGAATAATCATCATTATTAGTTGCCGCACTACCTGCTGTGATTTCATTAGTTATTCTTGATTTCTTTAGAATCGGATTCCAAATTCTGTTTAGAGTCAACGCTTCTTCCTTTCTGAATTTGGAATTTCAGAATTTGGAATCCGATTCTGAAGAAATCAATAATAACTAATGAAATCACAGCAGGTAGTGCGGCAACTAATAATGATGATTATTCCCGGAACCCGACAGAAGTAATTAACACTCCAGACTACCTGCATCAATATAAATACGCCTTGAGAAATCGAACTGTTTAGTCATCGGAGATGAATAAGCCTCTGAAGAAGCTGGCCACTCGCGCTAGCGAAACGTCAGGAAGAAATTCCAAAGAACGACGGCCTTCAAGCCCGAAGAGCAGTAGTTATACTAATAACCTCGGCCGCGAAAGCCTCAACCATTTTGTCAAGTCACAGATTTGAAATCAAATAACGGGCAATACGATTAGAAATAGTGTTCAGATTTAGCAATACTGCAGTTATTGAGAAAGGAAAGGTATTTTCGAAATATAAAAACATATGAGAACTCCGAACTGCATATTTTCTTCCAAGAGTTTATTTTTCACTAGTGTTCATTAAGTTTCTGTTATGGCAGAGGCAAGAAAAAAATGTCAACAGGTATTCCAGAAAGAAAAAAGGAGAATTATTATACAAAAAAAAACACGAAATATAACATATTTGAGCCCCCACCACTGTTTCAGTTTTCCAGTCTGACCTACTCTTCATCTTGATCCACTGTTTCATTACGGAAATGGATTGTTTCCAGGTACAGATCTTCTGTGAACCTCATACTTTTGATATTTTCGATTACATATATTTCCCTGTCTACCACATTCATGGCAGTAGCAACAAATGCGGTAGATACTTCTTGAGAAATTGCATCTGACCAGTTTCTGTGCGTATTGAAATCAGATCACAATAATTACTAGCTTACTTTTAAATAAATTTTTACTTTTCTTACCTCAACGGAAAGGCTGGCGATGTCTTCAGGGGTTGGTGGCTCTGAAACAAAAATTCATGACTGAATGTTTTTACACTGGCTTAGGATAAAGTGATGAACCTTCGATTCACGTCATTCAATATTTATTCTTGATCTCAGATCAGAATCGACACTACCTAGAAATGATAGTAATTATTGGTTGACTGTGACCAAACTCAAACTGAAAAAAATCGAGAAATATACTTGTTGGATACAGCTACTTGCATCCAGATATAATGGGCTTTCTAAAAAAATTTGACCCTACTGTGAATTAGCAACGGACGTGTGAAGTTCCAAATAACATGTCAATTTTCATATTTAGGATGAGCGATTCCGATGTAAAAATCATACTCGAAACTTAACAATTAGCAGATACCACCCATATAGTTTTTTCGATTGAATGAGGGGTCGAATAATACATCATTTCACAAGTCTTTCATGCCTCTGTGAGTATTTCCGAAAATAGTTTTGCGTTTTCGATGAATTGAATGTTGATCATGTTATTGAAAAATGATTAGAATGCTCTGTGGTTACTTTTATCGAAGAAATCAACAAAAAAATATCAATGGGAACAAAATCAACGGATAAATTGCCCAAAATGACATCCACCTAGTTCCATAAGCAATGATACAGTCGAATTTCCGGAGCGTCCCTCACATTATTCAAGATGTCCGGGGTCAGCTAGATCACCTGACCTGACACCGTTGGATTGTTTCTTGTTTCCCTTGGATTCATAGACTTTGTATTGTTTCTATTTTCATTCACTGATCATATATTATATTAAGTACTGTTTGCTATATATTCTGAACTTTTTGGCATATGTTTGTTCTATTATTTTTACAATTCCAGTGAAACCGGGTATCTTGTTTAACAAGTGATGAAAGTTTTTCAAACAATGGAGATTAGGACAGCAACAACTCAATAGAGATCGCAATAATAATAAAAAATCTTTATTATTATAGATCAACAATATAATATACAAAGATTTTTAGATTTTTCGCACAGGAATGGAAGACGAAGGTTATTCATTCGAAGTGAAGGTGCAGAATGAGATCTGCTTCCCCACTTAAACTAAAAAAAAATTTTCTCTACTAGTACATATATACTTAGACAATGGGGAGAAAGCGATGGATTAGAAGCAGGATAAAAAAAGTCGGTAAAAGTAGAGGGGCCTGTGTGCAGATCATACTGCCTACATGAAAGCAAGAGAAATGTGAATATTGGAGTTACTGATGGCAAAATAATAGTATATTATGCAACGATCGTGTAATGATGGTTATTTTAAATGAGCATAAACCGGGATACGAAACGAGCCGAAGGTGAGTTTCGTATGGTTTATGCGAGTGTATTGATAACCATTACACGAGAGTTGCATACACTATTTTATCTACACCCAATAAATAATGAAGAACTAAAAATATTATATTATTAGGTATTTATATTGAACACAATAATAGTAGGTAATCAATCGTATTTCTTTGAATAATTCTACAAAATTATAATT
Source organism: Zygogramma bicolorata (assembly GCA_032362365.1). Taxonomy (NCBI): domain Eukaryota; kingdom Metazoa; phylum Arthropoda; class Insecta; order Coleoptera; family Chrysomelidae; genus Zygogramma; species Zygogramma bicolorata. The sequence goes on from JAVJAQ010000734.1 coordinate 148,192, forward strand.
AATGGTATAACCTCGGAAAATACGACAATGAGAAATAAAAAGACAAAAAAATTAAAAAAATCTCTGCCGAGCTCAGGATTTGAACTCGGACGTTTTTGATCACTGCCCTCGCCATTGACCACTCGGCCATGATAGCTCATTAGATTTGGTCGAAAATAAAAACATATGTGTTGCATATTTCAAATGAAAAATATAATCCTGTCGATTGTATTTTTTTATTGCCTGAGACATCTGTGGAGGAGTCGCTGGTAGTTCTTCTGTATCACTGCTAAGAGACATTTTCATTCGATTATCGAAAATTGACTAAATTCTTCAAAAATTTAAACCTATTGATTTTGACTTGACAAACGTCAAAATGCAAATCATGCTCGATTGGAAAATAATGGGTTTCTATTGGTTGAAAATCTGTATCGTAATGAAAATCTGTATCGTAATGGATTTCATTATGAAACGGGTTGTGGGCATATAAGTGTATTATTAGAGTACGGGTGTAGATAATAGTATATTATGCAACGATCGTGTAATGATGGTTATTAATACATGAGCATAAACCGGGATACGAAACGAGCCGAAGGTGAGTTTCGTATGGTTTATGCGAGTGTATTGATAACCATTACACGAGAGTTGCATACGCTATTTTATCTACACCCAATAAATAATGAAGAACTAAAAATATTATATTATTAGGTATTTATATTGAACACAATAATAGTAGGTAATCAATCGTATTTCTTTGAATAATTCTACAAAATTATAATTAATGGTATAACCTCGGAAAATACGACAATGAGAAATAAAAAGACAAAAAAATTAAAAAAATCTCTGCCGAGCTCAGGATTTGAACTCGGACGTTTTTGATCACTGCCCTCGCCATTGACCACTCGGCCATGATAGCTCATTAGATTTGGTCGAAAATAAAAACATATGTGTTGCATATTTCAAATGAAAAATATAATCCTTTCGATTGTATTCTTTTCTTGCCTAAGACATCTGTGGAGGAGTCGCTGGTAAATCTTCTGTATCACTGCTAAAAGACATTTTCATTCGATTATCGAAAATTTACTAAATTCTTCAAATATTCAAACCTACTGATTTTGACTTGACAAACGTCAAAATGCAAATCATGTTTGATTGAAAAATAATGGGTTTCTATTGGTTGAAAATCTGTATCGTAATGAAGATCTGTATCGTAATGGATTTCATTATAAAACGGGTTGTGGGCATATAAGTGTATTATTAGAGTACGGGTGTAGATAATAGAATATTATAAAAAGATCGTGTAATGATGCATGGTTAATGATACGCGAGCATTAACAGTGATATAAAACGAGCCGACAATGAGTTTAGTATGGATTATGCAAGTGTATTAATAAACAGCCAATAAATAATGAAGAACTATGAATATTATTTTTATATTTGTATTATACACACTAAAATAGTAATCAATTGTATTTTTTCGAAAAATTCTACAAAATTTTTATGAAAAACACAACAATATGAAATGAAGAAAATAAAGATAAAATAAAAAAGCGGATGACCGAGACTGGTTTAGAACCTGCTTCTCATACTGTAGTGTACTTCGAATCAGGCATCTTAGCTGGTTTCGCCGTGAGATAAATTACTGAGTTTTATCGAAAATGAAGAGCTAACGTTGATACAGTTTTTTGTGATTTTTTTTTAGATTTTTGAGGCAAAATATTCTCTACTGAATTTTCTGCTTTCTCTGATAGGTGTGGAAGAGTCGATGAAGAAGATTCTTCTATATTGTCAAATATGGAAAGATGTCATAAATTCATTCAAATCCATTCAAACAAATACATGAATTGAGAGATGTTTCAACCTTAACTTCAATATTCTAAAACAGAAAAGTTAGTATTTACAATTCCATATTTTAATATTCCAAGTTCATAGACATGAAATTGATACGATTTCAGGATATAGGAATATAAAACAATCTCCAAATTCGCAAACTTGCACGGATGCGTGCTAAGCATTTCATCTTGGTACGGTGACCGGAGCAAACTTGCAACCTCAGCATATGAATCTTCATAAATTTTAAGGGAGATCAAGATTCGGTATTCGGTATTCAGTAAATCAGTCAGTATTCATTGATCACTCTCCAGAAACGGTTCCAGAACATTTTTGAGGATGCAGCACATCTCCTTCTCGACAATCCTGCTGGTTAGCAATATATTGTAAGTTTCAGGTGTTTTTTTTGTATTTCTCGTTAGCTTTCAATGTCATTTCATTTTCGAGCATATTTCCTCATTTTTTATAAATAATCTTCGATTGAGTTTTCAAATGAATACCTTCATTATTTGGATGAATGAAGGTTGGGTGAAACAACGAAAAATCCTCTCAAAGTTGCGACAATATCGCTGATGTCAGATATTTCGATGATATAGTTATCGAAGTTTTGCTGTTTTCTATGAAAATTTATTTCGACTGATTTTGACTAACATCAAATGCACAGCAGTGGAAAATAAGGGTTTCTGTTGGTTGAAAATCTCTATCGTAACGGAAAATCAGTATCATAATGGATCTCATTATAAAACGGAAAGTGTTATATTATAGTACGGGTGTAGAAAAAAATTCAACGTTTGCTTAAATAAATGTGTTTGACAATGTTCATTGCTGAATGATAATGATTTGGACTTCCATTGTCTATATTATTAGCTCTATTGTAACTTGTTGCTAAAAAGGAAAGGATAAAAATACAAATCAAGTGAGAAAATCAAATCCCAAACGAAAGGTTGAAATGGATTTTCTGGTCAATATTTTTTTTAATTATATTTTATTTTAGTTTCACTATTGACCAGGATAGTATATCACACACCGAGGTGGGAAGTGATTCATTCCTGTTTCTGAGATCAGTTAGTTAACCAAGACGCAAAGCGTCGCGGTTAGCTATGATAACAGGAATGAAACTTCCAACGGAGGTTTTTATACTATTTCATTCACAACCATCATATTTCGATTAAAATTGATAGATTTAACATTTAACGACAAATTACCAAGAATGCGGTTTTCTCAGAATAATCGAGTAGATATACAGTGTGTAACAACGAAAACTTAACAGAGCCGTTGTTGAATATAAAAAGTAAGAGTTTTAAAAAAAGCTCGGACACGTCGATTTCTAATTAAAGAGGGACACCTTTCTGACTACTCAGATTTTTTGTAGTACGCACCCCCTCGAAGGGGTGCGTCCGACGACCCTTATTTAGATAAAAAGAAAGAAAGTAGGTCGAGAGGCACCTTGTTTTAAAGGTCTTTGGAATACTTTTACAACTCTGTTGAAAAAAAATTTTTTAAGGATTGGTAACCTACCCCAACCCCCAAAAAAATCTCCTCTTGATAAACAAAAAATACGAAATCACATGGAGCAGGTTGTCAAAAAAAGCAAAAATTAATTTTTTTATGAAAGTCTGAACATGAATTGTACCTTAAAAACAATTTGATTTATTTTAAAAAGCGTTGAACTCATTACTAATACCTTCAAAACTTCAAATTATCTCGAAAACTAATCGTTACAGAAACTTTCTGTTAACAGAGTTGTAAAGGTATTCGAAAGACTCCTCCGAGGGGGTGCGTACTACAAAAAATCTGAGTAGTCTGGAAGGTGTCCCCCCTTAATGAGAAATCGACGTGTCCGAGCTTTTTTTAAAAATCTTACTTTTTATATTCAACAACGGCTCTGTTATGTTCTCGTTGTTACACACTGTATTGTTACCGTGACTACAGGGTATACAATTGTCACCAATATAAATAAATGTCAGAAAAAGTCGATAAATGACAGATAAAGTCTAGAATAGATGAAATGAGGGCGGGAAGTGAGAGCGGGAAGTAGAGGTGTGTAATGTGACACTTTCCAACCTTCAATGACGTTAGTGATGACAGCATTACATATATGGTTGTAAATGAAATCCATTTCAACATTTCGTTTGGGATTTGATTTTCTCACTTGATTTGTATTTTTATCCTTCCTTTCTTAGCAACAGGTTTCAATTGAATGAATAATATTGACAATGGAAGTCCGAACCATTACCATTCAGCTAGAAAAAATGCTTTAAATGCAGTTCTGATTCCAGTAAATTTCCCTGCTTTGATGTCATGTGGGATCATCATCAACAAAACTCGAACGAAATTTGTTTTCCATTCATCCACCTAATCCGCTGTTCATGTCATTCTTTCATTAATAACGAAGTTATCCGTACCCAACAACATCAATGTCACGCCGCAACTACGTGATTGCGGAATGGAAATGTAAATGCCGCCATTATGTGTGAAGCGAGCGCGAAACCGGGGAAGTGATTTCATTTTTTCGAATTGCCCCACGCAATGAACCCAACTCCGACTTGTTCGACTCATTACCGGTTTCCGAGATAAGAAATTGTTTTACTTTTTCAATCAGATAACGACGGCTTCGTTACCGTACTTTTTATCCGCTTGCTACACCTCATGTTGTTCAATTCGCCCCACCATAGCCTGTAATTGATAGTATGGGAGCTAGACAGTTCGAAATTTTGAAAAAAAAATCATTTATCCAACTTATGACAGTTATAACTGTTATTATTGATATCATTTTATACAAGTAAACAATCATACAGTACACCAGTGAGTTATGGATTACAACTCGCATTCATATTTAAAATAATATTCCATTCATTTATTATTATCACAAGCAGAATTCAAAACAGTCTATTCGAATTTGAAGTCACTGTAAAATTAGTTGGTTCATTGGAACCAGACGCTTCCATATCGGCACAGCTGCTGATAGTGCTGAAAGACGCCGACACATCAGAACCTTGTATTTTTTTTTGCAATTTGAATTTTGTTTTGCACCGATTCTTGTAGGCATTCTCCAGCTTCCTTTGGGGACTTCCATCTTCTGTGACGCTTGAAAATAGTCATGTTAGCACCTGCATTGGCCAAAATAGACGCCGAAGACCTTCTCAGGCAGTTGCCGGTGTAGAGCGCTGGTTCCTCCAATTTCAGAAATTTTACAATTCTTGAAGGTATCTTCAACAACGTGCTTATTTCAACACACTGGCTGATATACTTCCCATTTTGTAAAAAACAAAAAAAGCGGCTAGAAATAGAATTCTTTGGTTTCAAATAGATTTATTTTATACTCAAAATAATCGGGTTAACTGGAAATCCTTCTTCAAATATGGTGAAACTTCTCGATTTCTTGGTTTAAGGTCTGGAAAAACTACATGAAATATTTCCCTTTGTATTGAATATTTTCTATTTTCAAATTGACCAATTCATCTCAACTACAAGCACCGCTAATCCCCAGTATCAAAGCCACTTTCATCAAGAAGTCGTCGTCAGGAATTTCATTCAAACTTTTTTATTCTAGGTCGTTTTGATGTCTTGGACTTCTTCGGTTTGTATTTGATTACCATACTTTGAGATGTCGATTTTTTATAAAGGTGAAGAGTCGAGCGAAGCATAGAATATTTGTTCATAGCGACGTCGGGGCAAATTTTATTTGTGCAAATGTACGAAATAAGCCAAGTGAACATTTTCATCGATACCTCTCATCTTTCATGAATGAATCCAAAACTCAATCATTTTGAATTCCTTTTTGTAGGCATCGCTGCTTCTTCCGCTTCTGTAGGAATATCCTCAGGAACATAATTTCCATCGGTTTCCTCCATTTTCTATACGTTTTTTCTCTTGTAAAAAGGCTCCTCTTCTCTGAAGGAAGAACTGACAAGTTTTAGCTTTTATTCAAACATTCGTAATGTGAAAAAATTACTATCAAGTCATTCTGACATTTATAAGGTACTGCGACGCAAATAGCTCTGAGTTGAACAAAAACCTCATTAATTATTACCTCATAAAGAAACGATTTCTCCCACTTGTTGGATAAATATTGTATGCCACCCATGTGTTATGTTTCTTGAGTCACCTGAGAAATCATTTTAAAAATCTTTTTCCCGAGACTAATTTTCTCCATAATACAGTAGTACTTAATGAAATTCTTGATGAATCGATCCAGAAGTTTGAAAGAGGTTCGTTTATAAGGAACATCAATATTCAACAAATTCCCTAGATGATCATTTCTTATATCTTTATATTTAATGTGAGAACAATATTCAAAACAGGGTACACGATCAGATCCCTATTAACTCGAAACAAACCTACAAATACGTAAGAGAATTCAAAAAATTGTGTTTATATTATCCTCGTGTATGTGGCAGTGTTTATACTGGTGAAACATCAAGGCCATCAAGTATAAGAACAGCTGAGCATAAAAACCACTTGAGAAGATGAGGGATAAATAAGTCAAAATTATCTGAATACATATTATCAACAAATGGTACACGCATGATCGAGTGGAATAACATCAATTTACTCATGACAGAACAGATTGAAACAGAAAGAGAACTCAAAGAGGCTACTTGCAATTTGTTGAAAGGAATGGAAATATTGCTACCTGTTTATTGAGTGTGGATCAATGTTGGATGTCTCTTCTGAAGAGGAAAGTTGAACTGGGGAGATTCAAGTCGAAGTAGGTTGTGTCAAAGCTAACACTAGGTATAGCGATGGATGAATCAGTTATGCTAGTGTCACTTTTTGACACTATATACGCCAAGGGCAGTATACCCATTTTTTTTCAATGAATTCGTTAATTCGATCTTCAAATTCATGAAAATACGATACGTAATTGACAAAATTTCACAAAATTTCGTATCTTTTTGATTTTGCAGTTATATATCGGGACAAAAATATCAATTTGCCCAAAGAACAGATATTATAAGAACTTGAAGCTTCTTGTTTTTCATTTCTAAGGGGAAGAATACGCAAAAAATGAACTACAAAGTTCACTTTCCTGATTAACACTTTGAACGAGATGAATATCACCATTGTAAGAATGCCAAAAACTCCATGTTTTCTATTCAGACCGGGCAGTAGTGACAGATTTTTTGGACCAATTTTTTACACTCTGCCTTTGGAAGGGGAAGTAAACGGAAATAAAACAAATCGTAATCCGCAAAATGTACCCGCTGCATGGTACTTGATGTAAAACCCATAACTTGCGTTCGTTAAGTTCAACAAGAATTTCGATGGAAGCCTTTTCACAGACTGCTTTACAACTGTTACACATAAAAACATCGATCGAAGTGAAAAAACACGAAGATATACTGTTTCAAACGGTACAGGGTTATTTACAAATTCCTCGAATGTATCGCGAAAAAAAATTAATGAAAACCCGGAGTGCCTCAAGGATCTCATCTAGGGCCACTCTTATTTAATTTTTATATCAATGATATATCCCAATGCTTTCGATTCACCAATTTTCTAATGTATGCAGATGATCTAAAAATATACCATTCTATTCCTGGTGTTAATGACATTAATACAGCAGAATATCAATACCTTTCATGATTACTGTGAGATGAATAGTCTGTATCTGAACTTCGAGAAGTGTTACCACATCTTGTTTGGACGCGGGAAAAGCGGTCTAAATCACTCATATCAAATATCTTTTCATCCCTTACAAACTGTCACGGAAATAAAGGACTTAGGTATAATATTTGATTCTAAAATGCTTTTCGATAAACATATATTCTACGTTTCTAAAAAGGCTCATGAAATGTTAGGTTCCATAATGAGAACTTGTCGGGAATTCAAGAACGTACAGACTCTCCGTACTCTCTATATGTCATATGTCAATAGAGTTTTGAGTTATGGCTCGGTAATATGGAACCCTATATATATTATATAAACCAACTTGAGAAAGTACAGAATATCTTCATAGACTATATCAATGAAAAATGTTTTTCACTCCACCCCAATAACCGAATCTACGTTCGAAAAGAACTAAACATATTAACACTAGCGAATAGAAGGGAAATTACAGATTTGAAGTTCCTCTTTAAAGTCATAAATAATTTAGTTGATTCGCCTGCTATCCTTAGTAACATTTACCTTAATACTCCTATGTATATTACTAGGCATCAGCATCCATTCCGTTATGAACAATCACAAACATACTATTTTTTTAACTCTCCTATGCATAGGTGCAACATATCATACAATACGCTGTCAGATTCCATCTCTATTGATATTTTCTCTTTGTCATTCTCGAAGTTTTCCTACACCTTGAAAAAACATTTTCTTGCTACTCAGATTTGATTGGTTTTTGTGTGTATACTCATAATTTGTGTATGCATGTATGTGTATATGTGTGTAATTATCCATGATGCATTTTTGATTCTTTTCATATTGTTTGTATTCAGTCCATGTACTCAATTTCGTAACATTGTTACAAATCATACATAGATATAGATTATAATATTGTGAAATAACATCTGTGAATATTGTTTTTGGGTCAGTCCCGTTTGTATTCCTTCTGTATAAATAAATAAATAAATAAGTAAATGAATAAATAAATAAATAAATAAATGAATGAATAAATATATAAATAAATAAATAAATGAATAAATATATAAATAAATAAATAAATAAATAAATAAATAAATAAATAAATGAATGAATGAATGAATGAATGAATGAATGAATGAATGAATGAATGAATGAATGAATGAATGAATGAATGAATGAATGAATGAATGAATGAATGAATGAATGAATGAATGAATGAATGAATGAATGAATGAATGAATGAATGAATGAACGAACGAACGAAAGAATAAATAAATAAATAAATAAATAAATAAATAAATAAATAAATAAATAAATAAATTAATAAATAAATAAATAAATAAATAAATAAATAAAACAAACTTTTCCCAGTACGCCAATTACAACCGAAATTGATCTCATCGTGAGAATAACGAGAATTTATGAGACATACTCTCTGGAAGTATATAGTGTGTTCCATCAAGATGAAGAAGCAGGCGGCGCGTAATTTTTTTTGCAGAGAATGATCTGTTTCAGATTCAAGTATATTCTATTCCAAAGGAAGACTGTAAAATTGGTCAAAAAAATATGTCTCTGCCGCTTGGTCTAATAGCTTACAGAAAACTATTTCGTCGAAATGAATTTGAAAGTTATGGTTCAGGGTATTCAAAATTTCAAAAACGCAAATGAAAGTCAATTGAAGTCTATTGGAACTATCTGAAGTTTGCGCATCAGCATTCTTTCAGTATTTTCACTTCGCGTTGACCTTTTGCTCGGTCTATTATGTATCGGGCCAAATATACCAATTTGCCCAAAAACAGATATTATAAGAACTCAATTTTTTTTCCTTTTCATTTCTGGAAAAGGAAAAACCCATGAAATTCATTCCAGAACTCACTTTCATAATTAATTGAAACCTTGAACAAGATAAATATCGCCATCGAAGGAATGCAGAAAAAATTTGTTTCAGCTCCCGTACTATAACTCCATGTTTTTCCATTCGTTTTTCAACAGCCGTAATTATGTGGTCGTTTTCTAAGGCGGCTCTGATAAGCAATGCATTATCCCGGTAATCCATCTCGGATACGACAGGGGAATGGGCCAATCAACACGCAACACGAAACACGAAATTAATTCGGAGTTCCCAAAGATTTTCTTTCAGAGGAAATGAACGAGCTCGCGAAAAATGCTTGGTGGTGTTCGTGCGGGGTTCATATTTTTCGTGAAGGGGTGGCGAGTGCTTGGTTCTCAGAATGTTTTCACACGAATGGAATCTGTCTACGAAATAATATTTCTTGATGTTAGCAGTTTATGTTGCCAGTCAGAGAAAGAAAGAGCGTAGCAAGATTTTACTGAGTATCATGATCAAGTATCAAGATTTTCCATATTATTTTCGACATATCATGTGGTACTTTTTCAAAGTTGACGGAAATGTCGAAGACCCTGCTTTTCATAATCTGTACTAATACCCCAGTATACCATATCCATACAGTAGAGACACTTAAATGTCATTCCTCTGTTCTCGAGGGTCAAATTTCTGTGACCTTCATTCTGTGCTCGGGGTTTGTAATGTCATTTTGTGGTGGTGAATTTGAATGTACAGGATACCAAGTGTCGAATCAGTATGTTATTTCACACCATAAAATTAATATTTTGTCTAGAGTAACGTTTGAAATGAATGCAGATAATCTGAAATTTTGAAGTACCTACGATAACCATTCCACTATTCTGTTGTTTTTTTCTCCAGTACCTGTTTGTTCAGGAATGTATATTCTCTGACCAGGAAATGAAAAGCTTTCAAGAGAATGTCTCATTTGCAGCAGCTACGAATATGTGTGATAGATATATTTAGACATTAACACTGAAATGAAGACTCTTAATAACTTCAAATGGTGATTTTTTGTTTTGTGTGTTCTTTGTATAACTTATGCATTCAATTAAAAAGTGTTTTTTTTAAATTCCAACCCCAAGACAAAAAAAACGGAGTTAAAGTTTGTAAGGTACAAGGTGATTTTTAGGTCCAATCCACTTCAAATTTTGCAGAAATATCCTCTTCAACATCATTAATGGAAGTCGAGTTTCGTATTTTATGGAAATTCGTAGCCTAACGGGGTACAAAAGGGGTTTATAACATTTTCTACTTCTTTCGAACGCCTAGAAGACAGAGATCTATGCTGAACCTATTGAAACTTAGTACTAAGAACTACGCAATATAATTGCATCACAAAAATAATTGACTCCCAACAAAGTGGGCATAAGTCGGCTAGCCAGTAATACATTAATGATTTTCCATAACTTAGTTATGAACAGTAAAACAAAAGCATCTTTTCCAATTAAATAACGCATAGAGTCATTGATATATGAATCCCAGCCCAGACCAGGATTACCCGCACAAGTATTGACTTCTCTCAGGATTGACGTTCGTCAGCTGGTTAACGAAGGAAAAACGATTTTAAATCATTCAGACATGTTGAAATTTGTCACATCATTCAAGGCGTATTCGTCACCTGCATTACCTCAATTTTGGTGGAGGCGCAGGTAGAGAAAATAGTGAGTATACTCGCAGTAGTAGCATGTTTTCTGGGCTTTCAGATCATAGATTTGATCGCATATATTTAAAATGGTAACTGATTAAATTAAGTATCAAGAGCATGTGTCACACTATCGAATGCAGGAACTCAAGAAAATGAAGGAAAATCGAAGATTGTAGTTTCACTTCAGGAAAAGGAAGAAATAAAAAAAAAACGACGGCCTTCAAACCCTAACATAAGCGATACTGAAAACCTAGGCCGCGAAAGCCCTAAACATTTCGTTATAGATTGTAGTAGTTCATTCAGCAACCAAACAGATGATTACAGGAAATTTCTACATAAGATGAATGCAGAAAGTACATTTAACTGTCATATTCTGCTGGACCAGGAAAATCATTTTCTCCATTTTTTCTATAGAATGCAAATATTCTACAGCTTTATGAATGTCTTCAACCTTGAGATTTCCTGTATTTCGATGAATAATGATGATTACAGAAAAAAATCTCATACTTCATAAAGGATTGAGCAATAGTGAAAAATACGGGAGAATACCCATACAACCCATCCTCTACGAACAAGATATCATTTTCCATACATTTTACAATTTCTGGAAAGGATTCATTTCGAATGTTGTAGAAAATAAAAGCAATGTATCTTAAATTATTCATGATATTTCATTTATATTTCCTCTTATTTAAAACAACTACCTACACAGTGGGTTTTGGGCTAACACCTGTCAGAAAATAACTTCTCCTCTGGCTAATATCACGAAGATATTAAATCCGATCGGTGCTAGTACGGGGTCTTCCACAGAAGAAACTCCACAAAAGTTCACCAAAATTCTCGGTCTTGTGTGGATGAGTTACTTGCAAACGTTCCGGAGTGCCGGAGCAAAATTCTGATTCACTCAGATACTGTGGACATTTTATAATTCATGCAAAATAATCTCATTCATTTTGACCATGAATCTTATCGAATTTTCCGTGATTCATAAAAACTTTTCACTTTATTTATTTCTGTAAAATGGTTTAGATGACAGAATCATAAATTTACTCATTCAAGAGCAACATGACTATCTCTTCAATGGAAGCAATGAAATGAAGGAAAATAACGAAGAAACGGGCTCAGTAATTATATTCAATCTGATTTTGGATTTTTCCGAAGATACAGGCAACTATATATTATTTGTTTTTGGAAGATGTTCAACACATTTTCGAAAAAAAGCTACACAGTGAACAAGAAAGAATGAATGGAGAAATTGATATTACAGCAATGTTCACTTTTATCATTCAGTTTACACTAGAATTACCACTTGTGCTTGAATTATTTTCGATTTTTTTTTTCGAGATCACGAATATTTAGAAAAATATTCCTGAACAAGAATGAATTTCCAAGGATAATTCATAAACGCGTGGTATTCAGTGTTCTCACTCAAAATCATTATAGTAGTGACCCCGTTTACACCCACAGTGAATATAACCCCAAATTTATTTCAGGTTGACATTGAGTAAAATACACAGAACGCGATCCATTTCCATGCCGACTGCAACCATTCATTTTCGATATGAATCTTATCGAATTACCCCTTATTGATAGAACTTTTCCACTTTATCCGTTCCTGCAAAATGGCCGAGATAACAGAATCCCCCTTATCCGAAGAAGGCATTACTATCTGTGCAATAAACGCAATGAAATGAGAGAAAATAGCAGGAAAGCCGACTCAGTAATTCTATCAAGTCTAATTCTGGATTTCTCCGGAGATTTTCCCTGCTTTTCAGATGAAAAGCCACACCACGGCGCTCGGCTTTGACGCAGTGGGTCAATCGAAAAGAGTAAATGGGAATCCTGCTCTGCCGCGTTCATTTTCCTCTAATGAAAACGGAGTACGAGACGACTGTGGAGGAACGGGATTTTTCTATATGATGAATACAAAATTTTCATTAAATAATCAGATCCTGCTGAGCTGGCAAAATTGTTCTCCCAATTTGTTTTCGTCGAATGGGATTCTTTTCATCTCATTCGGCGGGCTTATGCGGAAATGATTTCCATTGCCAAGGAAATAATTATGGTCTTGGGTAAGAGAACTCAGGGCAAGAGTGAACACTCTCATTCGATGAGTGACCATTGAATCAATTTCAACTCCATCTGGCATAGACAAGTACACATCTCCGTTTGACCTAACTACTCTGAAAGATACCCTGTATACTGGAATGAAACGAATCGGCAACAGGTATAATGTTAGAACAACATTCTAAACAACAAATACTTTACGGCCAATACTGACACATACAAAACCAAATAACACAACGGAAAACACAAAATATTGTATTTATCAAATTCTTCGTTCGTCAAAAATATATCGGTGAAACGTCTCGACCATTGGAAGTGCGGAAGAGTGAACACAAGTTATACATCAGGAACAAAGAAGATAGGTGGTTCTAAATTATCAGAACATATTCTTGCTGCTGATGGAGATGACACAGTAAAATGGAATAACATTAAAATTATGACGAAAAAGAGCAATGGCAGGAAACGAAAATTTAAGGAATCTGCCTACATCATGCTGTCTGGTGAAGAATGGATATCTATGAGATCGCTTGATATGAATCGCGGATGGCTGCCCCTCCTGAAGGACATAATTTTATGTCAAATTTGAAATATTTGACAAACGTCATTTACGAAAATTGTCAACGAAAGATATTCGCATTTAAACAGGAATTTGCGTATAAATTTTGAGAACTTCTCGTTTTTCGAACAACAGTTGCTAGCACCAAAGAGGAGCGGTAACATTCTTGAAAATGCCAACTGAGATGTTGGCGAAACGTCGAAACTAAATACCGACACACACATATATATATATATATATATATATATATAAATATATAAAAAAAAAAAAAAATATATATATATATATATATAAATATATATGTATATATATATATATATATATATATATATATATATTGTTGTTGTTCTAAAATTGTTCGTTGTCGTTGAACCAGCTGACGAACGTCAACCCTCAAAAGTCGAAACTTGTGCGAGCAATGGATCAACGAGGCCTTACCTTTTAACGTGCGATTACCCAGCACGGTGGCCCGGCGAGGATATATATATATATATATATATATATATATATATATATATATATATATATATATATATATATATATATATATATATATATATGCTGGCTGGAACTTCCGGTTGATCCGCGTCTGGAAAGATTTACTTGTCTACGTTTCGACTCCCATTTCGGAGCCATTTTCAAGACTGCGTGACCTTGCGTCTAGGTCTGAGTTGTCTTACTAGCTGGCTATCATCAGTGATGATGATATAGACGCGGATCAACCGGAAGTTCCAGCCAGCACATTTCTAACCGCGGAAGCCTAGCCGATCAAATATATATAAGGTCTGACAAAGGAAATGTTACAGTGGTCATGAATAAAGATCAGTATTTTCAATTATCCTCTGAACTAATCCATAATTGTAATTCCTATACACCGGTTAATAAAGATCCTACTCTTCAAGTTCAAAACAAATGCAATTTACTTATAAAAAATCTTTTCACCACAAACCAAATTGATGAAGTCACAAAAAAGAAGTTAACCAATTACACAGGAGTCATTTCAAAATTTTATGCTTTACCTAAAATTCACAAACCTACATTATCAGTTCGTCCTATTATTGCTTCCATAAACAATCCCACTGAACTTTTGGCATCTTTTTTGACTGACATTCTGACAAGGGCATATGATTCTGATAATCCATATTATATTGAAGATTCTTTTGAAGTTTCAAGTAAATTTAACAGATTTCAACTTCCTGAAGACTATGTTCTTGCGAGTCTAGATGTTGTCTCCCTCTTTAGCAATGTTTATTCAGAGTATTGCATAAGAGTAATTAAAAAAAATTGGCATAATATTAGTACATATTGCAACATTCATGAAAATGACTTCATAAATTTACTAACCTTTCTTTTCAATGATACGTATTTCTCTTTCAATAATAATATTTATAAACAAACTTTTGGTACACCTATGGGTGCTAAAATAAGCCCCATTTTAGCAAATTATGTGATGGATGACTTGCTTGATACGGTCTTAAATGTTGTTCCTTTTCATATATCTTTCATTAAAAAATATGTTGATGATATCATCTTGGCATTGCCTAGGTCTGGAGTTGACGAGATAGTAGATATTTTTAACAGTTATGATCAGTTTATCCAATTCACCATTGAAAAGGAGGATGCAGAGTGTAATGTTCCATTTCTGGATACTGGATTGATACGTACTTCCACCAATGTTATACTGGTTGACTGGTACCGAAAACCTATCAGTTCTGGTAGGTATTTAAACTATTGGTCATACCATAAAGAGTCGATGAAGGTAAACGTGGTTAAGCAGATGAAAGATCGAATTCTTCGTATTTCGGACCAGGGTTTTCACCAGAAGAATCTCCATATTTTGAAACAATTATTCCTTAATAATTCTTATCCTTCTTCACTTTTGAATAAGATCTTATTTGGCAAGAAGAAGAATCTCCATATTTTGAAACAATTATTCCTTAATAATTCTTATCCTTCTTCACTTTTGAATAAGATCTTATTTGGCACGTCACCATTAACTTTTTCTCAAAATCAGAATAATAATTCAAATTTAGAACTTACATCTACTGATCAAAATCCTAATCAAACCCATAGTAATTTTTCATACATTAGTCTACCATTCATTTCTGAGATCACACCTGGACTTGCCAGAATTTTTAGTAACATAGAAAATATTAAAATAGCCAATAAAACGGTTCTTACAATTAATTCCCTCTTTTCTAATGTTAAAGACAAAGTTCCAAGATTATCCCAGTCAAATGTTGTTTACTGTATTCCTTCCAATGACTGTGACTCTGAGTATATCGGACAGACTGGAAGACTGTTGAAAGATCGCATTTCTTCACATAGAAGCGATTGCAGACTCCATCCTGAAAGATGTGCTCTGAGTGAACACACTTCCAAGGAAGGACATTTAATGAATTTCAGTTCCACAAAAATTTTATCAATTGAAAGGAATGTTCCGAGGAGAATGTTCTTAGAAATGGCATTCATTTCTCAATCTTCAAATTGTTTAAATAAAAGAACCGATCTCAATCATTTGAGTAAAATTTATTCATATTTATTATTGATTGATGGCAATTCGAGAGTTCTCGAAGGCAATTCAAGTGACGTTATAATTTTTCAGTGACATTTGACATTTTTGACAATTGACTTTTAGCGCCTTTATAACCACAAAATTTTCATTCCTTTTCATCATTTCCACATGGTGTTTGTCACTGCACCTCTTTCATTAAAAAAAGAAGATTATAGTTTTTAATGTGTTTATGTGTTGTACTGATACGTATCAATGTTTTAAAACAATTTTACTATGTGTCATCTGACTTATTTAACCATCTCATGCGACCATCCTCACTAACATTGTAAGTAAGGATAAAAATTCTATGTCATATTTTCATTCATTAACATTATTTTGTAGCTCCCTGATGATGACAACAATCGATTGTCGAAATATTGGAAATATATTGTTATAAGAGTACACTTTCGCTTTTGCTGCTGTCCCAAATATAATTCCCGAGTTTTGTTCTTAACTTGTCAGCAAAGACTTCCTCTCCTCTCTTATATATATATATATATATATATATATATATATATATATATATATATATATATATATATATAATTTGAGTTATACGAGAAGTTGCTGATTGATTGGACTCGTTTAATCCAGCAAGAAATGGTAATGGATTCCAATATTAATTCTTATTTTTTCAGATTGTGGTAGGTTACAAACCCAGAAAAGTACGGAACAAATGGTAAAAATAAATTCTCATTGCCATATATCGAGAACTCAGATGTTTCACTGGTCCAAGACATTTTTAAATTCCTTTCTGAACCAATTATAGGCAGAAGAGTAAGTTACAATTTTCAAGACATTTCGATTGATTTACATTTTTGACCTTTCCAAAGATTATAACTCTTTTACCAACGAAGAAATTTGAATTTTACAAAATCGAAAATTTTTTGTAGGCATATATATTTTCCACACCTGTCTCATTTTCATGGTGCAAGTCAACACATTAGAGAGAAGTACCGTATTCACACTTGCCCCAAAACTATGGGAAAGTGTGATCCAAGGTTCTGATTTAAAAAAAAGTTTGTATTGAATTGTAGTTGTCTTATCACAATTATGATATGTTACTTTCTGAGCAGACATTAATAAGTAACGATTATTTCTTTTCGGAATTTTTTGAACAGCTTCGAATGTCTCAAACTCGTTCTCCTTTACCCAACCTAATCTTACTTCTTTCAAAGAACCAGCGTAATCTTAAAATATTACGTTCAGACCAGTCTCAACTGACTTAGGGAGCAGATTGATGAAACGACACTGTCTGAAGAAACTACTTCTTTGGCTAATACTACGACGGGCGTTGAATTATATCTGTCACGTGCAGGGTTCTTCACAGAATGGATTCCTTCATATGATTTTGCTGACAAAAGTACAGGGGATGATTTTTAATCATTGGGACTGGCACACTTGCAGAAACATTCCACTTTCTAGAAAATTTTAACAACACAGACGGGTACATTTTATAAATTCACTGTTCTCGAAAACTTGAAGTTGGTTACGAATTTTATATTTTCCTTATACAAAAAGAACTCAATTTCTCTGACTCCGCAAGTTCTCAGGAAATTTGCCCTTCTACACGTCTACACATTCCAAATCAATCCTTGGCCTGAGTGGTTATGTGTTTGGGAGAATATTTCCCTCATATATAAATGTCCCATAAGAGTAATGCAATTATGGAAAACTTACAGCTGTAATTGCATTGTATCGAAAACTTACAGCGGGAATTGCATTGTATCAAGTCACCATAACAACACATTTGAAACCGTATCGCTAGACGTCAGTAAACAACACAAATAAGTGTCAGATAGACTTCAGAAATAAAAAAACATTTCGCGTTTAGGTGAGTAGTCCATACAATCTATAGAGGAAAGTAAAAATGAACAAAAAATAACATTGCCATGAGAGTTTCTTTATTCGTGAAATATTCCAATGAATTACATTACATAAAAATGACCAGATAATTTTGAATTCAAGCGTGATATCTTATACAAATTGCATTCCGTTATTTTCATATTTTGTAAAAGAGCCCTCGTCCCTCGGACTTGGCACTTTCGCCAAAATATGAAATATGAAAATAATCTCTTGCAATTCTTAGTTATCTTGCATGTGAGTTGTCGAAATTTCATATTTCCGAACAGTGAACAGGGGAGAACGAATAATACGAATTTTGATCAGGTGTAAACCACATCTCATTTTTTATGTTGTGAACTTGGAGACCTGTGGAATCTCTCTTGCTCAGGGCCCTTTTTCAAAGAGAACAGCTGAGCTTCGGAACTCCTTACCGAAAGAGGTTTAAATACATGCTTCTGAAACACGGAAATGTTTCAAGGTCTTCCAAAAACATTGAAAGGGTAATTCCAGAATAAAATCTGAGAATATCTGCATTCATGAAGTTTTTCAGGGTAAAATGACATGATAATACAATTTTCACATTGTGTGGCAGATAGACAATGAGAAATGATGGTAGTATCAGGGGATGAAAAACAAAGAACGGAATTTTGTGCTATGATAGAAAAGTGAAAATGGCAAAATCAAATCAAGAATTCTCGAGAAATCCAATCAAAGATCTGAAAATATCAGTCCTTCCTCAGTCCTTCCAGACCTTTCTCATTCAGATTCATGCCAAGATAAATTAAATATTTTGATCTAGATAATGTCATCAAGAGTCATCAAAATTCAACTGGATGATTATCGTCTTCCTTTGTTCTTGTGAAATCTGGGGAATTGAAAATCAAGATTAAGGTCTTAAAATAGGTCTGAGGAAAAACTTTTTTGTCCCAAAAATCTAACTGGAACCCAAAAAGAGGGATAACCAAAATAACATACAGGAAGAACTGAAAATCTCCAGAATGTTGAATAATGTGTGTGGATCCATCCATCTCGAAGCAAGGCGAATGAAATCGAGAGAGAATATAATGAAAACTTGACTTATAGTCCAAGAGACGCAACAGAGGTCGAGACTCACCCATCTTTTTACCGAATGAAACATACTTTTATAGGGTTTCATAAATAGTTTCATAAATAGACGAATACGCCTATAATGACTTGTCTATCAAAATGTGGTCCGTAATATATACAGTGAGATTTACATTTCACCATATGGAAAACTTTTTCATTATCGATTTGTAAGAAAATTTCATTCCTCGTAAAAATTGGTGTATTGCAGAATACTTGCATATGAGTTGTCAATAGCTAATAATTCCGAACAATGAACAGGGGAGAAAGAAAAATAGGAATTTTGATCAAGTGTAAACTAACTCCCATTTTTTATTTTGTGAGCTTGAAGACCTGTCGAATCACTTTTGTCCAGGGCTCTTTTTCAAATAGAACAGCTGAACTCCTTACTGAAAGGGGTTTTTCCAGAGGCTAACAAACTTCGAAAGGCTTACAAAAATTCGAAGCTAATGCTAATTCGTATCTCCTTCTCCTTGATTCATGCGGTGTTCTTTGAACATTACAGGGCTTTCCTTTCGTGTGAATCTGCATATATGAAAAACAAAAATCTCGTCATCGACAGTTTCTGAACTCCTGACAACTAAACTTCTACTTGCTTCGTCCCAATCTCTGACGTAAAGACACTTTCTCATTAAGTTATCCCTCGTAGCTAATGAGACGAGGCCAAGCAAGGGTTGTCCTTTGTCTTGGTGCGCCCGTCAATTGTGTGTAAAGAGGCAAAAAACGACAAGGAAAATAAATGAGGAAGATTGGCAGGGTAGTGGAGGTCGACACAATAAAAATGCAAATGACGACCCTAGTTAGGTCGAGTCAAATATGAATTTTCCATTGTACTCGAGTTCGGGAAGACTTTGATGGAGCTTTCGGTTCCATGATATATTAGAGTGAGACTGACGCAGACATTTGACAGGTTGCGTCGATAATCTTGAGCAAATGATTGAATACCCTTGTTATGGATAGAAATAATCGTGAAAATCGAGGTTGATTTCTGTTCGATACAACACTATCTATATAAAACACTATAAAAACCTGTTGAAAAAGTTCATGAGGTAGGAACACGCAACTAGAATGAAATGAATAACGATAGAAACATGAGAAGTTATATAATATTGACCATTAAAAAAATAAAATTCTGAAAGGAATTGTAAAAAACAAAAAGCAACGCATTGGGTGGAGAAAAACTGAGATGAAATGTGGACACAAATATCAACAAGGAAATGTGAATGAACTGTTTATCAAAATGTTGAATTGAAAATTGAAAGAATTGAAAGTATATATAAGATATGATACATTAGAAAAATAATGGAACAAAATAATGTGGAGGAAAGCCTCAAGTTGTCAACTACTGGTATTCACAATAATCTTCACATGATAAAAGTAAAAATTTCGTGATGGAAATGGTTTCAGTGTTCTGAGTATATGATCCTTCTGTTCTTAAAATCCATAAGATAGCTCCTCTGCTTCAGAATTACTCCGATGTACATTCTTATGATACAAGAAATGCAAACTTTCGGTCACGGAGCTAATATAAAAATATTTCTCATATCAAATGGATATAGATCAGTTCCAATTCCTACTACCAAGGCTTGCCTTCTTGGGTAGTATGTATTTATTTACCGTTGAGCACTTTCCTCCTTGTACTGTATTGTTTCAATTATGTATCTTCGAGTAAATGAATATTATTATTATTATTTTTTTTTAAAGAATAGTTATTTTATGAGAACGCAGAGATTGATGTTATTGAGAATTCAAAGGAATGCTCTGGATTTCATCTTATATAATGCTCTACCTGCACATATCAGAAGGGCAAATATGTTCGTTTTCAAGAAAATAACAAAAAAATTCTTCCAATACCACAGCTTTTACTCTATATCGCAATATCTTCAACATGTTCGGGGTTCTTCTCCCGATACTTCTTCTCTCGAAATCATAAAGATTCATATGCTGAGGTGGCAAGTTTGCTTCGGTCATCGTACTAAGCTAAAATGCTTAGCACGCATCCGTGCAAGTTTGCGAATTTGGAGATTAATTTATATTCCTATATCCTGTGATCGTATCAATTTGATGTCTATAAACTTGTAGTAATGAAATATTGAATTGTAAATACTAAGTGTTTCTGTTTTAGAATATTGATGTTGAGGTTGAAACATCTCTCAATTCATGTATTCGTTTGAATGGATTCGAATAAATTAATGAAAACTTTCCATATTGAACACTATATTGGGGCGCTGGTTCCTCATAGCAGTAACTGTATCCATCGGGTCTAGGCTTCGGGCGAGCAAAAGAGTGAGCACTCTTAGATGAGTGGTTTGACACAGTTCGTGTTTTCATGCTGACATAACTGAATGCATCATTGTTCAAGATGTGAGTAGCTTCTTCGAATTTTCTTCTCAACCAATTTTCTTTCCCTGGTTTTTATTGATTTTTCTTCAGTTATTTTTTCAGAAACGTGTGTTAGAAAGTTATCAATGGAGTTAATTATATGAACAATAGATTAGATTGTTAGGGAGCTAGCCCATGGCCTGATTCAGATCTATTGTGATGCTCCTTGGTTATTGAAGCTCATTTTCTAGCTAGATCTCTTCGATGAGACTCCATAGCATCAGCACTGACCCCTTCATTCATCTGGTTCCTTTTCCCCACATCTTGTGTGTCTCGGCGTTGTAATTGCTTTGCATTCAAAGAGAATATGTTTTGCGGTTTCTTTTTCTATCCTTGGCAGAACTCGCATTCTGTTTCTTTTGTCAGATCAATGTTACTCTTTGTTTCTTGAGGCGGCTATGTCCCTTTAGTAGACCCACCATTACCCTCAGTACATCAGCAATAGGAGATTGATTCAATATCAGTCAACTAGGACTATTTTCAACAACATTATTATGAACGTTTCTCTTCAATTCCGATCTATCGATAGAAAATTGCTAATCCAAAAGTCGAACAGTTCTATTCAGTTCTGCTCGTATAATAATGATTCAATAAGTACTCAATTGTAATACAAGCATGTTCATCAGAAAAAATATGGGAGTTCTACATTTCAAGCATATTTCAACAGCGGAAATAACTAGCAAGGATCATCAACGGAATAACAACGCCTTTTCATACGACCGTTGGGCCTCCCTTTTCCCCCCATTGAAGGGATGGATAGAAATGATTTCCTCCCCTACATCCAAATTCACCCATATTGCTCTCAAACAAAATATTCTGAAAGATAAACGTAAGCCATCGAACAAAGCTCAAGTAAGGCGATTAGCTCCCATTGATTCAGCATATAATTCAAGTTAAGTAATTCAATATTCACCATAAACTTCATCAAGAAACATTGTTAGCTCAAGGACCTCGCAACGTATCAAAGTGTCTATGATGAAAGCGCCAGTGTAATGATGTGTTCGACTACTTAGCTTCGCCTATGTTCAACGAGGCCGTTATGGAATATTCAGAACTCATGTTAAACATGAAACTCTCTCACCTAATCTCCTTCGAGCTGCTGGGTTTTCCGTGTTCAGGTGATGAAAGGAATAGATGAAACGAGCATGGTTGGGGGATCTCCGAAAGTTAACGAATTGAGTATCTATAGTTTTGTCACTATGATTTTTGTATTTCAATCATAAAAACACAATATAATATTTATTCGTCATGATTTCACAACATTAATGATGGATAGAATCTTATAAGGAATATTTGACAATTAAATATGAGTTCCCACTTTAGGATGGACCTGAGCGTGGAATGGAGTAGTTTCAACAGTATTATTGAGGTATGAACATTTGACAACTTTTTTGAATGGAATAATTGTCGATGCAAGTCTGGTTTTCAGAGGTCAGCAATTGTAGAGCCGGTTTGCAAGATGAATATATGTTCTCTGAACGATTATCTTTGTTGAGCATACCGTGTTCAGTTGTGCATTGGTTTTAAGTCTTGTGATCTACATAGTTTGATTTTGCTCGGTTTTTGTGTTGTTCCACAAGTAAGGTTGCCTGAGGTCGAGCAATTTCGATCTTTTGAGAAGTGAGTCTGATGGGTATTGTGATGGTTTTCCGAGAAGAATTTAAATAAACTTTTTTCCTGTGATACATCTGATTTTTTTGAATGTGATATTGCTACTCCACCCCAGCCTACTATTCCGTATGCAAGACGGGACTCTACAATTGCACAACAGATTGTTTTCATTCGCGAGGTATCTAATATATTTTCTAAATACTTGAATCTATAAAGAGTGCTCCTCAGTCTTTTAGTCACTTGGTCAACATGATAGTTCCATCTCAGGTGTCTATCTATCACTACTCCTAGATACTTGATTTTTTCTGCTTATTGAATCAATATATTGTTTTCAATATTTGATACATCACATTGGAGTACTGAGTTGGCACAGCACAAGAATGGTAAAGGGAATGTTTTTTCGTTATTTATCGATAGTATTTTATTCGCGAAACAATCAAAGAGTTTACTCATGTCATCTTCTGCTTTAGTTTCGAGGCCATTCCAGCTATCAGCAGTGTACAATACTGCTGTGTCATGAGCGAAGCAAACAATGTTGCCACAAGTATCGTGACACAGTATATCATTAATATAAATTGTAAAGAGAATTGGCCCCAAAACTGTTCCTTGCGGTACTCCGCATTCCACAATCTTTTTTCAACTGACGGCGTTATCGATTTTCAGGTATTGCTCTCTATCTTCAAGGCAACTCTCCATAAGATTGGGTGTGATTCCCCTGAAACCCATATCTTGTAAGGTCCTCAACAGTTGTAAGTAGTTCACGATGTCGAAGGCCTTAGCAAGATCCAAGAAAACACATACAAGTATATCATCCTCGAAGACTCTCACAAACGAATCGATAATCATCAGTTATGATGTCCTAGTAGATTTTTTTTGCGTTAATTGGTAAACAGTTCCTGCTGAACGCACAACGTCCTATTAGTCATCAACTTAAAAAATATAAGATGAAATATTTCTGAAACTGTTCATCTCTGTTGACGTTTCGAAAGCAAGATCCGCTTTCTTTAAAAAAATAATACACAAATATTTTTCTTCTATCGCGAATCATAAAATTCAATGACAATTTCAGAGTGTGGTTTTAATCCTTACATGCATACATATTGTTGCAATTTTGCAACAACTAATTTCATTTGGCTTCAAAATACTACTACTACTAGATATTATAGGGTGCATAGCACAGCATTGCATATTTACAACGATCCCACTTGAAATATACAGTCCGGAATTTTAATCATACATGGTGCTGTATTTACGATTTTGGACTTCAGTTACCAGTTGAAATTTGGTGGTTACAGTATAGGTGAAGTAAATGGAAGAACAGTTACAGTGTTTTTGCAGAAAACTTCTTAGAAAGATTGTGTTTATATACAATAGGGTTTGTAGTTCTGATATAATCACATGAGTTATATCACAACTATTATATTGATACTAATAATTGGGATTATGAATTATTGTTGCAGATTTGCAACACTGTGCATTGAGGTGCAAAACTCGTCATTAGTATGGATCGAAGAAAACCTCAACTGACAGAGAATTGGCTGATATTTGGAAGAATTGGTCAGACAGCGGGGATGGATTGGACTTTTCGGGCACAGATAGTGTTGCTGACCAAAATGATACATCTATTGAAGCAGATATAAGAAATGATGACCAACATGAATCACATGTGCACAATGTCGTATTCCTGCAACAAAAACAAATATGAAAGAAATATGCGAATACAATTTTATAATGATTTTTCCCGTGTTCCTCTGATCATTCTGTATCAGAAAATATTTTTTTGAACAAAAAACTATCATGCATCCAAGGGTTTTGAACACAGCTAAATTATTTCGGTTCCTTGGAGAATGTAAAGAGAAATATCATTGAATGAATATATTCTTTTCCATATAATACTTGATTCTGGTTTGATATGGAGTGAACAGCAAAAAACAGAAATTGGAAAACACGTTACCTTTTTGTTATGAAGGTACAGAGTGGGTCCAGAGGAAACTCGTTACCCTCTTACAGACATCAACCCTAAAAAGTCAAAAGTCGAGCAAGATAAAATGATACCTGAATATGATAACTAATATCATCATCCGAAAAAAAAAACGTCAATGATGAGCGTATCTTCTCATACCAAGGGTGAATACGTGTTTAAGAGACAAATTGATGGGTCTGAAGTGACCATGCCCTACTTCTATTATTGGTATTGGTGAGTTGGATGGTGACAGATGCGCTGCGACCTGCTTAGATCTATTGTGCCCCATCTTATTCTGCTATCTCAAGGTGTTCTCGTTTAAAGCAGCCCCTCAAGCCTTAATTCCTTCAGGAATTCAAGGATTTTGAGGGGATCTATTCGTGGTATTTCTCCCACAGTCAGCTGGAATGGTCCCAATATATTCGATCTTTTGTAATGTACAGCAAAACACTCCATCAGGATGTGATGGGGTGTTTCTGGATGTTCCTCACAGAATCTGCAGGTGCTGTCCTCCTCTAAGCCTAGCTTCCTTAGGTGTTCTTTGAGTCTGCAATGCCCCGTTAGAAATCCCGTGATTGCCTTTAGACTAATTTTGCTGAGGTTAATCAGTGTCTTCGATCTTGCTCGGTTGAAGTTTCCGAGGAGATCTTTGGCCTGCCGCAGCCCTGGAAGTGTTCCCCAGTGTGTTGCTCTCATTGCTTCTTCCGTTTTTTTGAGTTCTTCTTGGAAGTGAGAGCTTTCAAGTCCGCAGAATGGTACTTCTATTATTCGTGATATTTTATTTTTGTTTTTTCAACAAGAATGACGATCTTCACAGTTTCGGCTCTGGGTATACTTTGTCGTAGTCAACTCAAAACCATGAATTGGTGGAGTCTTCACAAACTCAGAATCTCAGAGGAAGAATAATTGATTCATAGATTAATTTCATGGATGCTTCCAGTAAACATGACATTCCGTTGGCTTCTACGAAATTTTTTGCCAGGTTTCAGAGAGAAGTGGCAATATATATTGTGTTCTCGGTGGTGTAGGGGTGGGAAAATCCGCCTATCAAGCGGAAGACCGGGGCGACCGTGCTGGATAATCGCACGTTGGAAGGTAAGGCCTCGTTGATCCATTGCTCGCAAAAGTTTCGACTTCTGAGGGTTAACGTTCGTCAGTTGGTTAACAGAACGAACAATTTCAGATCAAAACAATACAGATAAAAGTCGTGTTAGTAACACTATTTATAACTCAAGAACGGCTGAACCGATCTGATTGGAAATCGGTTGTGGGATAGCTTAGAACCAGGAGACGGACATAGGATATATCTTGTTTTTACGTGTTTTCGGAAATTCCACCCCCAAGGAGGTGAAAAAAGGGCGCCAAATTTGTATGGGACAACGTGATGCCT
The DNA here is from genome assembly GCA_032362365.1 of Zygogramma bicolorata. NCBI lineage: Eukaryota > Metazoa > Arthropoda > Insecta > Coleoptera > Chrysomelidae > Zygogramma > Zygogramma bicolorata. The sequence continues at coordinate 174,574 of JAVJAQ010000734.1, forward strand.
TGGTCCAACATGCTACACATGTATATTACATACTATGCATGATCAAAAAAACATTTACTGCCTTATCTACCTACTTATTCATGTTGAAATCTGAACACATATCTTTCACATGAGTGAGTCTCGGAAAACACCGGAATTTCAAAGGTTGAAACTGAATCCTAATTGAAATTATTGCTTTGAAAAACGAAATTAGTATCAACTCCTCTTAGAAATCATTATCCTTAACACCACACCGAGAAAATTTGCAATCAACACGCGTCATGCTAACAAGGATAGCATTCAGAGAAGAAGAAAACTGATACTAAATCTGAAAACCTGGGTTAGCTATTCACATGTTTTACAATCTGAAATAGTGCAATAACTATCTGCAAAGGTTTTCTTTTGTACGAAATTGACTTTGTCGGTTAATAACTAATTTTTCTGATCAGTTTCTCAATAACAGAGAAGCGTGCTGAGAGAGATTATCCATTAGTCACGATTCCTACTCTATATCTTGCTATTTTCAGACTCAGCATCGAGTAGGCTTGTATCATGAACATACTGGAGAGGAGTGGTGGAATATTCATCTCTCATTCATTTCTCAACTCTAGTCATCTATGTGATCTTGTAACAATATCAATTCCTGCTTTTTAAAAAAATCGACTGGACATTTTGAAGAGTTCATTATTTTTCCACTGTACTAGGAGACACAAGCATCTAACCAAAGAAAATACTGCTCTTCTACTCTTCAATTTTCCATATTTTCTTCGTAGATTTTTCCATAGCTATTTGACAACACTGAAGGTGGAACTATTCCTAGAGATCAATTACCCTAATTACCTGAATAGAATCTCTAGAAAAAGTTTCAACTTCTACACCAATGGTTCCAACTCATCGTTTAACACAGAAGATATCAATGGAAATAATCGAGCGATGAAACATCAGTCTCTAATTGCGACAACAAACATATTCCATTCATCTTTACTCCAGTCCATGACGGTAAAAAAAGTGTAAACTGTGTATTTATCCCATACAGCACCGATTCGTAATAAATTTTTGTTATAAGTTCTACTTACCCTCTATTTCAAAATCTACCCTGTGCCGAGGGTTACTTTTTGAAGGGGGGGTAAAAACCACCCCTATTCGAAAAAAAAATATCAGAATTTCAGATTGGAGCATGTAATAAGCTGAAATCATATTTATATCAGTAAAATCAACTAATTGATAATTTTCAATATGATTTATGCTTCAGTAATCAGTGTCAGCCCTCAAAACCCCCTCCCTTATGATAGAATATCATCAGAAAATATAAATTAACATGTTTTTGGCAGTAATTCAACTTATTCAGTATCTATTTGCATTCAATTTGAGATTTAGCTTCTATCTACCATCTACTTCAAAGTTGAGGTTGTGCCTGGGGTTGATTTTTATTCATCAGAGGTGAAAACCACCCTTATTAAAAAAAATTACAAAATACTAGTTTTGAGCGTGCAGTCATCTGTGAATGATAGACAATTTCTGATCTATTAGATAGTTTCGACTCCTAAAAACCACCTCTTAGGATAGTTTTCATTAAAAAATTATATCGAAATTGTTTTTGAGTAACCGGGAAACCCAACTGTATGAAAATTCAAATTGAGCCCCTTCTTTGAAGTAACCTCTGTTCTCAAGGTTGCGCTTGATTTTTTAAGGGTGAAAACTACCCCATTAAAAAAAGGTTGAGTCTTGATTTGGATGTGTGATCGATTCAAATCATCTTCAAATGTATTTAAAATATTTTTCAACAACTTTTCCTATTAAATTATTTATTTATATATATATATATATATATATATATATATATATATATATATATGTATGATATACATATAGTTACCTACTATGTGTATTCTTCAATATACTAATGTACATACTTTTCTATAAAAATTGTTTTTGTTTTTTTCCCATAACTCGCTTAGTCTTCAAGCAATCAAATCCACCAAAGGAGTATTTTAAAGCTTTCCCCAAGAGCTATAAGCTCATTCACATGATTTTTCACTTCAGATTATATTTTTGGTTCATGCTGAAAGCGCTCAAAAAAGGTACTTTGCGCGAACCCTCACAATATTTAACTGGCCATATCTTACTCTACTTTCATCCTGCAGAAGGAAATGAAACACCAAAATTTTCAGAGAAGAATAACCTTCGATTTTGTATTCCAGAAAATTTTGCACGTGATCAATACTTTTCGAGTTATTTCGAAGAATTGGTGATTTTTCGCTGAATTACGTATATGATTTTTCCTCTTCAATCTCAAATTTTTCCAAAACTACGTACTTTCAATTGATGAAAAACTACAAACCCATTATAAAAACATGAATGAAGTGAATTATGAAGTAACAACGTTTTTTTTTCAAAGGGGGGGGGAAAGAGGATGAGTTATTCAAAATTTTTTTAACGAAAAAATGATTCAACATTATTTCCTTCGTACCTCGGTCAGTTTTGATGCTAGAAAATTTCATGGATAACAAAAATAAAAGATTTTTAACGGACTTCAAAAAAGGTCCAATGAGTTTTTCCCGAAAAATGCATTGGTTTTTGGTTATTGTACGTGGAAACTTTCCATTTTGGCGTTTGAAAATACCAATCCACTTTCAACAAGCGATTATTCAGTTCGTAGTGGGTTTGCTTACATCACAAAAAAACGTTCGCCTTTGTTTTATTCAAAAGCTATAATTTTGCTCTCCACAGGTTTTTCGATTAGATGCATATTTTTCCAGTTATTCGCGAAAAAGGATCTGAGAACGTGTTTTTTTTGCCTGAAAACCGACAATTTCACTCGCGAATAAGTCGAAAAGTATTGCTTTTCAGAAAAAACTTCATTGAACGAAAAGTGCTTAGAATTAGTCAATCTATTGATTTCCGCACTTATTCCCAATACAAATTTTTTCACTCCCAAGAAAGGGTGGCATCCACCCCCAGGGAGAAAGCAACCCTCGGCACAGGGTAGATTTTGAAAAAGAGGGTATGTAGATCCTGAATCCAAATTTTCATGCGAATCGGTGCTGTATGGGATAAATACACGGGAAAATGGTCATAGACTGGACTACTTCCCTCACACCAAACACTGCGCAAATTTCACAGGAGTATGAACCCCGTCATAAGCAGAAGGCGTCCTGTGATGAATTGGCGATCTGAAGGCTGACAATCACGGGGGCATTCAAGACAGAACGACACAACGAATATTATGTTCGACACAATGAGTTCCGCAATTTTATGCAATTCAGGATTACAGTCACGTAGTGATATGGGAATTGCTAGGGAATTGGAAAGATAAGTGTGTTATTGACAGCGACGCGATATGTTCAATGTTTATGCCACAAAGTTTTCATAGAGATACTGGAATTTTGGATAGGAACGTGTTGGAACTGGGCGCTGCATCACTTTTGGGAAGTATTTTTTGGATTTTTTCTTTGCGATTATTTTCCTCAATGTGGATAACCAACGGAGAATGGATATTGCAAATTGAAAACGACGATTTACGTCGTGGTCGAAATTGTAGCAGCTTTTAGGGCGGATTGTAACACGACAGGTCAACTGTGTTTCAAGTGAACCGAGTTCAGTTGCTGAACATTATCCAATAGAATCGTTTATTTCTTGAAAACTGATCTCGGTTTACTTCAACTTGAAACTTTTTTATTCTGAAGCAAAAGAGTTTTCGTTGAAAATAAAAATTCATCCATGAAATTTGAAGGACTCGTGATATTATCTTTGATCGAGTGCACTAGACCTGTTTAACAGATTGAAGTCATCAAAATAAACCTCACTTTTCAGGTACTTTATTGTTCCTGTGTTCGATCTTGGAGTTTTCTGAGTTTACATTTGTTCTGGAAATAATTGCAACATATATATATCCTACACCAAGCTCGACCGACCAAAATGCGTGCATTTCCATAATAGACAAAATGGTTAAGGCTTTCGCGGCAGAGGTTATTAGTATAACCACTCTTCTTCGGGCTTGAAGGCCGTCGTTCTTTGGAATTTCTCCCTAACGTTTCGCTGGCGCGAGTGACCAGCTTCTTCAGAGGCTTACTCATTTCTGATGACTAAACGTTTCGATTTATCAAGGCGAATTTATATTGATGCAGGTACTCTGGAGTGTTGATCACTTCTGTCGGGTTCAGGGAATAATCATCATTATTAGTTGCCGCACTAACTGCCGTGATTTCATTAGTTATTCTTGATTTCATTAGTTATTCTTGATTTCCTTAGAACGGGATTCCAAATTCTGTTTAGACTCTACGCTTCTTCTTTTCTGTTGAAATTGTCCGCATGTTTTTGGATCTCTATTGCCTCCCGTGCCAGTCGGCTATGGTAACCATGGTTGCGGGCAATCAGTTTAGCGCTTTCAAACAAAATCCTGTGGTCACCCTCACTCAGTGCGTGATCCGCCACCGCCGATTCGTCAGTTTGCCCTAGCCTGCAGTTCCTTTCATGCTCTTTGAGCCTTGTTCCCATGGATCTTTTCGTGGTACCGATGTTCTTCCCACAGGTGCACAAAAAGAGAGATTGCAACCTCGAGAAGCTTGAACTCTGATGAGGGTATCACGATCCTTCCAGCGGACAAAGAAAACGCTACGTGTGTACGTAATATAATAAGAATGAAACAGTTTACTTTTGGACATTGTTCTAGAATACTCAGAATAGACAGGAGTATTGGAATTATTTCAATTTATATTTCTTTGCGCTTCGTCAGTATCTAAATGAATCCTGGGAGATGGATTGACATAGGAGGAGCAGTGGAGTGGCACGCGAGGTCACCAGATTCAAGCCCGTTGGATTTTTTCTGTGGGGTCACTTGAAGAGTATCATTTATAAAACTCAACCAGATTCTTCGAATGATTTACGTCAAAGGATCATCGATGAATGTCGGAATATTACACTCCAGAATGTCCGCAATCGTTTTGAACAAAACTTCTATTACCGCATGGAAGCAGGAATCCAACATTTTGAACACTTGTTGAAATAAAAAGTAAAATAGTAGCTACATGTTTGATTTCATTCTTGAAACACCTATGCCCCTTCTACTTATCAATCACTTCGAAGAACTTAGTTTTTTCTCAAACAATTGCCGTGAATAGCATTTCCTTTGAAGAAAAATGGGTACGACAATGAAATTAAAGTGGGGTGGTACGTAGCAGAAGTGGACCGTTTCGTGAGTGAATATGAAAATTGCATGTAAAACTTCTTATAAATTAAACCCTTTTGGAAATCCCAAGATAAATTAAAAAACACAGAAAAGTCGAGAATTCACAGAATCAGTTGTCAAGATTGCAACATTAAATACATTGGCCAGAGCCAACAAGCTATAAAATCCCATTTCGAAAACCATTATACATACGAGATACGAAAAGGTAAAAGTCCAGTGTCGCCCAACATGCTCTGAACAATAATCACAGAATTGTTGAAGCAATCTGGAACTTATGAAGCATGTGCATGGCACAAGGCTACTCGAAGCATTCGAAAGTCTAGAAATAGCAGAATGTGTATCGAATTATATTCGAGTACACTGCAAACCAGTGAACAGCATAATATCAAAACCTCATTCACAGACCAAAAAATTTGTTGAGGATTTAGTTACTTCATACTTGAAAGCTACGTTCAAACTTAATATAAATTGTATAATCTTCCAGCAGAAATGCGTTAGCAGAAGTGAAGTGATTCGTTCCTATTATTCTCAAATGTGAACGATATAATTGAAAATCATCATCAGCTAATGTAGTAGTTATTGTGTTTGACTAGAAGTAATGACCAGTCCATCGATATAAATTTTTAATAAGAACTGTATTAATGGTGAAGGAAACAAATTCGATTATGGAACCCTTGAAGTGGACATTCAATCATAATGGATACTATCGTATCGGATGTTTCATTTATAATGTTGATTATTCAAACTTTTATGCTGATACGATAATTTCATGATCACTTTGGGATTCATTACATGGAACTCAATGTTTATTCGTGACAGTGGGTGCTGTGGAAGTTTTTTCCTGATGGAGAATCAATAACGAGTGAAAAAGCTATTATTATTGGGGACGATTTGCCAGTTATCAATTCTTTCGAATACACGCCATTATAAATCAACAGTGCGCGCTTGGTGGTAGAACTGAATTATTTTTTGTGAAACGTATAATATTTTTGAAAAATCCTTTAATTAAATCGTTTCACCCCTGGCAGTATCAACACGGATGGCCCGACGAATGCCGAATCCCAGCCCCTTTATAGTGAGCTTGAAGATCTGTAGAAAATCTCTTGCTAAGGGATATTTTTTCAATAGAACTGCTGAAACTCCTTGCTGTGGTTGGTTTCTCCTAAGGCTCACGAATTCGAAAATTTCAAAGTTAATGTTAATTCGCATCTCCTGTCCCTTGATTCACGCAGCGTTCTCTGAACATCACAGGGCTCTCCTTTTGTGGGAATCTGTATCAAAAATAATCTTACATTTTATCGATAATTCTCACCATATTGGTGATACATAATATTAATATAAACGGCAAGAGTGCAAAAATTTCAGTTTGATGTTAGGGTAATTGATCTCTAGAGAAGTTTCATATTAGAGTAACGATGTGAATGACGATTCTTCGAAATGTCTCACCCTGTATATCATTAGGTAGGTATTCCAAATCCTTCATTGATGTTGAGTTCAGTCTTGTATCACTATAGGTATTGAATTTATACAGTGATGTAAGTATAACCAAGAACAACTGAGAGCATTCATAACTAGTGAATAGAAATACTTGATAACCATTTGAAGAGTAGGTACTGATTAACACCACATAGGCACTACTTTGGCTTGGAGTGGCAGAGAAATTACCAGTAACATGTTTGAACTATTCTTTCAATATATCAATTGACTTTAATATTGTGTATACAATTTTCAATGCAACTCTTATAATTTTCAACCGTAAACAGGAAGCTTGGGATGTTTCATACCCACAAAATAAACCTCAAATATGAAAGATAATGAATCAATCTCAACTGAAATTTCAAAATGACATATGCTCCATCTCTATGTGGAACCTCATGAAGTTTTTTCAGTGAATAGTTGAATTTTGAGTTTGGAAGACGCGCAACAATAGAATGAGGAGCAATATTAGGTCAGATTCTTCCAGTAAAAATTTTATTTGAATATATCGATCCCAAACTTCCTGCAGAATTTCCATTTTCGCTTTGGGTATTGTCGAGTAGAGAATGGCAGACGTTTTGAGCATTCAATTCAATAATTTCCAGCAATGGAGGCACTAGTTTGTCCCAATGGATTTCATCATTCTGTATGAATTTGATACCTATGAGTGAAATAAGCATTCATGGGAGATTTGAGGAACCCATTAATATCACCACCCTGAATTCTAAGGCTATCATTGATAATAGGGATAATCCATTTTACGAATCAACGTGACTGAAAATTCTTCATGAGTATTATGCGTTCGTCAGAAATAGTCAATTGTATAAAATAAAAGCATGTTTTCGGGACAATCGAACGAGTTGAAATGTGACACTGGCATGACTGTCAATAGTTCTACCAAGTGTTGATTTTGACACAACCCACTTCGAACTACCCTCTTGAAAAGAGGCCTTCAACATTGATCTATATTCAATGAGCAAGTAGCAATCTTCTTATTTTCATCCGATAATATACAAGTAGCCTCCCAGTTTGTTCCATTATGACACAACACACTAAACTAGAATCTCTGAAAGGAGAAGGTTCGAAATGAACTCAATCAAATCTGATGAAAAAAAAAGTGGAGATATATGTTTCTGTTAAAAAATTATGTACTGTCTCATTATGTTATATTTTACTCATTTGTCACCATTTCATTTTCGAAATCATCTTGTTGAATATTTCTATCACAACAAAATTCCAACCTTCCTCAGAAAATACTACGAGATCGTCACATCTGAAATCACCTCTCCCACGATATCCCAAAGTTTCTTACGACCCAGTAATTCTCCTAGAGTTTTTGCGGTCATCCCAATACGCCTAATCACCCTCGAATTGCTCGTTCCCAGACGTGGTGGAATTCCACATCCTGCTTCCAGAAGCTCCCTCGATTCCAGTCCAGTTCACCCGAATATGGACACGTTCTGTCACGTAGGACGTGGAGTTGCCCTCCGGCCCCATTATCAGATTCCTCTCCAGCCAAAAGCTCCTACTCGGACACTTTAATCGCGTGTCTCAAGGCGTAATTAATATCTCATATAATTGAAGCTTATACGCTATCCCGGGATAGTTGCGAAACCGAAACGGGTCCGAGTGTTCCGAAAACTGAATCTGGCCTCGAGGAAATACATGTAATTTGTTGTCAGGGCGACTTTGACTGGGAAAAGCTTTGTCTTTGTGGAAACTAGACATTTGTTTGGTTCTGGTACGCGGATGAATACGTTCATGGCTGGGCGACTTCGAAGGGAAAATCAATCATAACAGGATACGATTGTGAAATCAAAAGCTTTGCATTGGGTGGAACGAATATTGTCGGAAAGGAAGAAAGGTTTGAGGTCTTTCTCCTGGGGGTTGACAGCTCAGATACTCTTTGTGATAGCTAGGATGAAAACAGTTGTTGGAAAAACAAATACAAAATTTCTTGAAATCCACATCAAATCGAAATGACAATCATTTTTTGAAACCTATACTTCAGATCACTGAATTTTTATGCCTGAAGGTAGAATGGCTTCACTGACTACATCCTAACTACAGTGTTTTTGAGAAGACAGTGATCTATTCTGGATCTTGAAAGTCTTGGTTGTTAATATTCTCGAATCAGAGGCACGACACTTTTTATATAATAAATTTGAATTGCTGGATGTGATGTTTCCAAACAGTTAAGACGTGTTTGAACCCATGGAAATGAATATATACCGGGTTTTGGCAATTTAACCCCTTTGTTATTTTAAATGGATATTTCATATTCGGTACTCAGATTTGAAGCCGTAAGTACAATTCAGCAAGTATATGATACTTCCAGTTTGATTGGAAGCACATCCAATTTCCATATTTCAAATTGAATCAACAACTTTTTCTGGAAATTACGATTCTGTATAGAATCATCATAGTCATACTTCTTATGAACAATGCGTTGGTATAATCAGATTTCATTAAAAAAATTATTTTCGTTTTACCCTCGTAACGGATCGTTTTCATGAGAGAATGCTGTGGAATATTGAACAATGTCATGTGAGGAACAATTCATATCCAAACTTCTCACAAAATATTTTTTATGCAGATTAGCTACATTTCAATTTTTTTTTTTACATTTCAACGTTAAGTCTATCATTTCTTCAATTATAACATAGGAATTTTCAGAGTCGGTTATAAACTCCAAAACAATTCCTGTTTTTTATTTCATTAGGTATTGGAGTTTCTAACCAAGTTCAAAAATTTCTTAGCATTATTTAAGAATTGATGGAAAAAGACGAGAATTTGAATTTCAAAAATATTCAATTCCCATTACAAATTTTGTGTATTGGCCCTGAATTATTGTAACTTACATGATATTATTCAATTTTTCAATACCATACTTTCATGAAGATGTTTCGTTTCGAGGGGAACACAAAGTTCAATATTGATAAGATTGTGAATTGAGAGTATGATTGTGATATATAATTGAGGAGGTAATTCTATACTCAATCTTTATTTCCAAAAAAAAATATTCTTTCCATTTGAAATATGAAAGTTGAATGCGCTACAGGTCAAACCGAATATGTCATATATGGTTTGATACTTGCTGAATCGTACATTTATCACATCAAATAAAACTACCGAATTTCAAATATAAATACAGAATGGAAACAAAGATAGAATTGGTTCCGAGTCACCCGGTATATGCAAGTCAATACTGCAGTCAGACTGAGAAGTATTTTCATGAAGGCCTTTCATGTGACGACATTGAATAACAATAGGAATACAAATAAATAATTCCATCTGATAGTTATGTATTAGTCCGCATCTAAGGCCATGATTCGTCCAAACCTACTAGTGTGAAATGAATTAGACGAATCAGAAAACAGGTATAAAAGATTCTCAGAAATGAGACAGGAAAAAACATAATGATGGAATCATCGTTCAAATTTGAGGAAGACCTCCTAAATAGCAATGTCGTGGTAGTAGTAGGTCTTCTACTGACAAAGCATAGTCTTTCCATAATACATATGACTATTATAATCCGGCGGGAGGAGCTCAGTTAAGGTTCTACAGGAAAAATAAACCATAGAACAGGTGTCTGTGAATGCAAATCGTTTGCAAGGCTACTAAACATGAGATACAGGGAAAAAAACAGAGACTACCAACACCATGTAGCTGCCAGTTCTACGGCAATGAAGAGATCAAGCTATAAAAAGAACTCTCATAACCAAGGAGCAGCCCAATAGATCTGTGAACATCGTAGTTACCAGGCCAAGGGCTAGCTCCTTAGGTATTTTGATCCAATCTAGCTGGTAGAATTCAAAACATACAATTCCTTCTGATGAAGAAATTCGACAGACTTTGAAAATCACCGAATATGTAAAAATATATTCCAGTCAATGAGCAAGAATTGGCGAACTCGTTTTCGTCTTCTACCATTTCTCTTCCTTGCCATCATTGACATTCCATCCTACTTGCATCTCAATCGCACATGGCTATACATCTCAAAAGATAAAATCTTGGATTTCTACCTACGAAGAAAGAATCCACAGACCACAAAATGAGGACATTGGAAGAGTGCATTATTCTTCAGACATGTTTTTGATTCTACTAGATATTTTGAGAAGACATTCTGATCTCTTTGAAGTTTCAAGACAAAATATTGAAAACTTCTATGTTAGTTACAAAAAGCCTACTAACGTGGATTTTTCAGAGTTTGTTTCATTAAGACAAAAAATCGGGGATGTTTTAGTGCTATGGGGGTCTGAAGGTAGAAGGAACAAGAAAAAATTGTCTGCACGGCTATAGGGAAGAATATCGACCGATGAGGGCGCTGGTGGTGGTTAAACTTTATCCACCATTTTGAAATAGTTACCTTGTTTACATTTGTGAAATAACGCGCCAAACTGAAATCCAGTCATCAGTTGCCCCCGCTAGACAAGATTTTGGTGTTTTTTTGCTATATTTTCATTGTACGAAATGTTTCTCGTGAAGGTTAATATAACTGTGTTCATGATGCTTTGAATAGCCGCACAATACAATTCATTGGAGGTGAACATAAATGCATTGTGTTTTAAAATCTAATGAAATTTGTTCCAGGACATTTTTCAGTTTTAGTGTAGCCTTAGTGAATCAAAGAGGCTTTTATTACATGGATGATGAAATGCGCCATAACTTCGCCTAAAAATAGACAAACAGACACACCAGGTAAGAAGAAATCATCTCTCTCGAAATGCAAGTAACACACTGAAGCCGCTCTAGGTGGTGATTTATGCAGTTTCAGTTTAATATTCCAAGCCTTGTACCTGTCTATTTTCTTTTTCAATCCACTTTCCGTAATGTTTCCCACCAAAGATGTATTTATCTTTGGAAACGTGGAAATACAACTTTGGATTTCGGTTCCTAGAGTTGCGGCAACTTGGCACCAAACACTTTATACGGCTCACTGAGCGATCTGCATCCATGATTGTTTGTTATTATTAATCAAAAAAAATTACAACTTCCGATGAGATTTCCTAAATCAACGCCAAAGAACTCAATAAATTCACACACATAAAATGGAAGCCGTTTGTTTGTGAAATTCTAGCAGTGCGTTATATTTCCGCCAGACGTCGCATAAAATTATGAACTTCCCAATAACAAAACTTTTTATTTCAACTGTTTTTCATAGAACAATAAAAAACATTGTATGTCTTCAAATCCATTTTCCCATCCAAATGCACATTAAATTCATTGTGTTACAGTTGTTGTATGTCTCCAATTTAATTTCCTCACCTGATGAAACAGTTTCTTCATTGTGTTACAGTTTTAGTCATCATTTCGCAAGAAATCAGGTCTCCATAGAATGTCAAATTTCGAGCAATGACAGCTCTATTTACTCATCTGATTGTTCCTTAATAGAAATTTTGAATGACATTGAATTTGAAGTTCATATTTTTGTCATATCATTCCGCTATTATCTATTATTGCCGTAGAAAAAGTATATGGTAAAACTCGCATGGAATGCTTCTCACTTTTATGATTTGCAGCATCGCTCGTTTAACAATGTTTCATTTCGTATACATATCTACACAAGTCTAAAACGAAAAGAATTAGTTCAATTCTGTGAAGTTGATTGATACAATGATTGATTTTGGATTCAGTAACTGTTTTTGAAACACTGATACTTTTTCAAAATCAACATTTTGACCTAGGTAAGTAGATAATGATGATGATATCATAGCTCAACTGAACTATATCTAGATTACTAATTGTACCAACTGGCATAAACTCCCTACAGTCAGTTTCTGCCTTGCCACACTCCCATTCCTTCACGATGAATGATAACAATAGCATAGTATTTATGATGGTATGTAATACATCTTCCACCCTTAGTTTCATTATCAAACGACATTTTGCTCCTGTACCGAGCACAATTTCTTATAACGTCAGTTATTACAAGAACAGTATCATAAATGAATGCTGCTCTTTGCTTTTATCAGATCCTGCCGGGATAAATTAGTTTAGAACGCTGGTAATCTTCTTTAACAACAATGGAATGAGTCGTGAATGTATAAGTGAATCATTTCTGGAGCTTTATCTTAAACGAAAACATTGTCAACAAAGTTCTGACAGGATTTGTAGCTGCCGATTCGCAGATCTGAAAAGTTACTTCGTGTCCTTTGTTCTACAGAGAAGTTACTATGCTTCACCATGGTTTATAAATTGAATACGTATTTTTTCTACGGCTTTATCATTTTTTGGTACATTTTTTTTTCATTTTCTCACCTGATAAAAAAATTGCCACATTGTGTTACAGTTGTAGTTATTGGTACACAATAAATCAGGTCTACCATGGATTGTCAGATTTCAAGCAATGACAGCTCTATTCACTTATTTCATTGTAGCCAAATGGGAGTTTTGAATTACATTGAATTTGCCGAAGAAGAAGTATAGCTCATAACTTGCATGGAATGCCAGTTTCCCACCTATATGATTCGCAGCACTCCCTGTAACTTAAGATTCTATCCTCGTGGAAAATGAGTATCAATCCTCGCTTGCAATATACTTACTATTTTGTTATGATATTTGACGGAGAAAGCTTTCAGAGATTTGCATGCCATATTATCGATGAGATTGGAAACCTTTGTGTAGAAATGGAAACTTTTCACGGAGATCATTAGTCTCACAACCAAACTGATATCAGTCGCACTCGACACAAGTTTCACTAACCAAATTTGTATTTCTATAAAAAAAACAGATAATGAACCTAAAGACTAACATTACTTAGAGAAGTCGATTTCTGATTATGCCAATGAACTTTCGAATTCTAGAGTCAGGTATTGAGTGTAATATTGGTGTAATAGTTCGATTTATCAAAAAACTACTTACAATTAGATGATATTCCGAAGGTAGTACCTCAACTTTCTTCTCTAGGAGATGATACATCGATGTGGTTCTGTTACTGCTTGTTTCATTATATAGATTAAATTATGGATTCAGCATCAATACAACTGCCTGAAGATGGTCAGAGAAGATGGTTAGCGGAAGATATGGATTAGTTGATGAGGTAATTGATCTCTGTTCAGTGTTTTGGAGATTTGTATTGAAAATTGAAACTCACATGACTCGTTACCATTGGTTGAAACGAAATGTGACATCAGACGTCACAGTGGATAATCGGTATCGATATTTATACTGTGTTAGTGGTGAAATATTGCGAAGCTGTATTCCTGTGACTATTTCTAGTGAATTTAGAACTATGACTCAAAATTGTTTCATCCAAGCATCACCGGACAATTCACCGGAAATAGATACATTATATTATGTTGAATACAATTTTCGGTTATAATTGCACGAGTGCATAAAAATTACCGATAATTTTGCAAGAAAGCGTGATATCTAAAACTTGCAGGTTTATTTTCATATTGTGGCGAAAGTGCTCGAGTCCGAAGGACGAGGGCTCTTCTACAAAATATGACAATAACCGAAAGCAATTTGTATAAGATATCACGCTTGAATGCAAAATTATCTGGTCATTTTTATGCACGAATGTAATTCATTGGAATATTCCACGAATAAAGAAACTCTCAAGGAAATGTTATTTTTTGTTCATTTATACACTCCTCCATAGATTGTATGGAGTACTCACCTAAACGCGAAATTTTTTTTATTTCTGAAGTCAATCTGAGATTTATTTGTGTTGTTTACTGACGTCTAGCGATACGGCTTCAAATGTGTTGTTATGGTGACTTGATACAATGGAATTACTGCTGTAAGTTTTCGATAATTGTATTGCTCTTATGGTACATTTTATATATGAGGGAAATATTCGAGTTCATTACATAGGTTAGTACATATATCTATATCTCGATATGGTTGTAACCAGGTTAGGTTGAAGTTGAATCGAATTCCCTGTTGCTGAATAGCTAATGCAAAAGTTACCCTTGAATAATTCACATGTTAAAAGTGATGATAGTTGAAAAAGATTACATTTTTGAATATTATAAAACATAAAGTAAAAACTTAATTTGAATCGGATATTTCAGTGATGTATACTTCACCGCAAGTGAAACATCACAAGACCATAAATAAGAACAATAAATATATGAAGAAGCATGAGAAGGTCAGCATTGGGAGCCACTAACCACAGAGAAGTTCGAAATCACAGTTCTTTCTTCAATTTGCGTTTGAAGATATCTGGACATCTCTTCTCTCTCAATTCCAAAGAGAGAATGTTGAATAGACGTATTCCCGTATCCACTGGAGCTCTTTTTGTATGGAGTGACAAATTTTCTTGGGTAAGATATTACTTTTTTTCTGGTTTCATACATGTGAATATCGAAATGCCTTCTGAAGCTGTTTACATTCTGGACTATATGACTCAACAGTTTCTAATACATAAAAAGAGGGCATCGTAAAAGTTTTCCCATTTTCTAAAGTATCTCTGCATGATGTACTATAAGATAAGCAGAAAATATATCTGATGATGCGTTTTTGCAACACAAACACTTTTGGGAATCCAGCATGTTTTGGAGTGTAGCGACCACATATAAACATTTGTTCAACTTGCCACAAACTTGCCACAAAACGGCAACTGTGACGATTTCGGCAAAACAAAAACTTTTGTTGTCAAAATAAGACATATTTTGAAGACTTTGTGTCGCAAGTTACTGTTTTTGTCAACAATGAAAAGTCCTGTCGCCAGGCGGGAAGACCAAACGGTTTCGGTGTTTTGTCTCTGTTTTTGAAAACTGAATCTGATGTAAGGAGGGCTGGCGACAATAGTTCACTATTTTGTTCTGGTATGTGACTGTGTGGAATGATGATCTCAGTTCTCCATTTACTCCTATGTCATCATATACCAAATCTGCCATAATTCTGTCCGTTCCATAATCTATTCGTCTTCTCAAAAATGATCTCATCCAGTACCTTGGTTGTTTTTCGATTATAAAAACACTGCACGCCATTATAAAAACATCGTCCAGGGAAGGCATGATTGAAAATGTACATGGGGTGGAAACGACTGATGACACATCAAAACAAAACACGCGACAGACTAATTTTTTGTTTGTTTGATGGAATTCGAGTTTCGAGTTTGTTTTCAGAACTACAACAAGTTTTTTGTTTCTGTTTTTGAAATTAAAACTAGTCGCAAGTCCGTTTGGTGGAAATCCGCCTTCAAAAATTGCATCATTATGGATTAATCAACACTCCTTCAAATGAGAGCGATTAATGAGAATGAGAGGCATTTCATGTTTGCTATAACATCTTGTTATGATTAATCATGAGTTTATCCCAATGACTGGTGTCCTAGAACTCTATTAGGATTGTGTTGACTTTCTCGGGTAGTGTTTCAGATGAAGTATCTGATACAGTAATGCAAGTGTCATCTGCATACATGAGCCCCCTTCTTGGGGATATTTCAATGGAATGTTCGTTGATGAAGAAAGGGAAAAATTGAGGACCAAGTATGCTTCCCTGAGGACGATGATCTTTCTTCCTTCGAGTGGAAAACAGAGTTTTTCTGCCTCAGCGACCAGAGAGAGCAATTTTGAATATGACTTGTGAAGTAACGAAAAAAAAATACTGGGAGTAATGTCACAAGGTTGGCTGTTAGTATTTCAGAAATATCTGAAAATGAAAAAATGTTGAAAATATTGGCTTGATGAATATTTTTTTCGCTTCCCTGAATGACACCGGCCACTGTATAATACGATTGAATTACACCTCTATCAAAATGAGGGAATCAATCACTTATTTGTCCCTATCCTTGCCCGTCGAGCAACGAAAGCGAAGAGGAGGAAGTAACAAATAAAATAATCGCCTGCGAATGACGATAATGGATTCACTGGGGGTTTCCAGGAGGATACAACATCGTGAAACCGAATTCCGAAGTTTAATCCCTGTGTAGAGCTCCCCAGATATCTATTATTCCTTTCGTTTTAACTAAATCACCTGTGAAAAATCGCTTTTCTGACTGCCACGGATTGCCTGCCGGATGATTTGTTGCATACCTACAAATAAACACGTTTCTGTGGAAAAATGCAAACGCCGGAGTATTTTCGGATCCCGGCAGCCGGGAAAAGTTCGAGGTGTTCGCCTGAATTCTAATTCGGACCGGGTATTATGGGTGTGAGAGCTCATCAGGAAGTTTTTTTCATCAATTGTGGGATCGCTGAGCGGTTTGGGAATTACTGGGATATAATTATTGATGAAAAGGGTGGTAGCCTGGATAAGCTTGTGGGTTCTTGCGTTCACTTCTGGAAATCGATGGGGATGTTATGTAATCTAATTTGGGGTCCATATACAGTGTGTATCTCGAAATACTTTTTTGTTTCAGAATATGCCTCAATAGTATATTATCCAACAATCGTATAATGATGATGAGAATCGATGATAGGGAATATACATGATTTTGTGTTATGCCTTGAATCAATCATTTACATTTCTATAACGCAGGACAAAAATATTAATAGACATACTGAAATACTTATTGTTCGAAGTGAGATGTGAAACACTCAAGGAATTTTGAGCCTTCCAAACACCACCACGTTACGAGCGCTTCAGAAGACATACCTTGTTTGTTTACAAGTATTGTATTTACAGAAGTGAGGAAACACTATTAAATAAAGTGTTTTTTTCGTATTTCAAGCTATGTGAACGTACGAAAAAATAGGTGTGAGATATTGTATTAATATTGTTGTGAAGACCATTTTAATTTAAGTAAGCTACATTCATTTACAGCTCATTGTGAATGTTTTGCGGACGACAGTACTCTCCATACCAGTTTCTCTTCCAGAGTCCCTATACCAGCTCGAGAAACAAAAATTCAAAGAAACAATCACGTCAATAAAATTAACGACGACTCCGTAAACAAAATAGAATGGGGTAACATGGAATTGGTGGAATTTAATGCTACGAAAACTCAGGCATATCTCTTCTCAAGAAAAGCTGATTTATCAGCATATAGTACTCAGATGTCAGGACAGGACAAAGTCAAGTCATCTCCATGCTAGGAATTACGATCAGTGATTATCTCTCATTGGAAGACCATGTGAGCGATCGCTAAAGGTGCTTTCCAGAAACTTGGATTTCTATTGAAGTTCGGTGTTGGTGATTCTTCGCTCCTGGACTCGCTCACTTCATTGGAACATCGTAGGTCGGAGATTTGTCTCTCTTTTATAGATACTTTCACGGTCTGTGCTGTTCTGAATTGTTATCAATCGTTCCACCCTTGGCAATATCTACACGGATGACTCGACGAGTACAGAATTCCCACCCCTTTGTTGTGAATTTGGGGACCTGTCGAACCTCTCTTGCTCAGCGATCTTTTTTCAATAGAACAGCTTTGAAACTCCCTGTTGAAAGAGGTTTTTCCTGAGGCTTACAAACTTCAAAAATTCAAAGTGAATGTTAATTTGTATCTCCTGTCCCTTGATTCACGCGGTGTTCTTTGAACATTACAGGACTTCCCATCGTTGTGAATCTGCAATCTGCATATAAAAAAAAGAGTGAGTTAGAAATGAGTTCTGCATTAGCTATTAAGCAGAAGAAAATTCGGTTTGAAACTAACCGATTTCGATTTATTATATATATCAAATCACTTCATATCCATCTGACATCTAGAAAAAGTAAATGAACTTATCATACATGAATGAACCTCAATAATATAATATTATTTATACAATTACCATATTGACGAAAAGTAGGATTTTTTATGCAATTTTATTGATGTATGGGTTATGTTATGGTATGGGATAATCACTTGGCAGCTTTCACTCCATCGATATCTGCTCATGTAAAATTGTGTTTCGATGCAAAATATGCTGTCAATTAGGGTCTTCTGACGTGACATTTCTTTGCGACCAGTGCTGACGTGTTTTGTGATTTCAATGTTCACCACCTAATTTTTAACTTTTATAAAGATCATGTACTTCTCGGTGGTGTAGAGGTTACCACATTGAACTTTCAAGCGAAAGACCAGAAAAGATTCCCTGCCGGGCCACCGTTCTGAGTAATCGCACGTTAAAACATAAGGCCTCGTTACTCCATTGCTCGCACAAGTTTCGACTTCTGAGGTCGACGTTTGTCAGCTGGTTAACGGAAAAGGAACAAAAAGAGAACATAATAGTCGGGAGTAATTACACAAGTGCTTCAAAACTACCGATAATTTCCCATGAAAGCATGTTGTCTAAAAACTGCATGAGTTTATTTCCATATTTTGTCGAAAGAGCCCGACTCCGAAGGAGGAGGGCTCTTTTAGCAAAACATGAAAATAACCGAATGCAGTTTTTTTACTGACAACATGCTTGAATGGGAAATTATCAGGTTTATTTTGATGCACGAGTGTAATTCGGTAGAATATTTCTGGAGTTAAAACAACGACGTTTAAAATTCAGTACTTATGCCTGTCAAGATGACAAATGTACATTTCATCAATCGTTACTATAGATACACGGACCGAGCGGGTATTTTTCGATACCTACCGGGTATTTACCAGCCCGAAAATGTCCCGCCGGGAATTTATCGCTGTAATTGTTCGAAAATGTCCCGCTTCATATGGGATTTTCAACATACGATGAAAATATTCGAGGTAAATTCAAATTTTATGCATATTCCCTATAACTTCAACTGATGGACCAACTTTATTCTCTCTTGCTATCTGTTCTTTCTATTTCTGGCATATCTGATTACTGCATCGACGCTGCTTGCATTGATTTACTCTCATTAGTCGATTCAACATTGAATGAAATATCCTAATCAACGACATAATATAGCGAGTGACCCAAATCCATCCCATTCGAGGTTTGGAAACAATCAACGACCAAATTGAATAAAGCGTTATCACAATTATAACTCATTTCCAAATCGAATTCGACCACTATTGAAAACGTACACAGTCCGTTCAGTTCATTAGCTGAATTCTGAATTGCGTGACAATATCATCCGGATTGGGCTGAATATTTATGAAGTTGCAATGTAATCAAAATGTGCAGACCCGTTAGTTAACAAGGGATCCTTTAATTTGATGGCTCCTTTGAAGTAGGGTTCGTTGCTGGTGATAGATTGATATAAGATGGATCGCGATAATGGTATATTACATACCGAGGTTAAAAGTAGATAGTTTTACTCGAGAGAAATATATTGCTTACCGAGGCATAGGCCCAAGGTGAGCACTTTCTCGAAAGGAATCTTAGCTTTTGCCGAGGTTTCTATGTCAATTATATGCAACCTCGTGATGAACATGTTTTCATTGTAGAAAACTATTTACAAGGCTGAAAAAGCCCGGCCCGAAATATCGTGAGTTGTCTGATATATTTGATCATAGAGTTATTGAATAGAACTCAACCTATCGAATACCACTCGACGATTAACAACCGACACCTGTCAGCAAGTGTGTGTGTCCCTATTATTCGAAATCGATTCCTTCATTCGTATCGATGAAAGCAAATGCAGGATTTTCTTCTGTGAAGAAACCTGCACTGGCACCGATCTGATATAATTCAATGTCCTTTGTGGTATCAGCCAGGGGAGTAGTTGTTTTCTGACAGGTGCCAGCCAAAACCTACTGTGTAGGTAGATTTTAGACTGGCCTGAATGAATGGTCCGAAAGATAATTTGATTTAATGTCAGTCTTCAACTATGTCGAATGTTTTCAACACAAACATTAGCCCTAGAGCGCCTTAGCACACAACATGATCAGCCGATCCTTGCCCGGACAAGTCTCTGCCTTCTGGGCTCTACCGGAAGATAAGATGTAGGAAAAGTGAAAATTAAATACAAATATGCAAACAAACAAATGAAATATCAATATATACAAACTCGAATGTCAAACGGTATCCCTTTCTCGTTTCTGGTTTATACTTATTTGAAGGATAGGTCATCAAAAATTCCTGAGTGGTATATTATGCTCCTTCAACTATGAAATTTTTCAAATCCTTTCTGAACAGTTCACAGTTCTCGATTTCTCTCACTGGAGCTGGTAGGTGATTGAACATTTTGATTCCATTGCCATTAATAGTTAAATCTCTAACAAGTGGAGTAGTTGGAATGGGAAGATCCATTATATTACTGTAATATTAGCGAGTATTGTATGACGTTATGGAAGATCTGCCGAGAGAAGATTTATTATTTATTTATTTATCAAGCGAAGTGTTACAAGAATAAATATTGAGGTAACTGCCAGAATACCACGGGCTTCAAATAAGGGTCTACAAGTATTCCAGAGGTCTGCAGATGGACCTCACTACTATTTTCTGAAGAATTTTCAAAGATCATTTGTGAAAGCTCTTTGGAGCTACTCCCCAGAGAGCGATTCCATATCTGATATGATTATCTATGAGCGCGAAATATGCTGTTTTTGGATGGGAATATCTCAATTCTGAAGAGAAGATTCCTGGAGCATAGCAACCTGAGTCTAGATTAGGGCTTAGATTGATTGTATGTTCTTTAAATTTCAGTGTATAATCCATGTTGACACCAAGGAAAGTTTAGTTATCTTTCATTCATTCATTTCGTTGATGTCTTCAGAGATATATCATATAATACTTTCTTATCTCTATTGTGCCCTAGATCATGGCCCCGATGAACATCGTTAGACCCCATACAGGTCACGAAAATCAACAATACCCACTTTCATTTCCAAATCTTGGTTGTGATGTTTATGATATCTATGAAGTTTCAGTCTAATCAAAATGTACAGACCCGTTAGTTAACAAGAGATCCTTTGATTTTGTGGCTTCTTTGAAGTAGGGTTCGTTGTGTTGGCATCTCTGTAGGACTGCCGGTGATAGATTGGTATAAGATGGATCGCGATAAAAGTATATTACATACCGAGGTGGAAAGTAAATCATTTCACTCAAGAAAGATATAATGCTTACCGAAGCATAGGACCGAGATAAGCACTTTCTCGAAAGGAATGTTAGTTTTTGCCGGGATTTCTATGTCAATTAATCGCAAAGTCGTGATGAACATGTTTTCATTCTAGAAAACTACTACACAATCATTAGCCCCAGTGCGCTTGAACACCCAACACGATTAGGCAACCCTTCCCCAGACAAGGCTCTGCCTTCTGGACGCCATCGGAAGATAAGAATCAGAAAAAGTAAAACTCAAAAACAAATATGTAGATAAATCCAAATGAAATATCAATATACAGCGTGACTCACGGTCGATGGTAGGTTAGACGTTTCTGGAAAACGCAACGCATGATTTTTCTGAAAATTTCACCTCTCACATTTCCTCACCTGTTCTATTGATCTAAAATATTTTCAGCATTTCGGCGTTGCCACTTCCATCAAAAAGCCCTTGCACTTTAATTTTAAATGGAACACCCCTTATATTGATACGCTTTTGGAATTGCTCTATTATTTTTATTACTTTTTTGTTAATAATGTCCTATACCTCTCTCTATCTGTTTCCGAGATGAAAAATAAATTGTGCTAAATATGGTCCAAAACATAACATCAATTGAACTTAAGTACATCAGTACTCTCAATTCATGAAAAGTTGATATTTTGATGATAGTTTGGACAAACTCAAAATATTCAAATAACACCAAGAAATCGACTCCATATCATACAGGGTGTGCTAAAATTACTAGTGTTTCCATTGTACATAAAAGAGGTCAAAAGTTCGTTTTATGAAAACCCCTGTATTTTACTCGATAAATTGAAAGATGGTGAAAAATGCTTCAAAATGATATATCATGTCCCTATACCTAAATCGACAAGTTTTCTTAATAAAGTCGCTTATTCTGGAAACAATCTTTCTCCAGAATTTGGATTTAGGTATACTTTGTTCAACCATCCTTTGCCGTTACGTCATACGTTGTCCAACTTTATCTCTCATTCATGAAATGGATGAGACGGAATTATGACGTCATTAACGTATGTCTAATGTCGATGTGAATTTTATTTGTTATTTTTGACAGTTCAGTTGTCATAGTTTGATTTGTTCAGTATTTTTGGTCATTTTCGCCTTTTTCAGTTAATTTTCCATTGCCTTTTCGGTATAATGAGAAAGAGCAAAGCTTAATTTTGAAGTTAATTGACTACTTAAGAGAAATATATGCTGGAGTGCCGCTTTTACCGTTAAATGCAGCCTACACCGTATCTACCTATGTTATGCAAAAGTTTTTAGTGATTTGATTTTATCAAATTCTATAGCGTGTTGCTGATGCTCCAGAAATATCTATTAGAACTAATCAGAAACTAGCTACCAGTGGAATGAAAACAGACAAAGACTACAAAATCATAGTTCATGTCGGACATGTTTCTGCTCGAGGATCATCGATTATATCATACATCAACATGCATTAAGAACACGAGTGTATGCGATGTATTCTGCAGGTAGGTACATACTTATAATAATTTTGAGGTTGAGTGTAAAATAACATTCACCTAATATAAGACAAACGTAAAACAGCAGAATACGTCACCGATTATGACGTAACGGCAAAGGATGGTTGAACAAAGTATAGCAGTGGATTTATCATGCTTATAACAGTTCGGTTACTTTTATGAGCAATTTACAAATAGTTATTGATGGTGTTCCAAATCATCTTCCAAAATGAATGCAAATATCGATTATTCAAACGAAGTTCTTATGGAATTATTTATTATTGATTGAAGTTTTTGATTACATTGTTAATAATAATTGAGTCTTCAATAAGTGAACCAGTTGGAATGGGAAGACCCATTATATTACTGTCAAGTTGGCGAGTATTATATGATGTTATGGAAGATCTGCCGAGGGAAGATGTATTTTCATTTATCAAGCGAAGTGTCTCAAGACCGTGCTGGGTAATCGCAAGTTAAAAGGTAAGGCCTCGTTGATCCATTGCTCGCACAAGTTTCGACTTTTGAGGGTTGACGTTCGTCAGCTGGTTAACGGGACGAACAACAACAAGTGTCTCAAGAATAATTCTTGAGGTGACTGCCAGAATACCATGGACCTCAAATAAGGGTCTATATGTATTCCAGATATGATTATCTATGAGCGCGAAATATGCTGTTTTAGAATGGGAATATTCCAATTCTAAGGAGATATTTCTCAGAGCAGAGCAACCTGAGGCTAGTTTTTCACTCAGATTGATTGTATGTTCTTTAAATTTGAGTGTATTATCCATGTTGAGTAAGTACCAAGGAAAGTATGGTTCTCAACTCTCATTGCCTTGCTGTATTTCAGACAGAGTACAACGGATGATAAGTAAGTTGGTTTCACGAATATTGAATGATAATAATCTATAAGAGTTACACCCTTCTTCCATTTCGTTGATGTCTTCAGAGATAATATCATATAATACATTCATATCTCCGTTGTGCCATAGATCATGGTCGATAAACATCTTTAGACCCAATACAGGCGACAAAACTCGATAAAACCCACTCGCCATTTCCAAATCTTGGTTGAAATATTCAGAATATTTATGAAGTTTCAGTGTAATTAAAAATGATCAAACCGGTTGATTATCGAAGGTTCCCCAATACCATCAATCCTTTGAACTTGAGTTCGTTTTGTTGACACCTTCGTGGTTCTGCCGGTGATAGATTGATGTTGAATGGATTGCGATAAGGGCCAAATTATTGACGGGGTAATGAATCCAGAATCATTTCGGCGGATTGAAATCGGGTGAGGTGACGTGATTTATGAGTTGATTTCACAGGGGGAGATTCGCATATTTACACAGAGGAGAAATGACCTGATGAGTGGAAGAGATGATAGAGTCATGAGGTTGTCGATGATATAGAAAATCGAATGGGTTGAATAAGCACTTGTGCTCGATGGCCTTATATCATCAAGTGAAGGGCTAGTTTTGTATATGCAGTTCGTCCATTGAATTTTTCATCCGAGGGATGAAAACGAAACCTACAAAGAGCGGGCTACAATTTCATATAGGGAAATATCAAATGGATGCATTTCGTCACATAGAACATAGTTCAGGAAAAAAAAAATTCAAATTTACTTTCAGACTGACAAGGGTACAGTGAAAATGATGATGATATAAGCCATTGTGATAATAAAGGTGTATGACAATTTCTTTTATTCATAACAGGTATATAAAATAAACAATGTACTTGTCATGAAATATGCCTCTTATATCATGGATTACATCCTACAGGTGTTAGTGTGGGATTCTTGACAGAAGAAATTCCACATATGCTCTTGGCGATACACCACCAGAATTGATTTTCAATTATTGGGACGTGACACACTTGCAGACCGGTTTCGGGCTATTTGGCCTCTCGTCAGTGCAAGGCAGTGCCATCATCAACATAAGTTGATGACTTCCCATAATTAAAAATCATACTCGAGTAGAGTATCTTCCCTAGACCTAGGCTGATACAAACAACAAGCTAAATAGCCATTGCTGCGCCATCTGCCCGTAGACTAGGTACTAACCAAGAGCATATCCGCATGGTCCCAATTCCTTGTACAAGGAAAATCCGAATGCCCTTCGTGGTATTAGCCAGGGGAGTAGTTGTTTTCTAATAGGTGTTAGTCCGTCAACCCACAGTGTAGGTGAGTTGAGGCTGGCCTGAACAAAGTGTTCATTTTTTGAATATTTGATTTAAAACCAGTCTTCAAGTATTCCCATGAATATTTATTTTATTCGGATTTTCCTTGTACAAGGAATTGGGACCATGCGGATATGCTCTTGGTTAGTACCTAGTCTACGGGCAGATGGCGCAGCAACGGCTATTTAGCTTGTTGTTTGTATCAGCCTAGGTCTAGGGAAGATACTCTACTCGAGTATGATTTTTAATTATGGGAAGTCATCAACTTATGTTGATGATGGCACTGCCTTGCACTGACGAGAGGCCAAATAGCCCGAAACCGGTCTGCAAGTGTGTCACGTCCCAATAATTGAAAATCAATTCTGGTGGTGTATCGCCAAGAGCATATGTGGAATTTCTTCTGTGAAGAATCCCACACTAACACCTGTAGGATGTAATCCAATGCCCTTCGTTGTATTAGCCAGGGGAGTAGTTGTTTTCTAATAGGTGTTAGTCCGTCAACCTACAGTGTAGGTGAGTTGAGGCTGGCCTGAACAAATTGTTCATTTTTTGAATATTTGATTTAAAGCCAGTCTTCAAGTATTCCCATGAATATTTATTTTAAAAATTCAATATATTGAATTATTTTTCATCTGTGTTCTCTGCCAAAGAATTCATTCGACTGTTGCTCTCTGAATCATCAGTCAATGCACTCGTAGTATTGCCATTGGAAGCAACCAGACGATCTCTGCCTTCCCAACATTTTGTGAACCTAAAAATCCTTTCAAAATCCGTCAAGTTCGTGTATTTCTTTTTTGAAAAATAATCCGAGAAGTCCTCGAACACCGAGGTGTTTGCATTCTACAACCCTCTGAATCATGTAGATATTATTTTTTATTTGAACACAAAAATAAATCGATTAATTAATCACTATTGACCCTGCTCCTCCGCCTTTATATACTCATGATCGATGCACCATTTGGTATTGAACACACCATTCGTGGAACCTTCTTCTCAATATGTGGTCAGCTGGTGGTTGGATCTAACCCATGAGTTCGGAAATCAACATGTATTCCACCAGGTGTGATTGAACATTTTGCTGAATAAAACGGTCGATTAAGTGCCCATAAAAATCAACAAACTTTCTGAAACTAGCTTTCACTCATATTTTGTCCGAATTTGCCTCTTTGAACATGTCGCGCTGTTCAGCTGCGTCATTTCTACTCCTTGGATTGCACTTCAAAATCATGTGTCACACGCTGTTAGCCAAATGATGTTTTCGATCCCCAAAAAACGATTTCTCATAAAATGTTCATTAACATCACATATAGCGGGAGCTGAAATAATTCACAGATGCACGATAGATCAATATAAGGTTTCGGAGAGGATTTCAATGATCATTCAGCAAGGTATTAATCAATATCCATGAGATATAGAGAGGTTACATAAAAGCTTCATACTCCAAAAAAAAATGATTTAATCCTGAAACAGTCTAGAGGACAATGCCTCAGGCACTATGGTTATTCGCAAACCCTTCAACCATGAAACGTGGCAGAGACATTTCCCAATACTGCACCGTTGTGAAATCGAACCCACCACCCCTGGGTCTTGAGGCAGACGCGTAACCATAGCGCCAACTCTCTTGCAATTTATGGACCAAAAGTACATTTTTGGTCCCTGATTTCAGGGATTGTAGTGGAACTTTCAATCTCGGGGGATTGAACCTTATTTTTGACCCTAGGGATCGGAGTTAAACTTGTCATCTTTGGAGATTTCAGTTCAATCGTGTTTTGAACAAGCGACGAATTATTTTCTATCACCGAAGAAACTTGTCGATGCTAGGAGCAGCTGTGCACAATTGTTGCGGTAGAAGTGCTTGTTGAATTCTGATCAGAAACGTTTTTTTACTGGTGAAAGAAACTTTTGACCTAATCTTATACAACACAGCTGCGTATCATTTTTGTATATTGCCATAGGGACGCATGTTGAGCATCGAACCTCTTATTATAATTAGAGTGCTATTGATTTATATTTTGAGATACGTATTCCTTTTCTTTTGACTTTTCTCAAGTCTCTTTCTATCCATTGACAAATTAAAGTCCTCCCTGTGGTCGATAGAAAGTTCAAATTTAATCCCTTGTCGTATAATGTACTATAATTCCTAATTCAATATCTCATTGATATTTTCCCTTTCTTTTTTATATATTTTGCTTCTCAACTTCGAACCTAAATCTGGAAATATCACCGGTGGTTTCCAAATTCACAGGAATGATTTTCCTAGCTGAACTTCTCATATCGAATGATTTACAATTTTTATTTTGCGCTATCGATTCCGCATTGATATAGCCATTTCAATGGATGACAGTTCACTGTGCAATCGGAATACAATTTTCGCATAAAACTCACTGGAAAATGGGTCGTATTCGAATTCCAACTGAAACATCGACGTTTCAAAAGCCAACATTTATCAATATTTCGATAACATTCCTCGAGCAATTCTCGTTTTGACCGGAGAATCAAATTACAGATCGGTTTTTAATGTTCGAAAATCGGATTTCGAAATACAGATGGACTGTTCAGTGTGGAGCGAACCGTGTGTAACAGCTGAATGATTCGGAAGCTATCTACTTTTTCTAACATTCATCAATGATTATGTAGGTTTGATTTGGACTTGAGCTTTATGAAATGAATATTCATCACATTAACAGTTATTCGCATTTGATTTTATTTTTAGCTCAATGTATTATTTTCAATTCATTGCTTTATTACCTGCTCAATTACCTCCTCAATTTACTTCCTCAATTGCCAATTTCATTTTCGGTTATAATTGCACGAGTGCATAAAAATTACCGATAATTTTGCAAGAAAGCGTGATATCTAAAAATTGCAAGTTTATTTTCATATTTTGGCGAAAGTGCTCGATTCCGAAGGAAGAGGGCTCTTTTACAAAATTTTGGACTGAGGTGGCCTTTACTTGATGGAAATCCATAGTTATTACGCTATAAGGTAGACACGATTAAATTTCCACAAAATTTATTGTCTTCGCGACATGTTTCGGTACACTGTACCTTTATCAAGCGAATGTATTTAAACATTTTTTATGAAAATAACCGAATGCAATTTGTATAAGATATCACGCTTGAATGCAAAATTATCTGGTCATTTTTATGCACGAAAGTAATTCATGGGAACATTTCACGAATAGAGAAATTCTCAAGGAAATGTAATTTTTTTTTCATTTATGTTTCTCCTATAGATTGTATGGAGCACTCACCTGAACGCGAAATGTTTTTCTATTTTTGAAGTCTATCTGACATTCATTTGTGTTCTTTACTGACGTCTAGCGATACGGTTTCAAATGTGTTTTTATGGTGACTTGATACAATGCAATTACTGCTCTAAGTTTTCGATACAATGAAATTACCGCTGTAAGTTTTCGATGATTGCATTGCTCTTATGGGACTTTTATATATGAGGAAAAAATTCGAAATAATTCATTATTCGAGGTGAGTTTTTTTGATGTTTTATGAATTTTCACAAACTTTCTATTGAAATTATCTCATTGTGTATATTCCTTCACTTAATAGACCTGATAAGTTTTTTAGTAGATTACGATAGGTCCAAATAAAACAGGTGGGAGTCCCAAACAAGACCAGTTGATGGTACAGTGGACTCTTGATTGTATTTTGATTCATTTTCTCCACTGGTGGATTTGTAAGGTAGGCAAATGTTGCTTGTGTAGGTATAAATGGTAGAAGATTGGGTCTGAAAACAGCTATTATCCCGGTAGCTGTGTGTATTGTCTGGCTTTCTCTTCAGTGCAAGAGCGCAACTGTACTGAATAACATGTGCTGACCCTTGTTCACAAAAGGCTCTGTCTTCTGAGACCTGTGTTAGAAAAATTCCCAATGTGAGCTACTAGTTACAAAGTCAATGGCAACAAGTGACAAGGACTAGTAATTTCGGTTCAAGGTATCAACTACTTGACAAGTAGGTTGTTCCAATATAATCACAAGTTACAAGTTTCATCATGACTAGTGACAAGAACTAGTAATATCTGTTTTGAAAAAATATTTGGCGACAAGGATATACAACGAAATACCAATATAGGAAAAACTTGTTACAAGTGCTGATATTTATTGTTTCAGAAAGAAATTTTGAAAAGTTGTAGAAGTTTTGATACCCATATATTAGTGAAAAAATTCGTACATGTACAGAGCAATAAATGTAAAGCAAACCAAGGTCCATTTCTTGTAGGAAAAATATGTGTGAATTCAACAATGAACCTCAACATAATGATGTACCTCTTTCTCTAACGAATATAGTTGAAACTCGAGAGATTGTGAAAAATGTGTGAATGTAGTTAATATTTTCCTTTTATCAGTATGTAGTCATATCATCCACACCATATATATGATACTTTTTCTTTTGGCGCCGTAGAACAAGTGAATACTTTTTCTGCTGGCGGCAGTAAAAGTGATCATTCACTTTAATAATTGTATATTACATAAATTTTCATCATAACCTTTGGATCGGTCCCCAATATCCACGCTCGTCACATATCTCTATTGCCTCAGAAGAAAATTCCATGACAGGTCGTATCTGAGCCTTGTAGATCATTAGGAGCTGATGTGGATTGAAGTATTTCTTCACACGAAATTGAAATCCAAGTTCCTGGGAAACACTTTGAGCGATCGATCTCACATGGAGATTATCACTGATCGTAATTCCTAGCATCGAGATATTTGACTTTATTCGAATAGTTACTCCTGACATCTGAATACTAGATGATGACAGATCGGCTTTTCTTGAGAAGAGACATGCCTGGGTTTTTGTTGCATTAAATTAGACTTATAAAATACTAGTAAATATTTTGCCTTGGTATTCGTAGAAACAGAAACGATGTTATTGGTTGAAAAAACAGTTGTAGGATTAAACAAGTACACATGTTAGTCCCAACCTATCAGTATAGCTTACAGGAACCTCAAGTCGTCACAAATGGAAATCTACCAGTGGCTCTCTTCTAGTTATACTCATTATAGAAACCTGTAATTCGAATAAAATACACTTGCAGGATTGTAGAAACCCGATTTTGTCGAACTGGTAATTTACAACTGCCACAATAGTATTTTACTACTGGTATTTGCCCCTGGGCTCACGCGTAGTGTTTCACAAGAGGAAATATGACATTGAACAATGTCTTTCAACAATTGTCCACCACATACAAATGTACTGGACAATCTGAATCCTTCATGTTTCACTAATATCCCTGTATGATAATTAAAATCGTTAGTATCGTCTGAAGCATTTTCATACCTGCTTCCAGGAAGTTGTGAGTATTGATCGTACAATGAATACCTATTTATTGCCGGTTCAAAGGAATGGTCGTGTTTTGTGCATGAATTATTGCCGCTCAAGTTTTCAACATGGAATTGAGTTCGAAATTGGTACTCGATACGGGAGATGATTAATGTTGTGTTTATGTTAATGTAATTTGCACTTTCCCTTACGCAAGAGATATCCTGAACACAGAGCAGACCACAGTTTATGTTTGAGTGTTTCTTGTTGGTTTTGAAACGCCAGCGCCCCTGAAGTTTGAATTGGTATCAAATTTTCATCAGTAGTAATGAATTTATGTATTCAAATTTGGATATGAGGTATGAAAAAGTTGGGAAAGTTACGGAATGGAATTACATCCGATATTTCGAACAGATGTAAATCTGTTGTAAATCATTCGATTATTCGATATGAAAAGTTCAGCTAGGGAAATCATTCCAGTGAATTTGGAAACCGCCGGTGATATTTCCAGATTTAGGTACGGAGTTGAGAAGCAAAATATATAAAAAAGAAAGGGAAAATATCAATGAGATATTAAATTAGAAATTATAGTACATTATACGACAAGGGATTGAATTTGAACTTTCTATCGACTACAGGAAGGACTTTTATTTGTCAATGGATAGAAAGGGGCTCGAAAAAAGTCAGAAGAAAAGGGATACGTATTTCAAAATATAATCCAACAGCACTCTAATTATAATAAGAGGTTCGATGCTCAACATGCATCGCTTTGGCAATAAACAAAAATGATACGCAGCTCTGTTGTATAAGATTAGGTCAAAAGTTTCTTTCACCAGAAAAAAAC
Source organism: Zygogramma bicolorata (assembly GCA_032362365.1). Lineage (NCBI taxonomy): Eukaryota > Metazoa > Arthropoda > Insecta > Coleoptera > Chrysomelidae > Zygogramma > Zygogramma bicolorata. The sequence continues at coordinate 205,832 of JAVJAQ010000734.1, forward strand.
GTTTCTGATCAGAATTCAACACGCACTTCTACCGCAACAATTGTGCACAGCTGCTCCTAGCATCGACAAGTTTCTTCGATGATAGAAAATAATTCGACGCTTGTTCAAAACACGATTGAACTGAAATCTCCGAAGATGACAAGTTTAACTCTGATCCCTAGGGTCAAAAATAAGGTTTTAATCACCCGAGATCGAAAGTTCCACTACAATTCGTGAAATCAGGGACCAAAAACGTACTTTTGGTCTATAAATTGTAAGGGAGTTGGCGCTATGGTTACGCGTCTGCCTCAAGACCCAGGGGTGGTGGGTTCGATTTCACAACGGTGCAGAGATTTGTTTTCGAGGAAATCTCTCTGTCGTGTTGGGAAATGTCTCTGCCACGTTTCATGGTTGAAGGGTTTGCGAATAACCATAGTGCCTGAGGCATTGCCCTCTAGACTGTTTCAGGATTATATCTTTTTTTTTGGAGTATGAAGCATTCATGTAACCTCTCCATTTCTCATGGATATTGATTAACACCTTGCTTAATGATCATTGGAGTCCTCTCCGAAACCTTACATTATTCGATTGTGCATCTGTGAATTATTTCAGCTCCCGCTTTATGTGATGTTAATGAACATTTTATGAGAAATCGTCTTTTGGGGATCAAAAACATCATTTGGCTAACAGCATGTGACACATGATTTTGAAGTGCAATCCAAGGAGTAGAAATGACGTAGCTCAACAGCGCGATATGCTTAAAGAGGCAAATTAGGACAAAACATGAATAAAAGCTAGTTTCGGAAAGTTTGTTGGTTTTTATGGGCACTTAACCGACCGTTCTATTGAGCCAAATATTCAATCACACCTGGTGGAATACATGATGATTTCCACACTCATAGTTCAGATCTAACCATTTTCTGGCCACATATTGAGAAGAAGGTCCCACAAATGGTGCATCGATCATGAGTATATAAAGGCGGAGGAGCAGGGTCAATAGTGATTAATTAGTTGATTTATTTTTGTGTTCAAATAAAAAATAATATCTACATGATTCAGAGGGTTGTAGAATGCAAACACCTCGGTATTCGAGGACTTCTCAGATTATTTAAAAAAAAAACACAGCAACTTGACGGATTTTGAGAGGATTTTTAGGTTCACAAAATGTTGGGAAGGCAGAGATCGTCTGGTCGCTTCCAAGTGCATTGACTTATGATTCAAAGAGCAACAGTCGAATAAATTCTCTTCTCTTTCCCTTACGCAAGAGATATCCTAAACACATAGCAGACCACAGTTTATGTTTGAGTGTTTCTTGTTATTGTTATATATATGAAGTTTGAATTGGTATCAAATTTTCATCGGTAATAATGAATTTATGTATTGAAATTTGGATATGAGGTATGAAAAAGTTGGGAAAATTACGGAATGGAATTACATCCGATATTTTGAACAGATGTAGAACTGAAAGTACAAGAATATATTGAATAAAATATGGAAGAAACATAATTTTATAGAAAACTGATAGTGTCTTATGCCTTTTTTTCCGTTACCACCACTCTTTGGAATATGAAGCCAATTTCAAATTGAAAGTTCAAGAATATATTTTTTCTTTCGATAGAATTACGAATTATTGAATTACCGTTATGATATTTGGGCAACTTTTGTATTTCGAGATTTTTTTACTACACAAAAATGAATAATGAACTATTTCAAGATCGACTTCAATACTCTATAACCTCCCATTTTCAATAATAATAAGTTTATTCAGATTCAGAGATAATATCATTCACGAAAAATAATACATAAGTTGAATAAACACGGTAGAAGCCACAGAAGCATCAGGTGTTGTTTTTACGTGGCGAAAAAGATATCCAGAAAGAAAATGGAAACATGAAAAAAAATTATATGAAAGAATTCAATTTAATTATGACAAAAGGATTGGAATATATAAATGATTTTCTGAATATATCATGTTGAAATCACACAAAGATAATATAGAATTCAACAAATAAAACATTGGTAAAGCTCATTTAGGGACTAATTCTTCGATAATATCTCTAAGATAAGAACAGATCATTGAAACGTGAAACTTTATTTTTAATCCAGGATTTTTAAAAAGTGCTGAAAAGGTTCTATTCATATCTGAATCATTCATTGAATATAGTAGTCTTTCAATACTGTTGGTTTGACGACGATCTCAAAATCCATTACAAGATCGATAATAGATGAAAATACTATTCATAGGTTTGAAATGGAACAGCACTCAATGATGGAGATATACATACATATATATATATATATATATATATATATATATGATCGGCTAGGCGGTCAGAAATGTGCTGGCTGGAACTTCCGGTTGGTCCGCGTCTGGAAAGATTTACTTGTCTACGTTTCGGCTCCCATTTCGAAGCCATTTTCAAGACTGAGTGACCTTGCGTCTAGGTCTGAGTTGTCTCACTAGCTGGCTATGGACTGCTAGTTCGTGTTCATATGTTCCAGCCAGCATATATATATATATATATATATATATATATATATATATATATATATATGCATAGAGGCTCATCTGACTGATATGTTTATGCGATTGAAGGTTGAAACCTGCCTCTCTCACCTTCTGCTATAATTTGTCACCATTTGTAATTCTTTTTTATAGTGTGGTGTTGTATTCAAGTTACACAGTAACTCACACATATCAGTCAGTGTGCCAAATCAAATCATATAATGAAACAATTCGTTCAGGCTAGCTCAACTACTCTCCTGGCTAATACCAAGAAGGGCGTAGGATTATATCAGGGCGTGAACGGCACGATTGAACTTGTTTGTAAGAAAGAGTTGGGTGGTACCTGTAGATGTGGTGACTTCAAATTAGTTATGTTCCAGATAACATCAGAATGTTAGAAGCTTTGGTAACAATGAAAATATATTTGAAAAAACACTGAAGGATCACTGTCTTATGTGATGGTGATTTGGAATATCTAACTTGCTGTGTAAAAAGTTCTGAACGTAATTTTCTGTTATTGAAATTCACCACATGTCGATATTTCAATTTTTCCGAATTTTTTTAGAAATAATTCGTCATGAATATTGCGTTAGCAATATCGATTTATGTTTGAATACACCAAGTGATCACTTTCAAAATCCCGATACACCTTCGTGTTGTGATTCAAAAATGACTATTTAAATATTTTCATTTTACTGACAGAACAATTTTCAATAATATCAGAATTCACATATCTATATTGCAGTATTATGCCAATATGCCATCTAATGTGATAAAACAATATTTTGATCTAAGCTCCCAAACAATGTCGACTAATTCTGATATCGGTAATAAGTTATCAAATCCATATATTATCAATATTGAACCTCACAAAATGCAGTTGAAATTTATTGTCAAAATTGAACCAATATTCATATTGAAATATCGTTTTCTCAATATTGATTCATATTTGTTCCACATCAATTTTTTCACTTACGATGTATCTATATTGGACCAATCTGAATTCGGGGTTCAGCCAATATAATGTGCTTGGATGGTTTCGGGTAATTTGGCCTCTTGTCAAAGTACAAAGTGGTTCCCTTCATCAGCAAGAGATCGATGACTTCCCATAATCGAAAATCAATTCCGACAGTGCTATCGTCAAGAGCATGTGCAGGTATTTCTCCTGTGAAGAATCCTGCACTGACACATATTGGATATAATCCAACCTTCGTGGTAGTAACCAGGGAAGTATTTGTTTTCTGATAGGTGTTAGTCCATTGACGCTCTGTGTGAATGAATCAAGACTGGCCTGAATGAATATTTCCATTAGATGATTCAAATGTTGGAATATGTTTTCAATTGAAATATCATAAACTGCCTTTCATGTTTGCCACCTGATTTGCTGGCACCGGAAGTTCTTCTGGGTTTTCTTAAGATTGAAATATCAAATGTGCTTATTGGTGAAAATATCCATTACCCAGCTCTCGTCAGACATAATTACTAGAAATACTACTAGTTCATGCAGATACCAATATTCTTCACGATTTCTCGAAACTGTAAATGAAACAATGCCTATTCTGACAGTGAATTATTTTTTCGGTGGGGTAGTAGAACTCCTCTCCACTCCGCACCACACAGTCAATTAAATTTTTCCACATCCCCAAGAAAGTTGCTTAATAAAAAAAACTTCGAATTATACCCCAACAAGAGGCGAGGTAATTCAAGGCAGTAAGTATTTTTAAAGTAGGCCCATAAATTCGGGCATACAATCCATTACCTTGGGAACAGCGCAATTTAAAAGAAAAGTATATTTCTGGTGGCGGAAAGAGTGCTGGCCTAGCACAAATTATTATAGCAGTACATTAAGCAGGAACAGCCAGTAATTTGTAAACATTTTTTTATTTGCATATAAATGATCGTTCTTGGAGCACAACCATAAAAAATTGTTGCGGTTTCCCAGTGGAAAGCAAACCTTAACAGGTTTATCGTTTGATTCATGGCTCCATTTCTACAAACCAATTATCGGGTGAAAATGTGAAGTCCTAGAGGGTACTGTAACTCGAAGTATACATCTGCTTGTCTCAGAGAAAAGCATGAAACAGAAGTCAGAAAATATGATTTCTGTGATGGGCGGTGGATTGTTTCTCCAAACTGATTTTTTCTTCAAATATCGATACTCCAGTTGCTGGATTTCATTCCAGAGTGTCACAAATGGGAGTATCATCAATCTATATCCTGGAAGAAAAAGGCCCTATGTCCACATTATGTCAGATTGAGTTATTTGGCCCTATATACTCGAGATATTGCAATTTCCACGATGAAAGTGGGCAGAATCCTAGGTATCTACATTTCCTGGATCAGTATCAAATGGATGAAATACTGGCAGAAAGATAAATGTCGATTGTTTCATAAAAATTCAGCATTGAAAATGCCAAGAGAAATGAGGAAAGAAAGTGGAAGAAGACGAGACGTAAATGTAACATCAACAACTGGATATTTGAACTGAACTCAAGGTTGGGTTAGGTAAGTATTGAAAATGCCAAGAGAAATGAGGAAAGAAAGTGAAAGAAGGCGAGATGTAAATGTAACATCAACAACTGGAAATCTGAATTGAACAACAGACTATACCATCAGAATCTCAGACGATCCTCAAATCTAATTGGTAATCTCGATTTTAGTGAATATCAATTATTTTTGTTTCTATTCATTTCTTCAACTCAAAATTCCATTTCTCTGATTTTGCGACTGTTTCTCATTCACACACTCAATTTTTCTCTATACTGAAAAAACTTGTTTCTGTAAATGAATTCTTTCACTGCATCACCTTTTGAACAATGTATTCCTCACGCCCAAAATCCGATAGTAGCGGCCAATGTCCTCTTTAATGATAAATTCCTCACGGCTAATGTTCGATTTTTTCCATGAATCGAAAAATTAGCTGATATATGTTCGATAATTTGTAGAATCGTACAAAAAAATATGTTTCAGGAGTACTCAGACTCATATAACGATATACAGTTTTTGAAGACGAGCATAATTGTGTACTGAGAAACTTTGAAAACCTCAGTGGGGAATATGGAAATATGTTATCGTAGGGATGTTTCATATTCTGTTCTTATCTACCAACCGATAGAGCTTACATGAAGGATTTTGCTGATCATGAAACCTATTCTGGTGGGGAGGTGACTGCTGTACCTCTGGGTGGAAAGAATTCCAATTTCCACCAACAGTTCCTTATTTTGCTACAGTGTTTTAATATCCACTGATTCAATTCATATATGGGAGTCCTTTTTTCTAATTTGTGATTTGTTTTTTCTAATGAATTCAATAAAGTTTCTTTTCTTTGATATTTTCATAAATATCGAGAGAATACTCTATATTTAAAATCGATTATCAATATGAAACTTAAAAGAGAGTTCTCAAATATAATAAGTACAAATATTTCTTGTTATTTTTTTTAATTTGACATCACCCCTTTTATTTGTATCGTTCAATATTGAATTCAATTGAGTTTCGTTCCTTCGAGTTCTTCATGAATATCGAAAGAATACTCTATATCTGAAATTGATTATCAACATGATTCTTGACTTTTCCTGTCTGGTAAACAATTAACTTTTTCCTACAGTAAGGACACCAACAACTGTCAGTTAATATCATCTCCTCACAGTGAGGAAATATCATTTGCTCACAGTAGGGAAATCCTGACTTTTTCTTCGAAAAATTTTGTCTGGAATGTCAAAATTCCCTAGGGATTTGCGGAAAAAGAGATTTTCGTAACTTCTTGATCATCACGTTAGTGTCAGTTTTACATCTATTGAAATCAATACCTCTCCTGTATGGCGCGGATCACATTTTTATCGATCAGAAAGCATTCATAAAAAATCAACACATATTTGAGGTAAATATATCTGTTGGCATCAAAGTTCCTTCCACCCAAAATTATTTCTCCCACTTCCTAACTGAGTTTCTTTACCCCAACAAAAATACGCTGGCTCACGTTCGAAATATTTTCCAGTCCAATAACAGCCATCGATTCGTTTAAAACAGTTGCTGTTCCAGGTAGATACTTTGTTTCCATTACGAGTCAACAACAACGCCAGCAAACACGACCTCTAATCTCTATAAAATATTCACAATGTAAAATAGCAGTTTTGCCCAGAACTGCCTGATTGCACCGATTGATTTTCACATATAGAAAACAACAAACAAAGGGGACTCTTGAACTGACATCAACATTATCCTTCAGAGAGCACGAACCCCTGCACTCACCTAGCAAGTACAAATTGAAAATTCTGTAATGAAATTGAATGAATTCGAACCATTTCATAACGCAATTTGAAATACATGAATACTTCAGTAGTCTGAAATACGAGTACATCTGCGAACGAACTAAAGTCACTTCTAGACATTGTCATAAACAGGAAGTTGACATTTTGTTCAATTCGTATGTCATTTCCCTTGATTCACGCATTGTTCTTTGAGTATAACGAGGCTTTTTTCCGTTTGGATCTGTATATATTGAAAAAAGTACATGCATTCTCTGGGGTTATAAAAAATTTGGTTTAGAAGATGCTTTGTTATTCTTTTGTGATTTTTGTTCTATGATGATTTGTTTTAATAATGTGTGTCTGTTTTTCATCAGTAGTTTGTTTTAACGGTCTTGTACTCTTATGGGGCAGAGAGGAAGGCAATTGAAAATTATTTTTAGGTTCGAATGGGAGTTAGTCGTATCTCTATTCATCAATGATTCATCTCTGCGAAATGTATAAATCGTTTCAATTCGTGCAAAATCTCTCGAAAATGAAATGAATGTACTGATAACTTCAATTTCCTATGTATACACAGACACACGAAAATTTGAATAATTGTTTCTTATTTAGTCAGATCGCTGTTCCCAACCCCCCCAAAAAAAAACGGAAGCGAAAACTATCATCACAGAAACTTTCCAACTATGATCAACAGAATATTCTTCATGAAACATCCCTTGTATTTAGATATGTACGGTCTGCTTGGTATAAACTTATATTTACTACCAGTTCATTGTTTCGTTTTCTACCTCGACCATAGCTGAATTATGATCTTCGTGTAACGTAGCTGGAGTTCATATTTTCAGCTCTCTTTATTTTCATACGTATATGTATGTAAATTTTCACATAAAATCCGAACATTTCCTCCAGCGAAGTGGGAACACGTCCCTAGGCACAATTCTGAATGCACCATTCAAATTTTTCATCATATTCCGTTGAGTTTTTTAAGAGGATGGGCGATGGAAGAGGATATCAATACATAGGCGTAGTATGTGTGTTGATAACGTCTGCAGAGAGAATAGAATAATCCAAAAAACCAGTCTATATAAGTGTATAAGGGTAGAGTTCTGATCGGATCTACCCCAAAAAATTGTTGCGGCAATTGAAAAACAGTTCCGTTTGGATAGAGCACTACCTATTAGTGAGCAACTACTTGTATAACTCCTCGTCTACCAGAAAATTGACATTTGTTTTGTGGTTTGAGTTATAGTGTTGATATCTACAGTTTTAAAATTTCAATATTTATTCCCAATATTTTTTTTGTGATAAACAAACAAAACTCTCGCAATAGAAATATATTTGAAATGATTTATTCTTTGTCAAAATTGTCGAATCGTTCCTGATAGATATCGAAGATAATTCCATATCGTTTGAATCACTATCTTCATGAAACATTTCTGATGGAACAAGATTGACGGGACACATGAAGTTTGGTTTCATTTCACAAGTATTTTTCAACCTCTTCTGTTGAATTTTCAGCGGAGGGGTGTCACAACTCTAAAATTTCAAGTGGAAAGTGGATTGAGTGATATATCATGTGAGAATATACAAAATCTTCTTTCCAATGATATCCCTATTTATTGAAACTTAGGCCAAACATTCAATGTAAAATCGGTGTTTAGAACATTGAACTGATAGTTTTGGTATTGATGGAAAACGTAAATAAGAAACGTTGATTAAATTTACTGATTTCAAAATCAGAATAACTTCAAACATTTCAGAATCAGTTTATTTCAATGAAAGCAACATTTCAAGTTGAGATTTCTCATTAAAATCTAACAACTACCCACTTATCGTTGACTTTCGTTTTGGAAAAATGCAGATGAATGTGGGAAAATAATTTAGGCAAACGGTCAATTCAGTCTTGACATTGATTTAGATTGGTTTCTTCGAAAGTTCCTTCAACTTGGCCATGAAACATGATCCATTCCATTCCAGAACAAGTTGAAATTGTTGACTTTCATTTAAAAAAAAGACCGCAGAATCCCATCAGAACAAAATTCCAACAAAATCATATACGGAGGCATATTTACAGGTCTTGTTCAAGTGAAATAAATGAATACAACACTTTGTTCATCATTTTACAAAGCACCGTTACAAATAACAAACATCGAAACCCACCACTGATTGCAAATGTTTTGACTCCTATTACCCGAAACTCATTTGTATTGTTCATTAATACCAAAGTTATTGGGTTAATTTTAACGTCGTTTCCGCATTGATTATTTGAGTAAATTACAAATACGGTATAATTAGAAAGATAATTGTTTGCCTTTTCACATGATGTTTCACTCTACCCCAAAATCCATTTGGAATTGTAGAGTTGTGACACCTCCTCGCTAGGGTATTGAATGCATATGCTGAGGAATATGTCCGAAAAGTGACCCCCCACCATCGAACTCCACGTGTCCGAGAATTTTTGCTTGAAACCACTCTGAATAACGATTTTCTCACAAAACACGGGTTTTCTTCTTGGCCTGTTCGATGGCGAATGCTTCGAACCACTCCATGTAGATGTTGGCTATTACCGGTGACAGTGGTGATCCCATTGGTAGTCCTTCATAGTGGCTGAGGAAATGATCCTTCAGCTAGAAGTAGCAATTCTGAACGCAGCATTCCAGCAACTCCATGATGAAGGAACTACAAGGAAACTTCTCGTTCTTTGTGAAGAAGTCCAGCATTTTGTTTAAATCTTGAGAAGAATCGAGGCCAGAGAAGAAGACCAGCTAATTAGTTTCGATGTAGAAAGCCTTCACACCAACGTTTCCAAATCATCTTTCGTCAGAAAACAACTTCTCCCCTGGCTAATAACACGAAGGGCATTGAATTATATCCGACCGGTGCCAGTGCATTTGCTTCTGGCCAAATAGCTCAAAACCGTTCTGCAAAGGTGTCCGTCCTTATAATTGAAAATCAGTTTCTTCATTTGTATCGCCAAAAGCAACTGCAGGATTTTCTTTTATGAAAAAACCTTCAGTGACACCGGTCGGATATAATCCAATGCCGTTTGTGGTATTGGCCAGGGCAGTAGTTGTTTTCTGACAGGTGCCAGCCAAAACCTACTGTGTAGGTAATTTGAGACTGGCCTGAACAAATTGTTCGAAAGATGATTTAACGTCAGTCTTCAAGTATGAGCATTGACTATTTCGAATGTTTTTACCAACGTTTCCCTCAAAGTGGCACTCGAGATCATCAAAGATAAGCTGAGACGATACTTTGGAAAATAGAACTACACTACCAACAGAAGGCACCATGGAGTTGCTGGAATGCTACGTTCAGAATTGCTACTTCTAGCTAAAGGATCGTTTCCTCAGCCAAGATGAAAGACTACTAATGGGATCACCACTCTCACCGGTTGTAGCCAACATCTACATGGAGTGGTTCGAAGCATTCGCCATCGAACAGGTCAAGAAGAAACCCCGTGTCTGGTTGAGATATGTTGACGACACGTTCATCGTAAGAAAGAAAGATCTTCAAAAGAATGGCTACTCGACGGAGCTGTTGGATCAAACATTGGCCCGAACGTACCAAAGGAACACTAAGGAGATACTGGAACAGCAAATTCTTATCATCCCCACGTGAGTGGACTTCCAGAGAGGATCAAGTGGATAGGAGGGAAATACAATGTCAGAGTCTGCTTTCGACCGGGGAACACAATACTCAGCCAGCTCAAAAAAATTCGACCACCGAATAAAAACAGCGACAACAAGAATTGCGTTTACCGGATACCATGTGGGTGCAGCAAATCCTACATCGTAGAAACCAAAAGACCATTGGAAGTGAGGATGGGAGAACACAAGAAACACACACAACGAGGAGAAACAACGAAATCAGCAATAGCGGTGCATGTTTGGATAAACCATCACAGCATTAAATGGTCTGTAGCCGAGGTCATACACAAGAAGGAGCACTGGTTCAAGAGGAAATTCAAGGAAGCCGCCTACATCTTCACTAACAACGCATTCAGTCATCCCAGCATGGAGATCCGGAATGTGTGGAGGCCGCTTATCCAAGGCATGGATCGACTTCGGCTCAATGAGGAAGAATCTTGCGTCTATACATCATTTTCCGCTAAAAATCGATCAGCACACTCCTAGTACCTAGTACCTTTCCCCACCGTAGGAAAATCGGGGCTTCATAACCGACCACACGTCGAAATATTGTCAGTCATCACCCGAAGACGATTGCGGATATCAATAATCGAAACGTGAGAACACTCAACTCAACAATTTTTTACCAGTATTTCACATTCGATACCTCTATTTTCTTGTCACCATATCATTTCATTTATTCCTTTTTTGAAATTTTTTTTGACTTATATTAATTTCATATTCGTTATCTCGATTTTTTTTGCAACAACATTATTTTTTTTTATCAATCAATTCTTACTTTCATCATTGACTAAAAATTTGATTTTGATTTTCCCACTCGAAAAATCTCGATTTTCCTTATTTTTCCATATTTTTCCGTATTTTTCCATATTTTTTTATATTTTTGAATTTTTTTTACACTCGTTTCGAATGGTGCCCTTTTTTTTTTATGCACGACCCCCCCTAAAAAATTTTATTTTCTAAATTTTTTAGAATTTTCTACGTATGGGTACATTTTTTTAATTGAAATGAAAAAAAAAAATTCAAAGTCGAGGGGGGTCAATTTCGAAACCCATTGATACAACTTTCTTTGGAGATGATAAAGATGAAAAAATCAATTTTTTCATTGAAAACCTTCGGAGATATCGAGAGCCCCCCCAGTTCTTTTATTCACAAGGGGGGTCTCGAAAATAAGTTAGAATATCTTAAGAAAAATTCTCCTATCAACCGTCTATGATTTATCGAATTTATACGATTTTTCAACTTAGCTCACATTGACTATTAGGGCAAATGATTTTAGAGTCCTTTTTTCGTTTTTTCCATTTTTCGCGATAAGGAGTCGTTTTTCGAAAAAAATTCAAGAGAACATTTCTTCATAACTTTTTTTTTTACTTTCCGATGACCTGAAATTTTTGAGGATAGCTGCTTTTTTTTAATCCAATTAATTCAGTGGGAATGCCCACCTCCTTTGAGGGTAGGCAGGAGTAAAAAAAAATTCCACGGAAAAGTTTCATTTTCATGCGAAGAGATTCACCCTGCATTTGAAAAAATTTAAAAAATTTTCTTTAGGTAAGTTGACCCCAACTTTTTTTTTATCATTCCAGAATATTTCTAAAATGGGAAATCTCGATTTTCCATATTTTTCAGTATTAAAAAAAAATTACACATTTTTTGGGTTGCCCCCCTCCTTCATTTGGCAGGGGACCCCCCTAATTTTTTTTTTGAATTCCTGAGAATTTTTTACGTACGAATACATATTCGTTTTTATAAATTTCGTTTATAGTGTTTTTCAAGGTCAGGGGAGGTCGGAGGGGGCGCGCTCGGAACCGATCGATACAACTTTCGATGGAGATGATAAAAGTGAAAATTTAAATTTTTTGAAATTTATATCGAAAACCCCTCAAATTTTTTCCCCCGAAAGGGAGGTAGGAGATGCGTTCAAATACCTTGGAAAAATTTCCTCCCTACTCGCGCTCGATTGGAATCCCGTTTCATTAGATTTTTCTTGCGAAAGGGTGAACTGCAGAGAATTGAATTCCGAAGAGAATGACAGGTCAAACGATACGATCCGATTATCAGAAGCGGAGAAAAGTTATTGTATATAACAAATTGAAAAATGGCATTTTCGAGTATAAACTACGGACTGTCCTGCACGGTTCGGCACAGGCGGCATCCAGGTGGTATTTTTGTCAAGGACAATATCTTTTTTGCGTGATCCTCATACACTGACAGGCAAGATAAGAAGTAAACATTCCCTCTGAACCGACAATCCTTGACACAGTCCTGCGAGGCAAGATTCATTCCAAATATCTGAGAGGGTTTTCCTAGACGGCATACCAAACCGAACATGTACAATTCGGAAACTGGTAAACCACCAATGCGGCCTCTTTCCACGACGAAGTCACATTCCTTTACGTATTATTGGATTCTTTCTTACGGAATTTAAATTCAAATGAAGTCTCAGTCGTCTGATCTCCTCGAATATTCAAAGTGGCGGGATGCAATTTGAAATACGGAACGCTGAAACTTTATTTGTGTATTAGAGACTATGACCTAACTTTTTACCTCGTCTCCCGGTATGGGGGTATTGGCCCGAAGCGAGGGTATTTTGAATATGTGCTGGATGTGGAAACCACTTTGAGTTCGCAGAATTCAACAGGGATATTACTTATTCGAATTGAGGCATTTTCAAGGAGGGAAATAAAGGGAGTGAGTGAGATTCTCTGGTCACAGTATTTCAGAATGTATCTACAGGTGAACATTTTCAATAAAGAATTATTTTGGTCCAGGAACGAAAAATTAGCAAATGAATAAATTGTTGGTTATATAAGATTAGTATTTTCAAGAAACTGATGGACTCCTACTGGGTGCTAGCAACTGTCTGGGAAGCAGTAACATTCTTGAAAATGCCAAATGAGATGTTGGTGAAACGGATCCAATTACAAGAAATTAAGGGATACACTCCCAAAACAACAACTCCGTACACTCCGTTTGCATTTCTTTAATGTCCCCCTTTTTATTTTTGTACGAGTCATCGCAAAAAATTCAAACTTGGGATAATAAAATTGACACATGAAAATTTCAAGATGACGACTGGGTGCCATCTGGAAAAAATGAAAAGAAAAGGGAGGTCTTGCTCTACATCATTTTGAAGCTCCTGACGAATACTTTACAACTCTATAATATGAAGTCAATATACCTACCTACTACGAACTGGCGGAATATTTAATAATTACCTGAAAACACATCAATATCGATATTTCTGAAAATATTCGTTTTTCTCTGTCAACCAGATAAGATTTGATATGTTTTTTTTGTTTATAAAAAGGACAAAAATGCCAGTACAACGAACATCATTGTTCAGTTTAGATATTCTCATTCAGTTTTCGATTTTACTTGTAGATAAGTACCACGTAAACTATCTCCAAAACGGTTAGGTTAATTGAACGAAATTTAACAGGGGATTTGTATTTGGATATGCTGGCAACTACTATTGATCCTCTAATCACCAAAATCGTCGGAGTGAATCCTAATGAATTCGATATGGATATTATTATTCCAACAAGATGAAGCACCACCACATTACTCCAAAAAAGTTTTTTTTTATATGCATATTCACACGAAAGGGGAGCCTTATAATGTTCAAAGAACACCGAGTGAATCAAGACACAGGAGATACGAATTAATATTCACTATGAATTTCTGAAGTTTGTAAGCCTCAGGAAAAACTTTTTTTGGCAAGGAGTTCCAAAGCTCAGCTGTTCTATTGGAAAATGATCCCTGAGCAAGAGAGGTTCGACAGGTTTCCAAATGCACAACAAATGGTTGGGAATTTCGTACTCGTCGAGTAATCCGTGTAGATATTGCCAAGGGGGGAACGATTGATAAGAATTCGAAAGAGCATCGAGGGTGAAAGTATCTATAGAAGAGAGACAAGTCTCTAATCCTTCTACGATGTTCCAGTGAAGTGAACGATTCTGTGGGCGAAGAATCACCAACAAGACGAATTGCCTTTCTCTGAATAGAATCGAGAAGCCTCAATGAATGTTTAGGTGCCGAACTCCACACATGAGAACTGTATTCCATGACAGGTCGTATCTGAGCCTTGTAGATCATCAGAAGCTGACGAGAAGTGAAGTATTTCTTCGCACGAAATAAAAATCCAAGTTTCTGGAAAGCACTTCTAGCGATCAATCTCACATGGTTCCCCCATGAGAGATTATCACTGATCGTAATTCCTAGCATGGAGTTCCTTGATTTTGTAGGAATAATTACTCCTGATATCTGAATACTAGATGATGATAGATCGGCTTTTTTTGAGGAGAGACATGCTAATTGGATAATACTTTCCATGGTCGTTGGATTGGCCATAGAAGTACTACGGAGAGGCCTGCCCGCTTGCCAGATTTGACGGCTTTAGACTTTTTTATGGGTCTATTTGAAGCAGAAGGTGTACGAAACTGAACTTGATTCAATATTGAATGTACGGCAGAGAATAATTATTATGTGTAGAAATATCGACGACGTTGCTGAGTTCGAAAAAGTTCGACGTGAAATATCGTATAGGCTGTTCTTATCTCAATAAGTTTAAGGCAATCATTTCAAGCATCCTCTAAACTGAAGTCAGCTCATTTCCTCAAATCATTAAGTCAAACGTCGGAGTTTGCAGGCAGTTATTGAACGTTCCGCCATTTTGTAGAAGGTGAAGATATTGACTTGATATCCTAGGGTTGTAAAGTATTCGTCAGAAGCTTCAAAATGATGTATCACAAGACCTCCCTTTTCATTTATTTTTTTTCCAGGTGGCGCCCAGCCGCCATCTTGGAATGTTCATGCGTCAGTTTTGCTCCAAAATATAGCATTCATGTATTAATTCCATTATCTCAATTTTCAATGTTGAGTTAACCCGTTCGAAAAATAAAAGGAGGGGTACATTAAAGAAATGCACTGTATATATGCTATGGAAATTATGGAGTTGTAGCTGTTGTTGCTTGAAATTTGTCATTCCATGGAAGACCTGATTTATTGTGAAATAATAACTACAGCAGTTATTGTCTTATCAGGCAAGGCTATTGAATCGAAGACATACTACAACTTTAACACAATGAAATTGTGTTATCAGATGTGGGAATGAAATTGAAGACGAAGAACTTCCTTCATGCAAATAACGAAACTTCAGTTCGAAAACGATTTTCCAATCACCCTTATGCAACCACATATTCATTGCACTCATCTATGTTTCTATGAAGCATAAGAAATACATTGGCATGTGAGGATATCAAAATGCCATCAGAATGTTTATGTATTTAGTATGACAACAATATTTTTAGTTTGCCTCAAAGTATTTCTCCACAAAGTTTTCCATTCAACAGAATCCACATGATCAGCTTCCATACGCCTTGCATGTCTCTCCTCTTAATTGGCTAATATTACAAAGCTGCAAGAGGTACTTTATCGCCTTCAATTACCAACATTGTTTGGTAGGAATCAATATCATATCTTGGGAACTTGCAACATATATCCAGTAATCAATTATACTGATATTACCAGTTGAAACTCTGAGAGCCATGTGCAGGAATTACTTGTTGAACACAATTGAGAATTGTAAACACGTAGTTGTTGGATGAATTGTATCAAAAATTGTAAAATACAATCTCTATTGAAATCTATCCGTGTAGTAGGTTTCACATGAATAATTTTCAACAAGAAGTTTTTTCCTGATTTTTTTATTGAGATTCAGGTATAGCATAATTCATACAATATATTTGTTTCCAGTGGGTGAATTTAAACCCGAATTCGGAACTACTGAATCGAAAACACGAAGGGTGTTTGAAAGATATTTACATTCATACTAGACTCACAAGGAAGACCTCTAGATGACCTTTCTGTTCCATGCACAATCGGACTTTTCAACGTTTAAGATGACAGTATATTATGCATCAAATATCGATTTAATGTACCTAGAGATCAAAGGAGTGAAAGCTACGGATTACCTAATTATTGTGTTATGAGGTGTTTTTAAGTCCACAACATAGATTGGTATTCATAAATGCTCATGAGGAGATGTATATTATAAATCGATATATTGGTGAAATCGGTGAGGTTTGTTCAGAACCAAAGTTTCCACTGGTGAATATCTAATGGAAAACCGTAGACCGCTAGACCTCCGGCCGACCGATCATGTCTCAATGATTGTTTATATTGTTTTGTATTTTTTTATTTCATTTTACAATGCAATATTTCTTATGGTAATCTCATCTCCTGATTATTTGAATTATTTGAATTTATAATTTATTCTAAATCCATTCCAACCTTCTCGTTTGGATTCAAGTTCCCCATTCGATTCAGTTTTTTCGACTATTGTTTTCATTCTTGTTATTATTTTTCGATTGATTTCTGCTGATTCAATTTCAAAGTTAGACAGTTATGTATTCAATTGTTTCACTATCTTATTCAATTCCATTTTTCGTAAACCATTGTTTCTATTTATTGTTTTCAATCTCGTAATTTTTTGCAACATGCTCCAATAGAGTTAACTACAAAGATATAGACATTGGAAGTCCGAACGATACAAGTGTAGCAGGGAACATTATCAACTACATTCAAGCAAACCTCAATTACAGTTTGTTGAACTTTATGATTTATCATAGTTGTGTAATTTATAGTAACATTGTACCTTCTCCTGAAGATGAAAATGAAAATCATCGAAATATCGAATGAACTCCTGTTATAAAAATACAGTATACTGCAAGCTGGAATATATTGACAAGTCTTGTTCTTAACTATTGTACATTTTAATCCATCTACTTGAACCAACATCAATTACATTGGCTTTTTTACGTAAATACCACTATAATTTTCAAAATATTCACATCGCGGAATTATCTCGGCCATTTTCCGACTCATAATATAAAAATTATGGTATATTTAGACTTGTAATTCTAGAATAAATGTACACTATTTTTATGTTCATGTTGGTTACATATTTTGGAAACGATCTCTTTGATCTGAAGCCCTAAAAAAATTTCATTTCCATTAATTTCAACTTTCACAATGAAAAATTAAATAACCGTATGAAATTGTACGATTAATATTTTCATCGCCCATCAATCTGCTCAATACCACCTGTAGAATCACAAAATCAATTCAAGTAAGGACATATATTGAGACGTTATAAACGATAACACTTGTAGAACCAAGACAAATATCTCATCAAAGGTTTCATTTCCGTACATATACTTACTTCAATATCTTGAAGCTAAGGGGAATTCGAATTCATTCATGAAAAGTCTTTAATCTTGAGAAATTGTCCGCGGTCACGCACTCAATTGTTTATATTTTAGAGTCTGTGAAACCGGTCAGATCGTAGAAAGCTAATTGATCACGTAGGCTGTCAATGAACAAGTTATAATCGGGTCAATGTTTACATCAGCAGAGGCAAACCATGGTTTACGTCTTTGGGGAAAACGTTCTAACCGGGAACAGAACGTTCGGGATAGCTGACAAGCAGAGGGGATACTGAATACTGGATGAAACTGGAAACGGGAGAGAATTTACAAACAACAGCACGCGTGCGCCCTGCATTTTAGTTTGAGAAGTGGTAATAGATAGTAGTTTTAGTTTTTTAGGATTTTATCGCACGCTCAACAACTTCTAATAGATTTTTCTTGCCTGCAAACTTGGTAGTTGGATTGTAACGACAGTCCGAACATGGACGTATTAAGAAGTTTGGGCTTCATGGATGGAATGAATACTTTAAACGGCTTTTCATCCCAAGTGATGAGGAGTTTGAGATGTTCGATATTAGCAACTACTTCTGAAAACAACAGAAATGGAAGATATTGAATGGTTTTTGTATTTTTCTATTTTATTTGGTTATACAGTGTGGTCCATCAGATATGCAACAAATGGAGGTTCAAGTATCTTCCAACGTTAGTGAATTTCCGATAACCTTATTAAATGTACATGGAAAGTTAATCAGCTTACAGGGGAGGTCAAAAAATCTAAATATTCGTCCAAGAATGAGGTTCTTTTTTAGTGGGATACAATGAAATGTTATTTGGAAAAGATGTTTAGAATCAAAAGTTATAATCAAATACAGAGTCATAACCTCCTATTTTCATTTTCATAATTCTTGGAAAAATTTCAATTTCTTCTGTATGATATGATTTTTGAGTATGCCGATGTAATATTTTCTTAAAGTAGCCACAATCGAATCATTTCTTTATGATTTTTCTCAAGGCGAGGCATATTTGTGAAATTCACTAGGATTTTTACTTTTCCAGGTAACCGCAAATTTCAAGTTTGTTCGCAATAGAATTCAACGAAATTCAAAAATTGTTCGAATTTGTTCCAACATATAACATTCACTAAAGACGTAAAATTCTTAGGAGTATGTATCAACGGAAACCTAGACTGGAATTCACACATTAACAATATGAGCCCAAAGTTATCAAAAATATGTTATTCTATAGGAGTTATTAAAAGAATTTCAAAGAAAGCAATGTTAAAAATATTATACCATGCCAATTTTGAATCTAAGGTAAAATATGGAATAATTTTTTGGGAAGGTAACAGCTCTATTGAGAAGATGTTCATTATCCAAAAAAGAATAGTAAGAATAATAGCGAATATGTAATTCAATGATTCTTGTAGAGGGGTATTCAAACACAATAAGATACTAACCATTTATGCTCTGTATATATTTGAATGCCTGTTGTTTTTCTCCAAGAATAGACATTTGTTTCCTGAAGAATCTACACATATATATCTCACTCGTAAAAATGATTTGACTTATCCCTTACATCGCTTAACAATCACAGAAAGAGCGCCACAGTTTATGTGTGTGAAACTATTCAATAGTCTTCCAATAGAGATCTAAACATGCGAAAGCTTAAATGTATTAGAAAATTTGCTGAAAGATCTGCTGATAGAACTAGAACCATATACGTTATGGGAATACCTAGACAAGTGAATCATCATTTTTCAGATTAATAGCTATAATAAATTTGAAACCTCTTCTTTGACACTGTTTCCTTCTTAGTTACAATTGTTTGTTCATAAAAATTGTTAACTTTTTTGTGATAGAAAGATGGCTATTATTATCATTAATAAAGGCCTACAGTGAAAACATTTTTGTAAAATTTTACAATTATTCTATTGTGCAAGTTATGAAAAAAAATTCCATTTGTGGCCAATCGATGGACCGCCCTGTATATAGTAATAATTGATCTCCACTTTTTGGTGAAGGAGCTATAAAAATTATTGCTGGAGTGAATTCCAAGAAGGCCGTTTTCCATTAACATTCGTATTATATTTACTACACTCTACCTTCCTCCCCCCTTGATACAAATTCACAAAATACCAAAAAACTCATTGAATCAACATTTGTATCAAAAATAGCAAAAAACTCTCAAAGATATGTTAATTCATTTTTTCATTTTGGAAATTTTGTATTGCTTCCCAATTTCATTCGTGTCCATGTTGAATTTGTAATTATCAATTTCAGTGTTTTTCCTCGTCATCTTCTACTTTATTTTACAAATCTTGCTTGGTGTCAAAAAGTGGTGGGCCTGCTACAAAAATGTTGTGTGAGGTAGTCTAATGAATCTTCTTCTCTATCCTATTCCATACAGAGATAGAGGCAACATTTCAAAAATCAATGTAACATTTGATAAGCTTCCTGAAATGATTGAAAAGGCGTCGAAAAATTATGCAATATGTCAAAAATATAAATATACAGTATATTTTTCCATAATCATCGATAGAAAAGTTGACAATGGGTTTTTCTGCTATCCAGCTGATGTGCCCCTATTCAAAGCAAGGGGAAGTCTATCCAAATACGGCCAACCATTCAGATTCAAACTACGGTGCACGTTGCTTGTCTTCAGATATGCCATCTTGATTTCCAATTTCAACAGGCATGACTGTTATGAGCTTTTTCCGTGAATTGCGAAGTGATATTTCTTGATTGGGCAGAGAGTAAGTGCAGTGGTGATATTCTGGATTCACGATCTAGGGGTCCTGGGTTTGAATAATGAGTAGGAAAGATATATTGTCCTGTAGAATTGTTTTAGCACATTGAATAATAGCTTTTTCCCGTTGTAATATTAGCATTGCACATCAAATTCAAGTTGCTCGGCACATCAACAAGACAAATCAAAATTAAATAATACCGATATAATTCAAAACTCATACTTGGTTCAAAAAACGGTGCGCTTCCTCAAGAGAGAAAAACATTTTTATTTCTGTCACATACTGATTTTCAAATTGTTTCCTACTAGTACAAAATCAGATTTCATAATCGTATACGACTATGAAGGGTTCAAAGGAAATTACTCAATTTTGATCCTTGCTCTTTCGCCAAATAATACACCCAAGCTATGAAAGATGGTTGATTTTTACCAGCAGTGTCCGAGTTGTCTGGGAAAAAGAGCAATATTCGGAGATAAATTGTCCTAATAGAAAAGTAATATCACTCGCACTCAACGTGAGTTTCGCTTATCGAGCTTACATCTTCAGGAGAAGAATTGATTGATGTTGTTTTACTAAGTATCAATTTATTTTACTGCCGAAGCTAATATAGTTGGCGTAATTTGCTTGAATTGCAAGTGATGTCAGCTCGGTGTCAGAGTATTCGATCTCTTCTGAGAATTTTTACTTCAACACCAGAGCTTTCGATCTTATCGAATAAACAAAATTTTTGCAATTTCAGAATTATTGGCCACCGGATTGTTGAAAACTGTCGTTTCAGCAGTTTCGTATCATTTTTATTGAGTTTATCAATTGATAATGCATTACAGATTTGATATCACCTTCAGATATTTTCTCTTGAATCCAACTCTAGTTAACTGAAACCGTGTTATGGCTCCAACCATTTTTATCATTATTATAAAATATTATTCAACAGATTGGGGGGCCAGTTCTACAAACGCCAGTGAACTGTACAAACAATTATGCTTAGTTACTGAACTAAGTTCACATAAACTGGGTATGAACATGGTTCATACAACAACTTGATTATATATATTGGATAGCAAATACTCTTCACTTTTTCCAATCAGAATATTATGATTCAATCATTGGTTAATTATTATACAAGGAACAATTTTCAAATTCCAGTTCAAACTGTGTTCTCAAACAAACGATAGCTAAAATCTCTCGTGTATAATACACATTTTTTGTGACGAAAAAAACGACGATACTCTATTGAAATATATTGAATGACGCAAAATATTGTGGGGTCTCTAGAACTGATCCGATAAAAACCATTTTGTTATAGTGCGTTTTGTAATCGTAGGAGAGCCCACGACGCTGAATCGGGATTTACTCGAGCGTCGAAGAGACCTATCAGGTTGCGAAGCTTAGATGATAAAAAGAGAAAAATAATATATAATATATATCTTTTCATCGGTGGGGGAAGTGGCTATAGACTTTCACAAATGTAAAAAAAACTATTGCATGGACATACTCGAGCGCGTCAGATATTTATATCAAGTATGTTCCACATATTTCAAAAAATGTACGTATGTTAATCTGATTGTTTCCATGATGGGGTGGTCGTACGTAGGAATGAAAATGAAAAAAAAAGTTTTTCTCGAGCGCGTCAGATGGATGTTAAGTGAACCTAAAAAAAGCTTTTATATAATAAACTGACGGTTTGGAAGTGACGCAGACTCGCAGCCGTTATTAGAATGTGAAAAAAAATTCGTTATTTTGAAATACACAAGCGCGTCAGATTAAGAAATATATGGTTCATATTTACGCCCTAGACGTCGCAGTCTTATAATCTGACGATTATCTGGAGGAATTCGCGTATTCTGCCAATTTTTTCTTTTTATTTTTTTTTCATTGAACTCAATTATTTGAAAGGCTCAGGAAAAAGCATGCAAATAAAAAAAGTGTATAATTTTTTTAGTAGAATACTAGTATTTATAAGGAAATAATTAAAAGCAATTAAATTTTCAAAAGTTCAAAACGTTGGATATTCGTTGTAAACAATATCATGCCACCAACGAGTGTGATCAACTGTCATGGCATCTTGGCAACAGAAACCAGAGTCGAGACGGAGTGAAAGAGCAATAGATAGAGAAAGACTGAGAGAGAAATATAAACGTGGAGAGGGGAATATAGCCATCACGTAAAATCGTCAGATTATATATTTTTTGTAATTCTTGAATTATTCCCTTCCGAATGAAAATAAAATTAGCCCCCTGTATATTAATCTGCCACGCTTCAGTAAATCCCGAAATCCTCGCTTGGGCTCCCCTATTATAATGTATCAAACTGCTAGTCTATTGTGAGTTATCTAATAATATATATTTTTTATTTTTCAACTCTTGACCCCATTTCATTTTTAAAAAAGCTAATGAATTGTTACTAATGAGTTGAATTCAATGATGTATCCATGAATTTCATTGTTATTGCCAGAAAAAATTTCTAATCCCTGGATGAGAAGACGAAAAGAAGGTACACAAAAAACCCCATTTGTTACGGTTGCTACAATAAATTAAAAATGAGTAGCCAATTTTGTTCCCTTCTTTCTTGCTGCACACGCATTAAATACCGCAATGCCTCACATAGAGCTGACAAGTATTAGAACTTTTTAATTTAATATCTGTTGAGAAATATTAATAGCCGTTTTATAAGATTCAGTATGCAATATGGCAGGTTGCGGAAAATCCGGGAACTCTTTTGCATTTCTTAATTGAATTCTTATTGGGATTAATAGCTGACAGTCCTATGAATATATAATTTAATCGAGTTTTTGTAAATTTCAACTAGCAGAGTGTTTAAAGTGTTGTAGGAATCCACTTGGTACATAACAGATAGATGCATTAATTTGACTGTTCTATACTAGGTCCACAGGATGTCACATTGAAATAAATATTACTTGTACTAGAGAGAAATTAAATATATCCAGAGGAAATAATTTTGAATTGAATATATACAATATACTATGATGAACGTTCACAATGTATATGGTATAGAATGACTGATAGATCACAAAACATATAGTTATCATTTATTGCTTGATTAATAATTCAGTTCAATGGGTATTTCCACCAAAAATAAAGTCCTATTTCGAATGTGTAAAGCGATAAAAAAGGATTCTATTAATGAATACCCAGGAGAATACAAAACTAAGTGAAAACCCTTCTTCATGAAAACTTGAATAGAAGTCCTAGTCATTCATATTCATGTTGCATGTCCAAGTTGAATTGTGAGTGTTGTGTGGCTATTGGGAGACCTTCTGACTTCTGGAAATGAATCGCTTGAAACTTGATGCTACAACAACTCGATACTCGCTTGGCTTATTACGAGAGGATTTTTTGCTGTTTCACCCAACTTTCAATCATCCAAATAATGAAAGAACTCATTTTAAAACTTCATTAAATATTTATCAAAAATAAATGAGAAAATAGGCTCGAAAATGAACTAACATTAAAAACAACACCAAGAACTCACAACAATATATTGCTAACCAACAGGATTGTCGAGAAGGAGATGTGCTGCATTCTCGAAAATGTTCTAGAACCGTTTCTGAAGAGTGATCAATGAATACTGACTGATTTACCGAATACTGAATCTTGACCTCCCTCAATATTTATAAAGATTCATATGCTGAGGTTGCAAGTTTGCTCCGGTCACCATACTAAGGGAAAATGCCAAGCGCGCATCCGTGCAAGTTTGCGAATTTCGAGATTGTTTTATATTCCTATTATACTTATCCTGTAATCGTATCAATTTGATGTCTGTGAACTTGGAGTATTAAAATATGGAATTGTAAATACTGAGTGTTTCTGTTTCAGAATATTAAAGTTGAGGTTGAAACATCTCTCAATTCATGTATTCGTTCGATTGGATTTGAACAAATTAATGACAACTTTCCATATTTGACACTATAATTTGTTGGCATCGTGTACAGACTCTGATCAACCACATACTAGTGGTACAAAAGCATGGCACTAAGTACTAAATTTGCAATTGGTGAAGTATTCGTGTTAAAGGTTGAGAATTGCCCTCATTCAATGCAATGTTTTGATGCTTCGAACCATGATGAGTTGTTCATATTGTGTAGGAAGGCAATATAATATACCTTGTCTGTTATTTGTAGAGATATTTCGTGATAAAATTCACTCTGCCTGGATTATACAAACCCTTTTCTTCGAAGATGTCTCTCCTAGAGAAATAAACCACTTTTTCACGTTCAATTTCAAACGGAAAGCTAATAAGAACTTTGCGTGGATTGTTATTTGAGGTTTTCACACAACCAGGAACAAAACAACACTCATTCAAACCCATTATACTGAGGATTCTCCTATCTTGAAATTTCTGGATATGACAGAACTGTGTTAATACCGTTAACATATGACAGATGAGCACCAATATAGTAGGTGACATCGCAAGCGGGGCCCTCACTGAAGGCACCCGTTTTCTAGTCCCTTGTGAAACTTGCACAAAATATCCAAATCATTGTCGTTGAACGGGAACATTGAACAACTTAATGGTTGTTTTGCCTCAAAATAGTCTTCACCCTAACGATTTTCATTTCTATTGAAAATTAATGAACATTCCTATTGACAAAAGTTCTCCAAAACCCATTTACAATTCTATATGCTTCAAATAAATGCAGGTGTTCCACAGGGTTTATTTCTGGCGCTCACTTTATTTCTGTTATATATCAATGATTTGCTGTAGATAACATCTTGTTCAGTGCATAGTTTTGTAGACGAATGACACTACTCTTCATACTTATATATATTCTAGATCATAAAAAAATTAAAATTCAGAGAAGCCTTAGCGTCAATAATATCAGCGATGACTTGGCAAAAATAGTAGAATGGTGTAACAGCCAATTGGTGGAATTTGGATTTGCGATATCTCAGGCATCTTCACCTAAGATTTAGATGTCAGGAGTAACTATTCAAAGAAAAGCAACCCGTTTGATGGTGATTCTTCGCTCACAGACTCTCTCACTCTGTTGAAGCATCGTGAAAGGGTAGGAGACTTGTTTCTCTCCTATAGATATTTCCACGGCCGGTACACTTCTAAATCAACGTCAATCGTTCCATCCTTGGCGGTATGGAAACGGATGACCCGACGAGTGCGGAATTCCCACCCCTTTGTTGTGAGCTTGTAGAACTGTCGAACCTCTCTTGCTCAGGGATCTTTTTTCAAAAAAACGGCTGAACTTTGGAACAGCTAACCGAAGTAAGTTTATCATGAGGCTCACAATTTTCAAAAATTGAGTTGATTTGTATCTACTGTCCCTTGATTCAAGCTGTGTTTGTTGTACAACACAAGGCTTCCTTCTGGCTTAAATCCGTATATGAAAAAAACTGACGATGTTTCGATTGCTGACATCCGCAATCGTCTTCAGAAATCATCAGGAAGAGTGTCTTTTTGATTCAAGCTAATCAATTGTTCTACCCAAGCTGGTTCTTCTCCCGCTTCCTTGTTCCTCCGTTATCTTCCCAGAACGAGACGCCGATCTAAATGATTTACTGTTAGATTGAATTTTCTCGACTTGGGAAACATCTTCCATGCAATTTACACTTCGAAATGGATGCTCATTACTTAGGGGCGTTCATTAATGACAAAGATAAATGACCTTATCAAAACGGAGAACTCAAATTTGAAGTGAAATGTCGTTAGGTCGAGTTGCCGCCTTTCTATGATCCAGCACATTATGAGGATTTTGCAGTGGATATATGATTATTGACCACTGGTAATCGATGAATGAGTATTTGATCGATATACGGAGCGTACTGGATTTAGTGTTACACGCAAAATATCAATAGAAGATATTGTCGGGAAGTAAGGTAGGAATTTTTGGTCCTTCCTTGGGGTTTAATCAGCTCAGATGGTCTTTGTGATAACCAGGATGAAATCAATTGGTGAAAACACAAATATAAACCTTATTGATTACACATTCACTCAAATCAACAATAATTCAATAAAACCTATACTTACAAAATAAAAACCCAAAAACACTGAATTTACTTGCCATATTGGGCAGAATAGTTTTACTGACTACATTTAAGAATTTCTTAAACAATCAGAGGTTTGTTTCCAATTCCCCGATCGAAAGTTTATTTATCAATCTTCTTGAATCAGAGCCACGACACTTCTTTTATAACACATTTGATTTACTGAGTGTGATGTTTGCAAAAACATTTAGACCTACATAAAACCATTGTCAACGAATGCGTATATGTAAGCCAATGTCGCGACCTGATTCCGAAAAGGTTTTTTATCAAGGCCTTCTATACGACATATGCCCCCAGGTTCTGAATGATGGCCTTCATCATCAAAAATGGAATCCATCATTCGAACTATGAAGAATAGATAGTTTTACAAATACCAACAAACATAAAATGGCTAGAAGATGCCCCATTTTCTATCTGAGCAAAATACTGCTCATTTTACATTTTTCATTTCCTCATAATTTCTTCTGACCACCCTGGTTCTGGCAAGAATTCATCTCCTCTGATGACGACTGCATTCTCCCATGAACCAGTTTCACTTCATCCTGATTACTGAATGGAACAAAAAAGTTCAAATCCTCCTAACTGCTCCGACTTTCTGTTACTGTTTGGAGAAGACTCTTATGGGAATAAGAGATTGAACAACTGACGAAATTGGCTAATCTTGATGCAGCGCTCTCTTGCCTTCTGCTTTTGACTGCAGCCCGCTTCCTCATTAGGTGGCTTGTGTTATAATACCGGAATGGACTGACGGCAGATCTCTTTCAGCTTCAAAGTCTGGATATAATCATAGGCAAGACAATCCAATGCCCATGCTTGGTTCAGCGTTTTACTTTGGATTCTTGGATGGCTTGTTACTAAACCAATTATTGCTCTGGCGTTCCTCCCCAGTATCCTGGATAACTGAGAATTTCTTAAACAATCAGAGGTTTGTTTTCAATTCCCCGATCAAAGGTTTATTGATCAATCTTTTTGAATCAGAGCCACGACACTTCTTTCATAACACATTCGATTTACTGAGTGTGATGTTTGCAAAAACATTTAGAAGTACATAAAACCATTGTCAACGAATGCGTATATGTAAGCCAATGTCGCGACCTGATTCCGAAAAGTTTTTTTTATTAAGGCCTTCTATACGACAATATAGCCCAGTCGTCAGGGATTGAAAAGAGTGTGATTGGGAAAAATACATGATAGCATTTTTCATTGGTTCAAAATGTTCATTGTGATATTGGTTTTGAAGAATCCTGATTCATGGACACCAGTTCCCATGGCAATCCCAACTATATTTTCACAAGAAAGTGAAATTGTTTACTTTTCGTGCAATTTTATCGAATATTTCCCTCATATATAAAATGTCCCATGAGAGCAATGCAATTATCGAAAACTCACAGCGGTAATTGCATTGAATCAAGTCACCATAACAACAAATTTGAAACCGTATCGCTAGACGTCAGTAAACAACACAAATAAATGTCAGATAGACTTCAAAAATGGAAAAACATTTCGCGTTTTGGTGAGTGCTCCATACATCTATAGAGGAAAGTATAAATGAACAAAAATAACATTTCCATGAGAATTTCTTTATTCGTGAAATATTCCAATGAATAACATTCGTGCATAAAAATGACCAGATAATTTTGCATTCAAGCGTGATATCTTATACAAATTGCATTCGGCTATTTTCATATTTTGTGAAAGAGCCCTCGTCCTTCGGACTCGGGAATGTTCGCCAAAATATGGAAATAAACTTGCAATTTTTAGATATCACGCTCTCTTGCGAAATTATCGGTAATTTTCATGCACTGGTGCAATTATAACCAAAAATATCAGGAACTTGACAAATTTACTGCTAGAAAATATAAATATAGGAAAATACTTCAAAAACTTTCAACTTTTCAAAAATTCGAGAGTAGTGAAAATGTCATATTAATTCCATATGAACTTCGGTATACTAGAAGACCTGAACACATATTCGTTAAAGTAAATATGGAAGTTGCATATAAAATGTCTTTATAAATTAAAACAGCTTCCTGGTAATCCGATGTATAAGTTGAGGAAGGCGATAATTTACGAATAAGTTGTCAAGATTGCAACAATGAATACATTGTCTAGAGCCGACGAACTATAAAAACCCGTTTCAAAGAGATTTTGCATACATCAGATACAAAAGGGTAGAAAAGTCAGTGTCGCCAAATATAATCTGGACAATGACCACATAATTGGTGAAAGCAATCTGAAACTGATCAAGCATGTCCATGAAACAAGGCTACTCGATGCATGTTGGATTATAGAAATAGCAAAATGTAAAAATAGCATGAATGGTGATAAAGTAATCAGCTTGTAATCAGCTTTTCAGTTCTTTGTTGAGTAATCAATCAGAATGAAGTTGATAAATTGATAACCCTAGTATTCAGATTCAGTATCAGTTTTTTTCTATTGAAGATGGTGTTGGTTGATTACTAGATAATAATAATAGTTTATTCGTCATCATAAGACAACGACTAATAAAAATACAACTACTACCACTACTATATTTGATATAGTATATATATTATTATATGGTGTTCGAATCTAGTTATCGGTTTGTTCGTTATTTCATCAAATGTTATATTCCTTTCGATGAATAAATATACTTTGATATTATTATTCTTCATTATTATCATATAGACGAAAGCAAATTATGTTCGAATCCAGTCATCGGTTTGCATCACGTAGAATTTTTTTCTTCAAATTTTGAGCAATCAATCAATTTTTTTCTACACCCATGCTAAACACTTATAGGCCATGATCCGTTTATAGTTTTCCTATATTTTTGTTCGTTCCGTTAACCAGCTGGCGAACGTCAACCCTCAGAAGTCAAAATTTGTGCGAACAATATGGATTAACAAGGCCTCACCTTCAAACGTGAAATTACCCAGCACGGTGGTCTGACGGGGATTTAAACCCCGGTCTTCCAATTGAAAAGCGAACTTGCTAACCCCTACACTACCGAGGTAATACCAACAATTACAATTTTGTAGAATTTTCTCAAGTAATACGAGGAATTACATTACTGTTACTATGTTCCATAGTTCTTCATTATTTATCGCTTGTAGAAAAAATTAATAGCGTATGCAACTCTCAAGTAATGATTATCATTATACCCGCATAAACCATAAGAAACTCGCCTTCGACTAATTCAGTATCCTGGCTTATGCTCGTGTATTGATAAGTATCATTACATGATTGTTGCCTGATATAATATTCTTGACGAAAGAAAGCGGTTTCGAAAATAACTGAAATTAATTTATGCGACATTTTTAAAACAGCAAAAATTATAATAATTGGAACCTAAAACTAAATCAAGGATTTCAAGGTTATCTGGATTCGGAATGAACCCCATACACACTGTATATATTCCTTAATTCCTACGAGACCTACGGTTCAAAGGTATCCATTATATTTTACAATACGTGTTCCATAAAGGCAGCTAGAGAGATATAGACTGCACTGAATTTTGTCCTTCGATTCTTTCTGCGATTCAGCAGTTGAATTATTCGTGACCCACTCTTGCGCCATAGCTCATCGATTTGATTGCAACCTCATGGATATTCGCTGGAGCATCGATATACATTTTTATACTCGCAGGTGGGTTCACTTCGAATGACGTCCAGAAATAGTCCATGATCCTATTCTTCAATATTCATTACCCTAAACTACTCTCGTGAAGAATAGAACGTTGGCAGCCTGGGACCTGTTTCATAAAAGTACAAGTCTTGTAGCTACAGGAGAAACATAATGTAGGTACAGATGAAAACGAGTAGAAACAATTATTCAGCATAGTGTTTCTTTGTGTTTCTCTTGTCCTATCATGAAACAGGCCTATGGTGGGATCCTCTATGACCTTAGCATAAAAAAATCAGAAATTACTTCGACGGGCGATAATTATTGAATTTTATTTCCGAAACGTTATATTTTGAATCTCGTATAATATGAAAAAATGGTAATAAGGAATTTTGACAAACGGCATTTCCGTGATTCAGACAATAGTATATTCTTCACCAGGTAGAAAAAGCTGAACCGTCCTGGAGTACTATGGAGATCGCTAAGTAGAGATTCAGCGACACAGGGTCCAGGAATGTGGCTATTCTTCCGAGGTGAACATTATTTTTCCGCAAATCGCTCAAAATTCGACAGATATTAATTATTTTTGGAAAATCGCGAATAATTTCATTCACAAATAAATGGTGTTTGACATTCGTGATAAGCTTACTTGGGTTACTATGGAAACTGTTCTCAATCATTTTTATTGAAGAAATTTGGAATATCAAAATTTTCTAGCGATTTGCGGAAAGTATAATTATTTTACTTCTGACACACAATTTCTGATTTTGTGACTTTTTGGAGATGACAGTGAAAACATCTTGCTTTCCTGGTCGGTTTAGTTCTGGGGGAGTGTACTGAAAAAGTTTCGAAATATGATAAAGCTCAATGTATACTAAGCTACCTATACAGTTTATAGGGGAAAATAAAACTTACACTTCCACAATTCACAAATTAAAATCAACAACACAGTTTTCATCCCTACAAATAGTTCAACGTGATAAAACCAAAGATTAGTGAAAATCGTTTTTTTATTTTGATAAATAAATGACCTATCAGCAAATTTATAGTGCTTGGGGCTACAAGATTCCACAGGAGTAGTTAAGGGATAATTTTTTTTCACCAGAGTATACTCACGCCTTTGGTGACTATCTACTATGATGAATCTCATGAATACCTTTCAGGAATGAACACATGTTTACCCGAAAATATCACGAGTTAGTTTATGAGAAAGTCACTATCAAAACGTTACTTGATATACCCCACTTGTCTTATGGAGTTCTCTGAGCGATACATTGGAAAACTGAATTGATTCAAACTGAAAGTTTCGAGTAACTCTCTCTTCATATTGATTACCTACTATATTGACCCGATGCTGGAATATTCACCAGAAAAGTTTGGAACGATACGTCGAAAAACAGACCACTGAAAATAGTTTGTAACCCGCCTTTCATATCTATAACCCTGCTATCTGTTTGATGAAATATTCACTGGCTCTTCGACTATGAAATTTATATCTCGATACGATATATTGGACAGGAATATCCAGGAGAAAATCATGTTACCCGTGCTGGATTTATTCGATGAGATGGCAACAAATTGGACAAATTGATATATTCTGTCAAAATTTCCTGATTTTCACGATGAAGGAAATGAGATTTTCGATACTGCAGCACGGTGGGATTCAACAAATATCGGCAAATATTTGACAAATGTCAATTACAAACATTTTCAACAAGAAATATTTGCATTCAAACAGTAATTTGTGTATAAGTTTCGAGAACAGAAGCGGATTTAGTTTTCGATACGTTATATAAAAATAAATAAAATATATATATAATATATATATATATATAAATATATATATATATATATATATATACGCAGGGGAAGGTTAAAAGTCTGCCCTTCTATGTTAATTCTTATTTTTTCAGATTGTGGTAGGTTAGAAACCCAGGAAACTATGGAACACATATCCATTCACCACAAAATAATGACGTTCAAATAGTTTTTCTGCAGAAGTTTTGAAAACGACTTTATCGAATGTTTCTATATATCATCACGCCAGTTTTACTTAACGATCCAGACTCAATACCCGCTATTCTACCATTGCATTTCAAATGATAAAGTGAGCAGAATTCTGACAAACACGACATCAAGACAGTTTTCACGGCAAACAATCAAATATTCTCTTTCCTGCGCTCACCTAGAGATATAATACCCAAGGAATCACAAGGAATATATCAAATTCCTTGACATGACTGCACGAGAACAAACATGCGATAGACGAACCGACAAGTATCAAACAGGTCCTATGAGCACGAACCAGCAGAACGTAATTTGGACATAACTCCGACTCTCTTCAAACATCACCAAGACCGGACACAAAATTGACTTCAACAACACGAAGACCATTGCCACAGCAAAAACACTCCACTCCAGAATCATTCGCGAAGCAATAGAAATTGAAAAACGCCCTCAATGCCTCAACAAACGAGACGACTCAAATCCCTAAATCAATCCTTCTCAAACAAGACCTACAAGACTTAGTTTCAACAACGTCGGATTCTGATATAGCCATGAATACCATCCCTCTATACACAACCACAGCCTTCTCTTTGTCAAGATGAGAGCGGGGGGTTAAGGAGACTTAGACCTCGGCACCAAATCGCGATATAGTTTTCAGAATGGCTCCAAAGTGGGAGCCCAAAAGTCGACAGATGGAAGATTCCAGACCCGTTTCAACCAGATCAAATCTTCTGGATATCTTTCACAATTTGTCTTCAATACGAGGACTTCGCCAACCCACAGCTGATGAAGGCCAAAGCCAGAACCAGCTAGTTGCTGACTTTTTCGATATTCGTTGCTGACAAAATGAATGATATCGAAACAATAATGTTCCACCATATGCATGCTACTTGGAAAACCGCCCCGTCGTATCCTGAAAGCTGCATCAAGCGATTTGTTTCGTCTGGTTGCGTGGTATTAATGGCAGGCGAGACGTGAACAATGTTGTGCATCCAGTAAATCATAATGCAGCGTCGATCGGGCCCTATCAGTAGCACTCGATGTGTACATAACAGGCCCTAATTTAAATATTTCACGCAAGTCTGGACAGCCACGCGTTTTCATCCGCTCGTCCATTGTCCTCGCAGACAGACAGACGCGCGATCGTCTACAGCCTGCTAGATTGTTAGTTTGCGGAACTAAATGAAAATCTGGATGCCGTGAGCGGGTGATTATATTTCAGAAGTGGGATAATAGTATATTACACACCGAGGTGGGAAGTGATTCATTCCTGTCATGAGATCAGTTAGTTAACCAAGACGCTTCCTACCTAGGTTTGTATACTATTTTATTTTCAACCATCATATTTCGATTTAGATTAATAAATCTTTGTTTCGTTCTGAACATCTTTAAAACATTACATTCAACGACATATTACCAAGAACGCGTTTTCTCAGAATAATCAAGTAGACATACCGTGTTACCGTGACTACGGGGTATACAATTGTTACCAATAAAAATAAATGTCAGGTAAAGTCAATAAATGACAGATAAAGTCTAGAATAGATGAAATGAGGGCGAGAAATGAGGTCGGGAAGTAGAGGTGTGTAATGTGACACTTCCCAACCTTCAATGACGTTAATAATGACAGCATTACATATATGGTTGTGAATAAAAGACAATTCCTGGCCTGTTGAATGTTCTCAACCAATATTGGATAGCATTATTGGTGATGGGAGTTGCATTTCCTGTCAAAGTCGATGATATTCCCAGAAATGCATGCAAAAAAAATTAAAATCAACGAATGCAGTATGTAAAGAGAATAATTAACTATGTTGACAATTCTGATGTGATTTCAAGGAATATTTCTTGACTATGAACATTCTCATATCAGCAATAATTATTTTCGCAATCAAAGTAGTTTTTTCTCATCAATACAAGACAGTTACATGCAAAACGGAACATGATATCAAAAGTTTCCTGTCGAACTTCAACTTTTAGGAGGGTAATGAATGTGATAAAAATGTCATATCAACTGTTGAAAATCACATTGATAAATGTATACATTATCAACAGTCTCAAAGGACTACAGGACTACACAATTCAAAACAACCAGAGCTATTTCAAAACATATGCATATTGTTGCGGAACCTCCTGGCGCCGGCCCTGTCGCTCGTGGACGCGGATTAGTGTGAGGGTTCGAAGAAAGATTGTACTGTATTTTGTTGTGAAGAAACGTTGTAATAAAAGTAGTTTTGTGTTGTTTGGAGTTTTAATAAACGAACCTAAGGATATATCGTAACAATATTTTCTTTCCATTTCAGGTGACTGAAACTCACCGACTCGTCACAAAATGGTTATGTCCACTTTTAAAACATTCCTGTGAATCGTTTCTGTTTGTTCGAATACATCAACAATCCATACTAAAATGTTGTCATACGAACTTCCATTGACTGAAACCCGTCAGACCTTGATGGGTCGAGTAGTTGAGAAGAAAAATTGGAGGGAATGAGAATTGCATAAAAAGATTTGGAAGAAAATAAAATGATTCGAAAAAACGTCAATTGGCAATAGCCCGACGTCGAAGACGGAGGGCTGTTGTATAATATAACGTGCTTGAGAAAGTTTATATTATATCAGCTATTCATCTTTGAACATTACAGGACTTTCCTTTCGTGTGAATCTGCATTAAAAAAAAAACGTCAAAACATTGTTTCTCTGACAGAAGACTTTTTGTCAACATCATGACATAAGGGATAACTAACCGTGAAAACAACCCATGGGTAATTATCAATGTGATGTTGTTTTCATTGGTTATTTCGAAACACATAAGTTCGAATAGACAATTGTGAACGTTCCTTCAACCAAAAAATATTCACTACAAGTTGTCAAAAATTGCCTACTTTTTGCACAGTTCCAGTACAGCTGCTAGTTTCAAAGATGAGTTCTCGATTTGAAATTCAATATCATTTTGATTTCAGGAAAATTTTGTTTGAGTTTTATCGCCAATTTATTGATTTGGATATTGTTCTACTAACTATGTCATTTTCTATTAGGCCAAAGACTAGTTGTGGGATGTTAGTATTCCGAAACCAATGGCACAACCTGCGAAAATAATATCGGGTCACGAGTTGAACAGTTTATCAAAGTTTGAAAAATGGTATTTTCCATTTCCACTATTTCACAGCGTTCATTACGTATTTGACAGCTGTTATCGTAGAAGGGTCGGAGACTTGTCTCTCTTCTATAGATATTTTCACAGTCGCTGCTCTTCAGAATTGTTATCAATCGTTCCACCCTTGGCAATATCTATACGGATGACTCGACGAGTACAAAATTCCCACCCCTTTGTTGTGAACCTGGAGACCTGTCGAACCTCTCTTGCTCAGGGATCTTTTTTCAGAAGAACAGCTGAGCTTTGGAACTTTTCGTCGTGAGAGGTTTTTCCTGGAGCTTGAAAACTTCAAAAGTTGAAAGTGAATGTTTATTCGTATCTCCTGTTTCTTGACCCACGCGGTGTTCTTTGAACATTACAGGGCTTCCCTTTCGTGTGAATCGGCATTTGAAAAAATTATATCTGTTAGGTGTTAGAGTAATTGATCTTTAGAAAAAGTTTTATCAAAAATTGCACAATTTCAGTACATTACAAGTACAGTTGCTAGTTTTTGTGAGTAGTTTCCGATATGAAATTCGACATCTATTTCCATTACAAAAAAAAAAATTTCTTTGGGTTTCATTTGTTTGGAGGATTCATATTGTTCTACTCACTCTGTCAGTTTCTGTTGTGTCAAAGACTTGTTGTGCATGTAAGTATGCGAAAAACAATGCGCTGCCTTCAAAAACGTAATGAAAATAATATCGATTCAAGAACTGAGCAGTTTATCAAAACGACTAGTTGCTAGGTTGAAGGGGTCGGTAAATCATTTACTTACCAACACTCAATGATATAATACGTTGATTTGCAACAAAGCTGAATAATATCATGCGAATATTTCCGAGAGTAACTTGACTTTTGTAATAATGCAAATTAACAGCGATAGATGGTGGCACGAATATATAAATTTCACTTTTTACTCCTCCTTTTTATTGATTTGATCCAAAGAACGCTATAACCATAACGGGACAACAAGATGAATAAAAACCCTGGTGCGTTGACCGATATGCTTTTGTTTAGCCAATTCCTCTCGACCTGAGAAATCGAAGAGTAAACTTACATATTTTGACGGTAGGTGGTTATACAAATGCGATTTTCTAAGGGTACATTTTCATGGAGGCGGCAGCTTACGAGTGATTTTCGATACCGGAGGTCTCATTGGATAAACTCTTGCGGGATCTTTCGTTCACCAATAGAATTATCAGTATACAAAATACATAAGATCAAGTTCGTCTGATGAAAAGCTATTAATTTTTTTGAAATGTTTGACAGTATGATTTGAATTTGAATGCATTTGAAAGTTCCTTTAATATTCAAAATCTTGTACCCAGTTCTTGTTTCTTTTCACGTTTCGCTTGTTTATATTCTTTTCAAGTGTTTATCGTTGCTGTTTTTGTATTTGTTTGATTTTATAGTGATATAGTTACAAAACTCAAAATAAAACGCTCGTGTAACGTGTATCGCTTATCCCTCATATCATCGGCTCGTAATAGTATTAAAATTGCATTTTTTAACACTATGAAAAAAAAGTACTTACCTATCTTCGGTTCCTCAGAAAGGAGAAAGATAAGATATCAATACTTTCCAGTTTCACTCACAACTATTGTTTCGGAAGATTTGAAATCACATCACAATCACTGAGCTTTTGATTCATTTTTCATTAAATTGAAATCAAAAGGAATACCTAATAATCAGTCAAAATGTGATGACTACATAATTTTTAGCATTTCGCGGAAAAGCAAGAAATTGCATGAAAAACATGAGACCATGAAATAAACATAACCTATGAATCGATAAATAATTGAATAGCCGTCGAGCAGACGGATATCATGGCATCACAGATTAAAATAAAATCACGTAAGGTGCGCCTCTGCTGGCAAACTCTCGAAGGTATCTCTTCAGTTAAAATTGATCAAAATCAAGATAGCGAGAAGTCGAGAAGATTTGCTTACAATCTATTAGGTATAAGTCAACAAACCATGGTTTTCATTCATCTTACGAGACAATAACGTCGCTATAATACTCCTCTCCAAACAATTGTTTTCAAGCAACAACTTCAAGAGAATCAACAGTTCACATTTCAAAAATTCAGCCTGAGCTACTTCTTACACGTACCATCATTACTCAACATCTAGTCCATGATTCAAATATTCCACACAAATCTGGACATTTTTCATCTGTTCACACTTCACACCATTGTCCCCACAGACAGACATACCCAAGCACGTTCTTTCACCCCTAGCCAGCTTGTAGACGGTTATTTTGTCTGTGAAACGTAATGAAGTCGAATGAAAATCAAGTCGGGATCCGTGAGCGGGTAATTATTTTTCAGAAGTGGGATAAAAGACACTAGGGAGGGATTGCGCGAGTGAACATATGGAGTGATACTGAAGCTCTTGGGAGGTGATTAGAGCACACCATATTTTCCTTTTCTTGCTTTTCCTCTCGGGTGGATGAGAACTCTCAGAATTTGTATAGGGTGAGGCCTGGAAAAGCCTTTATGATACGACGAATGCACAGGGGTTTTCAAAAAGTATCGGATTTGTGGGGAAACTGAACAAAGACAAATACATTTTTGACGAGTCTTAGTCAATATTAGCCTGAACCTATTCACAAGCATGTGAATGTTGAATTTCAGTGAATTGCAAGTTAAACACCTGACTAAACTGTTAGGTGTTCAAACATTTATGTGAAACTATGGACCATGCAGTAGAAAGATCCTTATGATCATATGATCAAGTCACTGAACTGTGAAATGTTGAAATAACTATAATATGGCAAAAGAAGTCATATGTTTCTGGAGAATGTCTGTTATCACTTGACATGTTTGTGATGCTTCGTAAATGACCACTTTCAAACTAGGCACACTTGAAAAATCTTTGGAAGTTAACAATCGGAATCTTCAACTATAAAAGTGATGAATTATAATTTTGCATAAAGTCTATCTTGATTTAAATTTCGAAATTGGAATATGACATTTTCCATGAGTGATTTCGATAAGTACTCCAATGGGTCTACAATTAGTGAGTCCTTGAGATGATTCCTAAATTTCTGGATGCAACACAAATCCTTGAAGTTGTGTTCAATGATTTTTTCTTTTGTATACAGATTTGCAACTTTTTTTTGGAAACATAGTGAAACGGAGGAATTGCATAGATTTACTCTGATGTTAGAAAATTAAGTCTGAACATGTGTGATTCTTGAAGTTTTCTCCGTACTTTGAGCTGCTTGTATTTATTTTCAGTGTCAAATATGTGAGATACAATCTTTTATCGATAGAATAGATTCACAACAGACATCTATTTAGTGAAGTATTTTCGAGCCATTTTTATCTTTTTCCTTGATTTGAAATGGAATGCCACAATAAAAATATTGAATGATGTTAATGATAGGAAGAATAACGGAAGGCGCTTGTGAAAACACTGACAATGATTCAAATGGGGTCATTTTGTAGGAAAAACCTTCATTTCGTTGGAATATTTTCAGCAAATGATAAATGAAGTTATTTTCTTCGTAGTTTTCTAGATTTGTAACCTACCATAATCTGACAAAATAAGTATTACTTTTGGAATCTATACAAGTGTAGAAGGGTTTATATATATAAATATATATATATATATATATATATATATATATATATATATATATATTAGAGGGGAAGTCTTTGCTGACCAGTTAAGAACAAAACTTTGCGCGTTTCGCTCCGAGATTAGCATCTTCAGGAGATGAACGCTGATAGTGACACAGTATTAGTTTTCTTCTCCTGAAGATGCTGTAACCTTATATCGAAATGCGCGTTGAGTGCAAAAAATATCAGGTTGGATTTTTGCAAAAAGTGAAAAAAAATATGTTGAGTGAATCATAAGGGATATCAACGATAACCATTTTCATAAGGCGTCTTCTGAGAACGATTTTTTATACAAACGACCAACCAATACAGACTTCAAAAGAACAATAAGCGAGTAATAATTACTCAAAATGAGTTTGTCGCCAGATAAACAATAATGTTATCGATTATATCTCTGCGGAAAACAATGGATGACGCCATTTGGAAAAATGGGGGTGGGGATGAATTTTAAGGGGTATGAACATGAATAGATTATTTTTATTTCTTTCGATTAATTTTTCAACTCGTATTGTCACGGAGATGGCGCTTGTTCAGATAACTCTAGTACACCCTGTATGTACTACGAAGAAAATATTCATCCACCACAGAATGATAACTTTCAAACAGCATTTAAATCAAGTTATTTTATACGTTGAAAGGGTGAATATTCAATAATCAGCTCCCACCTGTTTTGAGGCAATTTCCTTTGTAAATCCACAGACTCGCTCACTTCCAATGAAGTGAGCGAGTCTGTGAGCGAAAAATCACCAACAAGACGAATTGCCTTTCGCTGAATGGAATCGAGAAGCCTCAATGAACGTTTTGGTGCCGAACTCCACACATGAGAACTGTATTCCATGACAGGTCGTATCTGAGCCTTGTAGATCAGTAGAAGCAGACGAGAAGTGAAGTATTTCTTCGCATGAAATAGAAATCCAAGTTTCTGGAAAGCACCTTTAGCGATCGATCTCACATGGTTTCCCCATGAGAGATTATCACTGATCGTAAATCCTAGCATCGAGATACTTGATTTTGTAGGAATAGTTATTACAATTTCCTTGGCATATGAGATGGTAGCAATTGTATATTACATTCCGGTTCTAATAAACAGAGGTCCTTGCAAAGGCAGTACCTGAGCGTAGGTGCCTTGATTATGAGAACTAATTCACATACTCGGTATATTTGATCGATATATTTCGTTTGTATATAACAATGAGGGTTTTGAGAATGATCCTTCGTAGTCGAATATTCAACATTTCAATATTATTATAGCAATTTCCCCACTAATTACTAAGATTCGGTGGCGGATTTTCGGGGTTTTCGGGACTGCACCCCCCCCCCCCCATTGGGAAAATAAGAATTTTTTTTTTTCAATTTTTATCGGCTCCTAATTTCCAAATTTTGTTTGGGAACGAAAAACTGTCACATGAGCAAGATAAAAAATTAAAATAGAATAAATTTTTTTGCTATAAAATTGAAGAACTTTAATAATTATTATTACATTCCATTGGAAACTAAAGAGCAGGCTAAATTTGAACATTGGTAAATTTTCATTTTTTACCAACCAATTTCATCAATTTATTCAATTCAATTATCCTCCAACTCCTAAAAAAATTATTCTCAAGAATTAAAAATAGTACAAACAAGATCTGGATTGGATGTTACCCAAACAAACAAATTTCGCTTGAAATTTTTGGACTCACCGATTTTTCTTTCCTTTTTTTTTCTGGTTCAGTCGGTTCAGATGCTGGATCAAACCGAGTGAAATATGAAAATAGAGTCCTCTTCATGTTGTAGGTTCAAAATTAAATGCTTTTTTTTCAACTATCAAATTGCAATTTTTCTCGATGACACTTTAAAGAAAATTGACACTTGTCAGGCTTATCGAGGAAAAGTTCGAGAAATTTCTGACAGTGCTACCATTGGATCCTTTTTGGTGCAGTATTTGAAAAATTAGACTCGTTACATTTGTGATTAAAAAAAAGGAAAATTTCGAACCTACTTTACCTCCTGGCTACACCTTCAAAGTTTGCTCATGTCAATCTCTTTCACCTTTTTTTTGGATCTTGACTAGTTGTTGCTATACGGTAGCTCATGATTTTCATGGCAAATGAGACTTTGCCGAAACGTTGTGACAATTATTCTTCAGAGGTTCAAAACCACAGAACACGGAATGAAACCCGAAAAAACAACTCATCATACTTCGTCCGTGAGAATCTTCATGTTAACATATATATATATATATATATATATATATATATATATATATATATATATATATATATATGAAATGTATGTATGAATTTTGATATATAGACCCCCCCTTAACCTGATCCTAGATCCGCCACTGCAGTAAGATTCATGGAAATATAAACATGGCCATTGTCCTGTCTTTTGCTATGAAACGTTAATCATATACTGCAGCAAAGTTCATATATATTCATCGCTTATTGAAAAAGCAAATCACTTGAAAATTTGTCGCCTATTGAAAATTTTGAGATAATTCTTGATTCGCTTATTATTTTTGTAAGAAAGATTCTTCTGGGTTTCGGAAAACAAACAAAGCATTCATTTGACGAATCCCATTTCCAATCGAATCTTGTTTACTCATCAATCGTGTACAAACACCACTTTTCGCCCGAGTGTATGTTCCGTTTGTTGATAGAAATAAATCGAAGCAAAATGGGGTTGTAAATATAAGGCGAAGCAAGAATTGCGTCGTAAATCTTTGGACTTATTTCAAGAAGTGCCCGCGGATCTGTACAGGGGTGTGGTTTGTAGCCATTTACCCTCAAAGCATTGATTTATATAGGGTGTTCTGCTCACCCTGCACTTATGGGAGTGAATGAAAAATGTTTTCTTTTCGGTCGGAGGCTGGAAGAGAATAAAAACATATTGAAATTTATGCTTGCTGAGAATGGTTGATATTTCGTTTCTACTGCTTGCTACTACATTTCCGTTGACGAAATCATGAACTCGTCAACCCAGACAGAATTATATTCTGATAATGTTCTTATATACTTATGAATATCAGAATATTCCCAAAGAATATTCGAGAAATATTCCAGGAAGATTATTAGTTTTCAACAAATATGTGATAAATGTTCTTTAGGTCAGTTCTCATAACATACTGACCAAAATGTCCTGAAATAATGATTCATAGTTTATTACCATTTATGTGTAATTACTCTCTGATAGTATTCATACATAATATTCAAATCATATGAATACAAATAATTCACAAGAAAAAACAAAATGAACCATTTGCCTGAAATATTTTCGTAGACTCATCTGCATTTTTCCAACAAAAAAAAGCAAACAATAAATGGGGAATTAGATTGTAAGGAAACATTTTAACATTGAAATCTTGCTTTCGTTAACGAAAGTAACTCTGAAATGTTTATAGTTATTCTAATTTTAGATTGCTAGAACTTATTTGTATGTTTTTTACATCAGTACCAAAATTATCGGGTTTGTGGTCTCAAAGCCGATTTTACATTGAATATTTGGGCAAATTTCAAGGAATAAGTTAGCATTGAAATAAAATTTTTGTACTTCAACACATGATGTATCACACGAATTCACTTTCAATTCGAAATTTTAGGGTTTTGACACCCCCTTTCTAGGAAGTATCTTCATCTTTTTTGGTGTGAGTTCTAAATACTTCTATTTTATGATTTCCTTGTCTCAATCGGAGTAACAAAGTTCAAACACAACTGAATTTCAACTCCTGGTAAACTTCATGAAGTTTTGTTTCAATGTATGGTATCATTCAAAGATGGGGGCGAGCCCCCCCGCCCATAGATATGGGCGCCCATGCCTGTATGATTATAATATTCGAAAGAGTTCATTCCCAGAGATTCTTCAGAATTCACATAATATTAGCAGCTTGTTATGGCAATATTCTAACCACATTTTGAAACCATGGGGAACATTTTTCCATTATAAGCACGACTGCTCTCCCTCCGTCCCTTGGTATTCATTACACATATAAATCAATTTGGGCAAGTAATAATGGTGGCATATCTTGGAAAAAGTGATTATGTGTGGAATGCAGCTATGTAACTTCTCATTTGGTCAACCTCTCACAGGAAAACTACTGTTCTGTCTTCTGAATTATAATAATTGATTTGAGAGCTGATTTGAATGATTCATGAAAGAGTAATATGAATTGAAAATATCATTATTATACTGAATTGAGTTGGGTCAATCTTTGAATAACTCAAACTTGATTCTGAACTAGATTTATTCAAACTAGATTATCATAGTGTATGTTCTTCAAATTCCAAGCACATGAAATGATTATATTATTTGGTTTTATGATTTCCTATGGACTATCAGAATTGAAAAGTATTTTTCCCACGAGAGGAAAAATATCAAATATTTTTCCTGGATAGCAAAATCAATCTAATAAATTCCTCGTTATATTTTTTCCATTTTTTGTATGCCTGGGTCAAGCACTAATTTCAGTTGATTCATTCCATCTCTGAACCTGGCATTTCTCTCATATACTTCGTTTTTCAATTTTCTCGTTGGGTTGGGTCGCATGTTTTTTTTTTGATAAGCTGTAGAGCCAAATAATTCCAGGTGATATTTTTTGTACCGTTACACCTTTACTTTTTATCCCGAAGTGGGATACGTGGAATCAAAACAAGAAAATCCCCTTAAACAAAACCCTCTTCACACATGCGTTCATTTTATTTTCAAATAAGATGTGGATGAAACTGCTGAGTTTTTAGCAATTTTTGTCTCTGAGTGAGGTATATATTTTTTAATGAAGATTTGATATTGATTCCACAAAGTTGACCTGAATATGGTGCTGTTGAACCTTTCTAAAGTTGGTGTACACAGATATCCTCTGTAATATCCTCTTATGTACATCATCAGAGGGATCAAGACATTTCCATAAGTGGTCACCTCAGGCTCAGGTGTTCCTCAAGTCTCACACCTGGGTCCATTTTTTTTCTGGTTATCATTAACGATTGGGAGAATTGATTTTTGCTCACTGATATTTCACAATGATCAGATGATCCGAAAGTTTTCAGAATAATATATTTTCAACTTCAAGGAAATACTTGTAATTTCAGAAAAATTCCACAAAATTTTCTCTTTTTTGCCTATCGAATGAAGAGGAAACTGAATAATAACTTATGTGCTTGTATTTCTATGGGAGAAAAATCACCACTATTATTTAAATATTTTTTGCGTTGACCGTATTAAAGACCTAGGGGTAACTTTTGATTCCAGAATGAGTTTCAGAGTACATGCTGACTTTGTAATCAATATTTGTAGTATGTAGTTTTGTAAACTATGCACTTCTATAAAGAGGCTACATTCAAATCCTTGTATTATGCATTTGTTTATGGTAAAGACAATTTTACTGGTGTTGTATGAAATCCTCACTTCGAGTTGATTAAACTTTGTTTGGGAAGGCTCAAGAACGGGTTTAATATATTTCTCCATATTGAAATAACCAACCTTTCCCACAACCTACCTCGAAAAAATACTAGGAATAGGAAGTAACTTGCTGGATCTAGTTATATCTCCAATATAAGCAAAAATATCTCAATATTAGATTCTGTGATCAATTCTCCAACTATTGTACTAATTCAGACAGTTTTTTTATGTCATAAGAAACCCCCAAAAAATAAAAAAATAGTCGGTTGAAGAATGTTTCTAACGTCAATAGTTTATGATCTTATTCTATACGTGAATTTCTGTGTATGCCATTTAAATCCCTTGCTTCGATACATAAGTGGTTACTTGTATATGTATCTCCCATTTGTGTCCCAGAATATCTTCAATATATATGAGAGAAGGTAGTGTTAGTTGCACTATTTATTACTCAAGAACTGCTGGACCGATTCGGCTGAAAATTGGTAGGGAGGTACTTAGAATCAGAACACGGATGTGGGATACTTTTTATCCCGTTTTACTGTTCGGAAATTCCACCCCTAACGGGCGCCATACTTGTATAGAACAACGTCATGCCTTAGTCCAAACTAATTCAAATTCTGCATAAAAATCATTTAACAGACTTGATAATAATATAATAACGTTTATTCACCAGGATATAACTTATATGAAGAA
Organism: Zygogramma bicolorata; assembly: GCA_032362365.1. Lineage (NCBI taxonomy): Eukaryota > Metazoa > Arthropoda > Insecta > Coleoptera > Chrysomelidae > Zygogramma > Zygogramma bicolorata. Next base: position 250,628 of record JAVJAQ010000734.1, read on the forward strand.
AAAAGTACAATATTCAGCAAGAATAAACAAAAATAATCACTGAAGCTGTAGTAGTCACAGCTTGTGTGTGATGACAAAACATACAGGTCAATCAATATAGAATATAGTCATGAACACATAAAAATTTTAAAATCCAACATGGGAGAATGAATATGTAAATATGAAAAACTCAACTGAAGAATGTCAAGTATGGAATTATAAAATTTGGACAACACGACATTTCGAAATACAATATACGATACTTTGAAATATAAAATATAATGCACAAATATAATAACAATAATAGCATAAATAACGGAAGGAACATAATTGAGGATATTTTATCCTTATCATTACAATTCAAATATATAGAGTTATTGAATAGGTCTAAATTCTGCTAATAATTTTTTTTGTATCACTCAATCAGCCTTCTATCATTTTGTCTATTTTTATTTTGCCTGTCTCATTGACAAATGATGAAAGTTGTGTTTTGAAGCGTTTTAAGGAAGTTTCAATAATGATTTTTTTGTGGTAATTGACTAAAAAGTTTGGGTGCCAAATAGGTGTAACTTTTTTGGCCTATTGTTTTAGAAACTGTTGGTATACAATACTGATTTTTTGCTCTTGTTTCAAATTTATGATTATAAGTGGTAAGCTCGCTTTTATTTTTATGTTGCTGGCATCCTATCTGAATAATATATAATTGTCTGATATCTAGTATTTGTGTTTCAGTATAGAGTAAAGAGCTTGCATATCTTGTAGGTTTGTTGAGCATCATTCGGAGGAATCGTTTTTGAGAGATCTCGAGGGCATGCAGGTAACTTCTTGATACTCCTCCCCAGCCAATAATGCCATAACTCAAGTGTGACTCAACCAAACTATGGTACAGATTTTTTTTATATTTGAAGCCCAAAAATTTTCCAACTTGTTTGAATCGAAATAGGATACTGCGAAGTTTTTTTGTTAAATATTCCATATGATAGTTCCAACGTAAATGATTGTCGATGTAGATGCCTAGGTATTTAATTTTTTTTTGCAGGTTTTATTGAGAATTCTCGTTTAATATTGAGACTATATTCTGGTAACGATGTTTCATGGCTACTGAAGGGTAAGTATACGGTTTTATCAAAGTTTATCGAAAGTAATCTGCTGTCAAACCAGTCTTTGAGTTTTGCAAGATCCTTTTCAATGTTTAATTTGAGATTGTACCATAGTCCTCATTTTTGTAATAAATCACAGTGTCGTCCGCGAAACTGATTATTTTACCGATTGTCTCTTGCTGAAATAGGTTGTTCAGATACGGTTCCTTGAGGTACTCCACATTTAGTGTTTATCTCCTCACTCACGTGATTTTTGAATTAAACTTTTTGTGTTCTATTTGTCAAGTAACGGAAGATGTGTTTCGTATTTTACTGAAATCAAATGCCTAACGGGGTTGGAAAGGGGTAGATAGTTATTTGAGGAGTTAACGCACAGCCTAAACCACTGATCGTAGAGATCTGAAACTTAGAGGGCGTGTTCTTCGTATGACGTAGGCATCCGATAAGAAAGTGTCTTCCGAAATTCCACCCCTAAGGGGGTGAAAAACAGGGCAGAGCTGTGATGAACCTTATAAAACTTAGCTAGTAAATATATGAACGAAAATGAAAAAAGTTTATATCAGAAATATGTAGAAGATAGGTGCATTATAGCAAGTATTGACAATGTTGTCATTGTGGTAATTAGTGCTTAACATTACGACAGCTGTCTATGAATAATACTTTTTGATATTTCAAAATATTGCAAGAATTATCCATTATATTTTTTGTTCTTCAACAAAAGCTGATTATCTCCATCTCTCAGCCAATACTGAAATACCGAAGTGGAAATATAACCCCAAGCTACTGAACCACAGAAATCTGCAAGTTTGTATACAAATCCGTGGCAAGAAATATAAAAAGCAGGAAAAATAAAAAAAACCTCGACAAGACGAAAGAGAACTAGTTCCGACTTGAGGACAGAAATGCATAATTCTTCGACTTATCACATTTCAAGCGACCCCATTACGAAGCAGCGTTGACACTGTTGCCACTCGACCGAGCCACTTTCTTTTGTTTCCTTCAGGAAAGCTCCTCAGGACGTTTCGTGAATAGTTGAATGCCGTTCATCCCGCCACGTCTAGCGTCATTACCTGCATCTAGAAGGCGGCGAACAACAATATCGCGCACGTTATGATTTTATTTCAGCGAGTTTTCCAGTTTTTCTTTGTGCTCTCGTCGGAGGAACTTACCTTGTTTCTCGTTCGCTTGGTCGAGATGTAATTGGAGTTTGCTTGATTTCGTTATGAATTTTCAAGTTTCTTCGTTTGTTTCTGTGGCGGTTGGAGTTGGGATTACACCGGCTAATGCGATTCACACTAATTGGGGTCGTTTAATTTTCACAATTGTTTTCAGTGGAGTGAATGGAAATGAGAATGATCACAATCGAAGCATATTTCAAAGGGATAATTCGAATAATATATTGAGTATCAATCTTCGCAAATACTGACGCGATCATGAAAATTCTCTCACTAACAGAAATTTACACTATCCAGGAGTGATGGGTGCTATATTTGATTTTGATTGAACAAGAAATTCATCAAATAAATAATAGTATATGTAAATCGGGTCGGAAAAAAGCTGGTGAGATATGATGCTTTACCGGCGTGCGCTGACTGAGCGGTTCGATTCGTCATCTACGCAGACAAAGTCGGCGGCTATGTAGTAATTTGAAAACTTTTCTTATACTTTCCGAACAGAAAATGATGTAATTCATTTTTCCATTATTGATGTGATATCGAATAACGTCTAATGCAACATTCAGGTCGGCAACAGGAGCCGCTGAATCAGCCGAAAAATCAAAATTCAGGAATTATTTATCCTTGAAATATAATCATATATTTTGTTCCAGTTCAATTGAAACTTCCGGAGTTTTTGAAAGCTACGCTTTAAAATTCTTCGAGCCTTCTGGTCAAAAATTGATAACAATTTCGGAAGAAACGAGGGCAAAAAATTATTTGATACAACGAATCAATATCGCTACCCAAAGAGGAAATGCTACTTCCATCCTTGGGACTATTGCCAGACCACATCGTCAAATTGATCTGGATTCTGATGAACCGAATTTATTCTAGAATAGTGATTGTTCATCTTCCATTATCTGCTTCGAAAAAAAAATTCTTCCGTGAACAGTTGTCCAATCTCCATCTATGATTTGAAATTTGAAATTATATGTTCCACCGAGTCTAGCCAAAGATGCCGATAATCGAGTGACAGACTTTTTTGAAACACAACTCCTCAAAGAACTGCAGAATATTGGGATTACCTGTTTTATGAACCGTGTTTGTCTTATACAAAATGGTTGTTGGAGTAGCTGGAGGACGACATTTATTTGAAAGATAGTACTAGTACTTCAATAATTTGGGATAATTTTGCAGTAGTGATGACAGAATAGTTGTGGTCTGAGAAATTCGTCTGAGGAAGCCGTGAATACAATCACTTTGAAAAACGAAATCGAAAGATATGCTCCCGTTTCGTCGGATTTGCACAGCAAGATGACTTAGAATTTCTGAGATACTTTCTGTATGTCAATATGACCAGAAATCGATGAGGAATTGAGTTATAACAAAAAAGCTCAGGAGTCTTAATCGAGTTACCTGAGGATTACCAATTCTGAGATAGTAGTGACTTTGTCAGCCAATTGAAAGATCGACAAAATGTACTTATTGCGGCAGATGTTCTATTACCTTTTTTCCTTTCTGGGACCTCTTTCTGCCTATTACAAAAATGGCTGGGGATATTAGTTCATGTCAATGCTCAGATTCTTAAACACGGGAATTAATTTTGAAAGGATATGAAAAACCAACTCGCAAATAATGTAAGGAGAAGCGGAAATGCACAAAATCTTTATATATTCAAAGATTTTCCAAAATACTGGTGATCCATTTCAAACGATTTCCTCAAGCTGAAGGGTTCGAAAGAAAATTAGATGTCATCGTGGATTTTCTATTAGAAGACTTGGATATGAGTGAATATGCAACAGATACCAGTCTTGTCGAGATTCCTGGTGAGCACCAAGGCATACGTTATTTTTGATGAGTATGAAGGCACTGCCAGATTCAAGTTTCTTTTTTCATTCATATAAGTAGATTTTTTACATTTCATTGATTTGTTATACAAATTTCAATACTTCAAAGAAATAAAATATTAAGAGAAGAAAAGTGAGCTCAAGAAATATAATTCATGCTGATTAGGAGAAATGTGGAACATGATTTGTAAAATTGTGATTTTATATATGAAATAATTGATTGAACAGAGTGCCGTATTCACTGCTCGAACATTATTTGTTCTTTAATCTTATATTTCTTTATCATTCGAGTCTTAGTGACACGCTTGTGGTGTTTGAGATATTCGTTGAACAATTTACATATCTTGATATCGATTTCAATCGAGTATATATTTATCATATTCACAAATGGCTCTCAACATATTTTAATCTCACCCCAGAATGAAGCTCTTTCTATTCCATAGTGTATTCCTAGAAATATAAAATGAACCGTTTTGATAACCATAACAATAATATTTTTTTTTTCATTTTCACGAATAAGTTAGCACATCAACCGTGTGATAGTGTAAATAAAAAAAAAACGTTAATAAAGTCAAGTAGTAGTAAAGAAACAATATGGTGAAATGTATATACATATAAAATGAAAATAATGAATAAATATATCTCTGGATGCGTATACCTAATACCATCACACCCACGCACAGTGGGGCAGAATCCCAAAAAGCTGGCCAAAAACCAGAAAGTGGCGTAAATGATTTTAAATTCTTTCCTGGGGGGTTCCGGGGTCGCTGATTACGAATCCGTTATCAGAATCACGATTTTCAAAATGGCGGACCCAAAATGGCAGACATAACTTAACTAATTAGTCAAATTATTTAGTAAAAAATACCCAATCGTATTTCTCAAGGGTTTTTGGGATCGCTGAGTACGAATCTGTTATCAGAATCACGATTCTCAAAATGACGGACCCAAAATGGCAGACATAACTCAACTAATTAGTCAAATTATTCAGTAAAAAATACCCAATCGTATTTCTTAAGGGTTTTTGGGATCGCTGATTATGAATTTGTTATTGAAATGTTAATTTTTAAAATAGCAGACGCGATATATGGTCGATTCCGTAAAAATTTTAAATTTTTAATATTTTGAAATAGAAAATATTTCATGATTTTTTTTTGGTTTGAATAAGTAAAAAATCTCTTGAGCAATGTATTTATTTTTCCAAAAGTTTTTTGAGTACAAAGTTTGCAACAAATTTAATAACTCTTATTTATTTCTAGTAACAAAAGATTGCGATGGTCGCCCACGTGTTTCTTTCTCATCATTCTTCGCAATCTCCTCCGATGTTGATGTTGTGCATTCAGTATTGGATGATTTTGAGAAACGTACGGTGCCCTTCAACCATTCTTCATTATTTTTCAGAAACTTTTCTTGGCCTCTATTTGCTGCTTTCCATCTAGATCGAAAATTTGCAAATAACAGTCCTAATGACTTCTCATCCCCGTCTACTTGTATCACATCTTCGGTTTTCTTGAAAATTGCATCCTTCAAAACGTCCATAACGTCTTTTTGTTCGTTTTTTTAAACTGTCTTTCACCATAAAAAAAATATCTTTTCTTGACAATTCCATACTTAGAGATTTGGAAGACTCTGTAAAATACCAATATAAACATGTACAAAATTAAATGAGATTATTCTGAAATTATTTTATGCTTATGATTGTATATTCATAAAGAAAACGAATATTTTTAATATGAATGATGCATGTTAGATTGCTAACTGGTGTCCACAACTAATATGGTTAATTTTCTGAAGATACACGTTCGTTAATGTCACGCCACGTATTTCTCCCGAAAAATTAGTCTAACTATTCGTTGAGCACTCCTGAGCAGCCAGTTTTTTACTATATTATACTTTATACTATACACTATTAGTTTCTTGTCGAAACGAGACCGAGACTCGCGAAGACATTTTTAAAACTCTATTAGAAAATCGATTTAGAAAAAAAAAGGTCAATTTTTTATGTTTACTTGTTGCAGATTTTAAATATTTCTAACATACAATACGCAATAACTGTGCATAACTATATATTCTGCATTCCTTCAGAAAGTGATTCCATTTTGCAGAATCCAAATTGCGATAGTTTCGTCCGTTTTACAGCAATTTGAAACCGGCAAGAATTTTTGACGCGTATACTTGTTCAGTGCGTACCAAACGACGGCTGAATGTCGACTGATGCCGAGGCGAACCTAGAGCAGTTATATACCTGCTAGTTCCGGTATTTTATGCTAAGACTACCTGTTAATCCGACCTTAACGTATATAGATGAATACATACAATTCAAAAATTTGATTTTTGGCCAGCTTTTTGGGATTCTGCCCCACTGTGCCACGTCACAAACAGATATCACAAATAATATAAAATATACTGGAAGTAACTAATTCTAGGAGTATATGAATAAAACATTTATATGAAACGTTTACTTCACATGAAAAATAAAGTTACGGCTGAAACTCCTCAACAGTGTGGCAGTTTTTTGACACTAACAGTTAATTGACTTTTGTCTCGACAATATGTAGATTTCCTGAAACTTTAATGTCGTTGGGAAGTTTGTTGTACAGTTTGCATCCCTGATATTCAAAACTTTTTTTGGTAGAATGCAGGTCGATGGAGTACGTGGGCATTTCTTGTCAGATGAATATGTGATGGTCTATTGGCAGCCAATTTGTTCTTATTGCGGTATAAACATGTACATGCCTCAAATATGTATATTCCTGAAACTGTTAATATTTTCAACTTCTGGAATGCTCCCCTACAGGAATCCCCGAAACCTAACTCAGCCCTGATCCTCACAGCATACCTCTGTATCATCATCAATCGTTCACCATGAATCATTAAATTCATATTTGAAAAGTAAAACAATTAGAATATCAATTCACAATTCCAATTTCATTCGATGAGAAAATAATACACCTACACTGGTGAAAAAATAGTTGAAGAAGACAAAGAATCTAGCGAGATGATGAGCAATATATCAAATAATCTTAACCAAAACAGATGACTGGAAGTCAACGGAAAACGAACCTTATCCTAAAATTGTGATACTAGGTTCTCAGGAAGGCCCTCTCTGTTCCGCTGACTACAATATTATTCGAAAATGTACATGTACAAGTGTTGCGGGTACGTAATTTATTCCGAAAATAACTGCACCTTTTAAGCAATCCCACCCTCTCCGTCGAAATAAGCAAATTTTGTCCTTTCCAACTGATCTCTCATTTGAATACCGTCCCATTTGAATAATGTTATTTGCAAGATATGGCGCTGGTGTTTTCGACTAAAAGCTTGTATTACATGTTCTTTCACTAGTTTCCGCAAAGTTATTTGCATATTCATACCTACGAATTTCTGATTAACACTGAAAAGAGGCACCGCATGTGCTGTGCTGGATTCTGTATGCGCATTCCTGATAATCTGATCCACAAGAGAACGAACCAAAATGAAAGTGGAGGAGGCTTCGTTGGCATGGAGTTAATGGAAATTTGGATTTTTTACATATGAATGTAAAAAAACAAACACTATTTTTTCATGTGCAGATTCACACGAGAGGAAAGCCCTGTAATGTTCAAAGAACATCTCGTGAATCAAGTGACAGAAGATAAGAATTAACATTCACTTTGAATTTTTGAAGTTGGTAAGCCTCAGGAAAATCCTCTCTCGGTTCTATTCTAGATGTTCTATTTAAAAAAGATTCCTGAGCAAGAGAGAGTCGACAAGTTCACAACAAAGCGGTGGGAATTCTGTACTCGAGTCATCCGTGTAGATATTTCCAAGGGTGGAACTATTAATAACAATTCAGAAGAGCACCGACCGTGAATATATCTATAGAAGAAAGATAAGTCTCCGACCATTCTACAATTTTCCAATGAAGTGAGCGAGTCTGTGAGCGAAGATTCACCAACAAGAAGGATTGCCTTTCTCTGAATAGAATCGAGAAGCCTCAATAAATGTTTTGGTGCCGAACTCCACACATAAGAACTATATTCCAATACAGGTCGTATCTGAGACCTGTAGATCATTAAGAGCTGATGAGAAGTGAAGTATTTCTTCGCACGAAATAGAAATCCAAGTTTATGGGAAGCACCTTAAGCGATCGATCTCACATGGTTTTCCCATGAGAGATTATCACTGATCGTAATTCCTAGCATCGAGATACTTGATTTTGTAGGAATAGTTATTCCAATTTCCTTGGCATATAAGATGGTAGCAATTGTATATTACATTCCGGTTCAAATAAACAAAGGTCCTTGCGAAGGCAGTGACTGAGCGTAGGTTCCTTGATTATGAGAACTAATTCATACCATACCATTTTGGCGATTGAAAATACCAATAAACTTTCAACAAGCAATTATTCAGTTTGTAGTGGGTTTGCATACATCACGAAAAAAAACTTTTCTGTTTTTTCAGAAGCTATAATTTTGCTCTCCGCAGGTTTTTCGATTAGATGCATTATTTTCCAGTTATTCGCGAAAACGGATCTGAAAACGTGTTTTTTTTGCCTGAAAACCGACAATTTCACTCGCGAATAAGTCGAAATGTATTGCTTTTCAGAAAAAACTTCATTGAACAAAAGGTGCTTAGAATCAGTCAATCTATTGATTTCCGCACTTATTTCCAATAAAAAAAATTTCACCCCCAAGAAGGGGTGGCATCCACCCCCAGGTAGAAAGTAACCCTCGGCACAGGGTAGATTTTGAAAAATAGGGGATGTAGATCCTGAATCTAAATTTTCATGCGAATCGGTGCTGTATGGGATGAATACACGGGAAAATGGTCATAGACTGGACTAGATCTGAAATGTGAAATAACATCTTGTCTTTCGAGAGGGGTTGTCAAATGCGATTCGTATCAAATAAACTCATTCCATTTTACTGTGTGACTTCCATCGGCAGTTACAATGTATTTCGATGCTTCAAAACCTTCATTATCTCTGTTCCTGATGTACATCTTGTGTTAATTTTCCGCTCTTCCACAGTTATAGATGTTTCACCGATATAGGAAAGAATATCGACCGATGAGGGCGCTGGTGGTGGTTAAACTATATCCACCATTTTGAAAAAGTTACCTTGTTTACATTTGTGAAATAACGCGCCAAACTGAAATCCAGTCATCAGTTGCCCTCGCTAGACAAGATTTTGGTGGTTTTTTGCTGTATTTTCATTGTACGAAATTTTTTTCGTGAAGGTTAATATAACTGTGTTCATGATGCTTTGAATAGCCGCACAATACCATTTATTGGGGGTGAACATAGATGCATTCTGTTTTAAAATCTAGTGATATTTGTTCCAGGACATTTTTAAGTTTTAGTGTAGTGTTAGTGAACCAAAGAGGCTTTTATTACATGGATGATGAAATGCACCATAACTTCGCCTAAAACATAGACAAACAGACTCACCAGGTGACAAGAAATCATCTCTCTTGAAATGCAAGTAACACACTGAAGCCGCTCTAGGTGGTGATTTATGCAATTTCAGTTTAATTTTTCAAGCCTTGTACCTGTCTATTTTCTCTTTCAATCCACTTTCCGTAATGTTCCCCACCAAAGATGCATTTCTCTTTGGAAACGAGTGGAAAGACAACTTTGGATTTCGGTTCCTAGAATTGCGGCAACTTGGCACCCAACACTTCATTCATCGCTCACTGAGCGATCTGCATCCATGATTTTTTGTTATTATTAATCGAAAAAAATCACAACTTCAGATGAGATCTCCTAAATCAACACCAAAGAACTCAATAAATTCACACACATAAAATGGAAGCCGTTTGTTTGTGGAATTATGGCAGTGCGTAATATTTCCGCCAGACGTCGCATAAAATTATGAACTTCCCAATATTTCCCCCGGCAAGAATGCATATCAATTTTATGGGTTTCTGTAATGCGAGTTGGTTCTGTATGTGTCAGTATTGAACGTAAAATATCAGTTATTCCGAATATTGTTCTTTTATTGTACCTACCTTTCGCCAATCTGTTTCATCTTTTCAGACAATCGAGGTAAATAATTACAATGTTCGTTGAAGAATGTGTCGTTTGGGTGATTTGTGTGCGGTGTATTTTGACGTTCAATATCTATACATGTTTTTGTTCAGGAAATTGTCTCTGAATTCAATTTTAAAATAATGACCTTCGAATAACAGAGATTCTAGGGTGTGTTTCGGGTCTGTTTGTCATGGTCCATCGGTTTTTACTCCTGACATTTCGCCTACAGCTGTGGTAGGCATTTTCGAAGTCTATGGGTGACGGACGCAATGTGCTCGTTCTCACAGTACATCCCAACCAGTAAAATTGTTTTATAATTTCATGGTGCTGCAACAGTTTTATTTTGTTGTTATTTTATGATTACTTCCAAAATGCTAATAGATTCACACTCACCGTCATCTCGCTCTTCCACTTCTTCATGTAGTCGATGATCGTCTCGTCTTTCCTGCTCTTGATCTTGTTGTCGACCATCCAAGGATGTTTGAGCACCTCGAGCGCCGTCACTCTCTTGACGGGATCCTTCACCAGGATCGATTTGAGCAGATCCACCGCGTCCGGACTGCCGTCCTTCGGGTACTCTGGCTGCGTTCCGCAAATCCGTTCGACCAGCTGGTCCTGGTCACGTCCGGTAAACGGGAACTTGTTGAAGAGCAACAGGTAGAGCATCACGCCGATCGACCATACGTCGCACAGCTCGCTGTACGTGTGGCCGGAGAGGATTTCAGGGGCTGATCGCAGAAAAAAGAAGAAGAAATAAAAGTATTGGTTGTATCGAAAATCAAATTTTTGAGCTAAATTTCTATAAATCAATTACCAGAAGTGGGAAATATTCGTGAGGGACATCTTTTTTTCATTACATAACAGAACTGGGGAAATATAATAAAGAAGTTTCAATATCTTTTTCATGTTCAAATCTTATACATGATGTGGTCAGCTCGAAAAACGGCTTCATCCTCTATTGGGAAGAATTTCTACCGATGAGGGCGCCGATGTCTGTTCAAAAATGTCGGCAACAAACCGTAATCAGCTGATCGTAATCTGCCAAAAACATATGTTTACCATTGTTTACGTTGTATTTTGTATTGTACCTTGTATTTTTCGAATTTTGGCAAAGTTCTGTGTAAAACAAATGTGTAGACTAATCAGTGTGTGAATGTGTTATGCCGGTTTCCACAGACTTTCACGTAGGGAAAGAATAGGTAGGGCTTGCCTAATTTGGGGATACCTTAAATTTGTGGAATGGTTTCCACCAATCAAAATTATGAATTTCCCAACTAAGTAGAGAAAGACACTGGCAACAACGCAAAATTTTGGGAACATTTTATTTTTATCAAGGTGAGTTGTGCACATTGGTTAACCTTAACCTATAATAATTACGTTCCTGTGTTTATTTTCAAGGATTTTTCAAATAAAATAATTATTACATTTTTTAGTCTCGAAAGTTTTCAGTTTGTTGCGTTTATAAAAAATAGCAATGGAGCCAGGAGACCAGCAAGAGGATCTCTCGGAACATCCAAATACAGTACCTACCCAAAAAAAAGAGCTCCGAATTACACCAATAATGAAAAAGAGCTGTTGCTTAATATTATAGAGCACCACAAACATATTATCGAGAATAAAAAAACCGATGATCCTCTATTTGCTCCAAAATATGTAAAACCGTTGGTTTAGGTAATCTGAACCGACGAAAAAACGTTATAAATTGTCCATATTATCAAAGTGGTTATTTCTATCATATATTCTTTTAGGAAATCCATTTTGAATCAAGTCAAGTATTTCAAAATCATCGTCAAAAATTTCCATTATCATATTTAAGCGAGAAAAATCGGTATGGGTACAAAAATTATACAGAAATACGCAAAAATGATATGACATGAAAAATATTTTACAAAACACTGAAAAATGATGTTAGAATCTACCATTCCTTTACTAGGTGTCTGTTTAGGTGGAGAAATTCGGACCCCTAAATATAAGGCTGCCCTAGACCGGTTTAGGTGAAGATTTGACTTGGTGGAAATGAAATAGACCCCTTACCCAAAGATATTCTCTACCTAGCGTTAAGTGAGCCCTAAAAATGTTGGTGGAATCGGGCATTAGAGAAGTGTACCATAATTTCACATTCAGAAGTTTGTTTTTGTTTTACGTGATGAAATAGTTCAAATATTTCCCGATAGAGGCGTATCTGGATGATGAACTTCCCAATTATTCGTCTACTCTTTTCATGTAGTTAGAACTATTACAACCACTTAATCTTGAAGACTTGAAAGAATAATGGGAACGTTTATCACTACACCAACACCACACCAATAAACAGGATTTTTTCCCCGAATTAGATACGACGTCCCTAGAGGATCAGTTCTTGGCAGTGTGCCTTTCCAGCAAACAAGTCTGTGACATGACATACTTGCGATGTCACAAATTAGGTAACACTGCGATATTACTTATGTTACATCATAACGATGTATACATTGGGATATATCTATTGCGATGTCAGTGATATAACAAGTTTGGTGGACACCACTATCGTTGATATCATTACTGATGTACTGATAGATTAATAATTTTTTTGACGTTCACTGTACTAAGCTTACCAAAATCGAAATCTGAGGACCGGTAGATTGCGCCTGCGCAGGAAGCAACTATCAACCACAAACAGAGAGAGAGAGAAAGAGTAAAATCTAAGTTTCAACTCGCAAGAAGAGTTAGAATTTGACAGAAGCATTCAAATATTAGATTATTTTTGAACGTCATCTGGAGTTAAAAGTCACTTTCTTTGATGAGTTCGGACCTTATATTTTCCATTTATGACAATTTCATTCTCAAATTATTATATCCTCCCTTTGTTATGGCAATACTCCCATACAGTCAGTCCCATTATGATTCGGCAGTGTTGCCAATTAATCTGGGTACAAGATAAAGTGTTTCGGAATAGACCTGGAGGACTTCGGTCCAAGTTGTCAACCTGAAATATTCGGGAAATGTCTGGGGATTGAAATTTTGCAATAAATAGTGTTTGAATGAGTTCGTTTTGATCAACACTAACTCAAAACTTCTAATCGCTTCTTTGAAACTAATATTTCCAGAAAAATATCTATTTCTCCTAAAACTGATATATCGTTATCTATAGTTGGCGGGTATATCGTGATTTTCATCCAATCAGATATCAGCTTCAAAAAATATGGGTATTTTTCTGGAAATACTGGTTTTCAAGAAGCGAGTGAAATTTTCGAGACAAGGATTATCAAAACGAACCCATTGGAACACAATTTTCAGCAAAATTTAATTTCCCTGATGGTAGACATTTTCACGGATATATTAGGTTGGCAACTTGGAACGAAGTCTTCTATTGACAAAAAATGCACTGAAAAGGTACAAACGCAACCCGGGATCTTGATAAAAAATATTCTTTTTTCAGAAAAGAGTGAAAAATAATATAGATTGTTGATCAGTTGTTTTTATAATAAATGAAACACTTACCCATATATACAATTGTGCCAACTCTATCTCTCAATAAACCTTGAATGCCGATGCCCGATTTGATCACACTCAGACCGAAATCTGATAGTTTTATGAAGAAGTTGTCATTCGGATCTTCCACATTCCTAGCTAACAGGATATTTTCCATTTTTATATCTCTGTGAACGATATCTGAAACAATTTCACGATTCTTTTCGATATAACGATGCTTGATACAATATGAATACGAACCGTGTTTGTGGAGGTAATGGACAGCATCACCGAGTTGCTTTATGATTCTTTTGCTGATTTTCTCCGTGAAGGGACTGTCCGAACGGAATTTATTGTATAAGGTGTCTTTGCACCTTTCCATTACCATGTAAATTTTTTTAGTAGATTCATAAATTTTATCTAAATGAATGATATTCTGATGAAGAACTGATTTCAGAATTTTTATTTCTCTTTTGATTTCGTCCAATTGCGCTGCGCCTGCCTAGAAGAATATCAATATTCCGTAGACTCGGCATATACAGGTTGATTTCCTGATAGTCTTTTTGTTGGTTGAGACTTATAAATATTATTTGCTATAAGTGATGCATATTTCGTGTATCTTGATCTCTCACTTGTTAGGATATCAAAGGACAAAGATACACTGAATAGACACCATTGTTGCCGTTAAAAGTAATCCTCTATGCTCAGCAAATGTACATTATCTCTAATAAATGAAAATGGACTCTGATAAACGACCAAAGCTTATTGTTTACACCACATATATTCGAAGATTTTTTGAAATGATTCAAAATCGAAAATATGTTATCAACTTGAATTTGAAAAAAAAATTGCCACAAATATTTCTGTAAGTGGAAATCTTTTCACTCACAGAAAACTTGTTGACTATCTTGATAGCATACTGAGAAGATGTAGATTTTTCTATTGCAGCTACTACGACCCCGTAAGTCCCGTGGCCAATTTCTTCCTTGAATTCGAAAACTTCATATAACTTCTTCACATCATCGATCCTGAAATGCTTAACATCTCGTTCTTTCAAGCTGGAACTACGGATATGAATCCTTAGGAAAGGATTATTTTTAATTCATGATACAAATGAAATAAATTCATCTTACTGGCAAGTTCTTTCTTCACCAATCATTAATGAAGCCGATTCTGAACAATTTTTGGTTTGTCTGACATTTGAATTTCGAATTTGCACCACAGATCACAGAACTACTATTAGATACGTACCCGATCTTATTTTTATAGGAAACAAATACAACGCGCCACATGCATGTAGCGGGTGTTTTTCAAACTATAGAACAAAATAGCAATTATAATTTTATTGAACGGTGTTAGAACAGTTGGAAGTATAGTTGCACAGTTGTGAACTGCGAAAACGCCTGAAAAACTGTGCAAAAACTGACAATTGGTACGTAATCTATTTTGACATGAGCCAAAATAATCACTGAAGCAATATTTTGTGTAGAGTTCAATTATACACTTGCACCAAACTAATATTATTTTCACTCGACGTGCGTTTAACATCTTCGGGAGAAGCTAAACGTGCGTCGAATGTAAATATCAGTTTGACTTTAGGGTAATTGAACTCTATGAAAAGTTTCAACTTCTACACCAAAGGTTCCAATCTCATTGTTTACTAAATCAATACTTTTTTCGAATGACAAATTCTCATAGCGTATCATGAGAAGCCTTATGCACATAGATTTCATATTTTTTTGTTCAAGTACATAATTGGTGTGATAGCGAATACTTTTTATAGAGAGAAAGAAATTTTCTAAGCCTGCTAGGGTCCAATTCTTGAGTCATTCGGATTTATTTTCATTCGAATAGAGTGACGTAGAGCGATATGAACTAGATGTGTTGAACTGCGATTTATATCAAGAATACAGGCCTTGAAGGTAGTGATGAGATTTTTATAGAAGCGATACGCAAGCCGGTTGAAAGTTTCAATCAATGTCAAAGTTGTGGAATTTAGTTGAAATCTTGGCCAAAGTGGCAACATTCATGACTAACATCCACATAAACAGTCAAAAAACTGTAGAAACAATGATAATCATCAATTTGTCAATACTTTGCGGTTTAACTTTTCAAAATCTGTCATAACCTCGATTCGGTTTTAAGGCGTGAAGAGTTCCAAAAGATGTCAAAGTGGTGCTTATTAGTTGTAGCGCTGCGATATTAATTTGATATCCCATTTGCAATGCAAGACAAGCGATACGACATCTGGTGTACAAATCTGAACTATAACAAGTCAGTAGTTTGCTTTGTTTACATATGAGAAAGTGGTTTGATTTCATCATTTATTAGGCGGATTTTTAAACTATAAACTTCACAATGTATAACTACACCGGTCTAAACAAGAATGATTGAATACAAGTAACCACAACAAATCTTGACTACTGACTTTCTCTAGTTCGACTTCATCCGCACTGTCGCTTCGATCTTAAAACATGATACCAATAGTAGTCATAGTGGTGCAAATCGGTTGACCTTTTCGACAAATTGGCGCTACGATCTTAATTTGAATTCGTAATATTCTATATTCAATGGTAATATAAGCTTTTTAGCGCAGCTCGCGTCGAGTGATATAAGTTTGGTGTTAGGGTAATTGATCTCTATATAAGGGATTTTGTTTTTTTATTTTGATACCTTGTGTCTTCAAGGATTTCCCAAAACACAAATATTACTCCCCACTCCCTCTAAAACCATAGTACAATTGTACGTCGGATTGTCTACATCTTGTATATATGCATGATCACAATTGCATGAAAAATTATTAGTCTTGTGGTTCCGTGTCGTGTAGCTCGTGTCTGGTGTCAGTGTCAGTTGTCAAAAAAGAAAAAAGTGGCAGTGCATCAACAACATTCGAAGGTGCCTAACTTACCAACACAACAAAATTCAGATTTTGAGGTTTTGACAATAGCAAATTATAAATAATGCATTTTATTCGAAAAAAACTGTGCTAATATAAAGTTAATGATAAATTTTAATAGGTTTTACTAGTATGGATCAGAAGCCCGGATTGGATTTGGTTATAGCGGCGGTCTCAGCACTCTACAATAACCCAAACAAAAGTGAGAAAGAAAGGGCATCCCAATGGCTTTTGGAACTCCAAAAATCTGTGAGGCGAGAATACTCTTTGCAGTGACGTTCTTATTAACCGAATTCCTTTGCAGGTTCACGCGTGGACAGTGGCAGACGAACTTCTCCACCTCAAGAGAGACCTAGAATCTTGCTATTTCGCAGCCCAGACGATGCGAACCAAAATCCACCAGTCTTTCCACGAACTGCCCCTGGAAGTGCACAATTCCCTGAGAGACTCCCTCCTAGAACACATTAGTCAAATTAACGAAGGCACCAGTACGGTGATAGTGACACAGCTTTGTGTTGCGCTGGCAGACTTGGCGCTCCAGATGCCTTCGTGGCAGAAACCGACGCTAGATCTAATCAACAAATTCTCGCAGACGAATATCTGGCCGCTTTTAGAAATTTTAACTGTGTTTCCTGAGGAGTTGGAGAGTAGGTCTGTAAGGTAAGTCATTACTGTTGTTCTTTGGACTCTAAATCTAAAAATGCAGTTGTTATGTGGTTGTAGTGAAAGTCGAAGGTCTCAGTTATGATACAGGAGTGGCTTATTTTACTTCCAATGCTTTGTCTTTCAGATATGGAATACATTTTGATTCAGCTACCAACTACTTTTCTACCAAGACAAAATTCATGGATGGTTACAATCCAATCTTTATAACTTATAACAGAGTTCATACATCTGCGGTTTCATAGATATGTAATGGAAGCAAAGATCAAAAATAATATTACTTTTTCATCTTGTTTGCATAGTTTCACAGATAATTGAAATACTAAAAGGATGGTTTTGACAGCATAGTGAAAAAGAGCCCGTGTAACTGGATGCTTATTAGGGATTTATACTTGGACAATGGTCATTCTGATACATTTGGATATTTTGATGAAGCATCTTCATGACAATACATGTGATTGTATTCGCAGATTACTGAAACAGCTGAAATTGTCTGAGCAACACTTCACCATTGAAGTTTTTATTGCATATGAGATACACTCATGTAGTATTTGGCTTTGCATACTCTGGAGAGTGTGATGACATTTGCATATTCAAAATATTTGTATGGATATGAATGAAGAAATTTATTAGAATTCTGCTATAATTTTGAATAAAAGAAAAAGTATGTTTTAATAATTTTTTATGGGCCCGGTGTGAGCCCATCAAATGAATGTCAAATAATAGTAAAAATTTGACATTTTTAATTTGTCACTTTGAATTACCCTATTAACAAAAAAAATTACTCTCAGCCAATACACTACCTCGTAAAACCAATTTTATGACCTCTTCCAGCAAAGTTGTTGATAAAGCAGTGGAAAACCGAAATCTGACCTCATTCGAAAACATTTTAGCATCTGCAATCAAGTGGCAGAATGCAACGAATTGTACATTCAATATTAATAATAATTGGCCATCTGCAGTCGCGTGCGGAAAAGTGTATATTTTAACGTTCATTTATTGAACACCCTGTATTTTGTAAAATGGTAGATATCAGTGAAGAAGGTAAAATATTTTCAAGAACTGAATATATTGAAAAAATCAAATTAAAATGTTATATATTATAATATAGCCACAGCAATACCCTATATTCATGATTTTGCACACTTGACATGGAATTGATAGAGAAATGGATAAACAAAATCAATCTCACAATTAGGTCAGAAAAAACGGTTTATACCGTGTGTCACAGACTCATGGTACACCCCCATTTTCTCCTTTGTTTTTCTAGCTATATTTTTGAGATTCGGAACATCGAATAAGCTCACTGAACAGCATTTCTCGACATATCTGAAAGAAAAAAACAACTTCCAATTTTTCCGGAAATGACATCAACTTTCGATTCTTGAATGGGACACCCTGTATATTGTTACATGATCGGCTAGGGATGATCATGAGGAATCCAACGATACCAGGTTTGATGATGTTATCTCCAATGACTGCGGAGATATCGCCATTTATATTATCCATAAGCTCAATGAGTGGGAGAGAGAATTGGATTGACCCGCCAGTAAAGTTTCTCTCTCCTACTCGTTGCGCTTATGGATAATATAAATGGCGATATCTCCGCAGTCATTGGAGATAACATCATCAAACCTGGTATCGTTGGATTCCTCATGATCATCCCTAGCCGATCATGTAAAAATATACAGGGTGTCCCATTCAAGAATCGAAAGTTGATGTCATTTCCGGAAAAATTGGAAGTTGTTTTTTTCTTTCAGATATGTCGAGAAATGCTGTTCAGTGAGCTTATTCGATGTTCCGAATCTCAAAAATATAGCTAGAAAAACAAAGGAGAAAACGGGGGTGTACCATGAGTCTGTGACACACGGTATAATTTTTAAACAGAAAAATATGAATGATGTGAAATTTAATATAAAAATAAATGATAAGCTGATCAAAGAAGTTCATAATCATAAATATATAGGTCTGATCATCGGTAATAAATTGAATTTTGAAAAACATATATATAAAATTGACTGTTGTTCCGTTTCTAGAAGCAATCCAAAGAATGCCTTACTTGAATAAATATGTACAAATTCTATTATACAGTGCGCGGCTAAATTATGGAACAAATTCGATATTTCGCAAGCATTGTGCTTTTGACAGAAATCCTGAAAGAGGTCAATTTTTGTTTTTAAATTCCGATTTCTGTATGTGTTTTTTAAAGAGGTAATGTCACTGGTTTTGACGTGGTGACGTAATCGGTATTTTTTGAATGGAAATATATGTGTTGTGATACTTCATCTGAAAGGTCTTTCAATACTGCATTCAATGATAATATATGATTTGATTCATTTGTACAGGGTGAACAAAAATTAATATTTCATTTCAGTAAGAGAATAACTTTATATCCAACACACATATCAAGGACCGATGACAATACAAGAATTTCATAATATTAATGTAATAATAATGATAATGATAAGAATTTTTCATTCCATTTTTCACTCAAATCAAATCCTCCGAATAATCTAAAATTTAGCACATATCAAGTACCGACGAATCTAAAAATTGAATAATAAATTATAGTTTTGAAAAAACTAAAGACACACGCTTTTATTGCACTATGGAAAGTAAAGAATAATATTCAAAAACTAACTTTCATGTTAACAAAGCGGACGCGGACCGATAGAGTGGCCGCCAAGATCTCCAGAACTTACACCTCTGGATTTTTTCTTGTGGTGGATAGCATTTCGAACATCTCATTTGAATGTTATATTTTGTTGGATATAAAGTTATTCTCTACTGAAATAAAATATTTATTTTTGTTCACCCTGTACAAATAAATCAAATTATTTATTATCATTGAATGCAGTATTGAAAGACCTTTCAGATGAAGTATCACAACACATATATTTCCAAAAAAAAATACCGATTACGTCACCACGTCAAAACCAGTGACATAACCTCTTTAAAAAACACACACAGAAATTGGGATTCAAAATCAAAAATCGACCTCTTTCAGGATTTTTGTCAAAAGCACAATGCTTGCGAAATATCGAATTTGTTCCATAATTTAGCCGCGCACTGTATAACTCTTATATTCTTTCATGTATAAGGTACCTAATCACAATTTGGTGTTCTTGCAATCTAAAACAAAAAAATAGATATATATATATATATATATATATATATATATATATATATATATATAAATATTATGAAGGGAAAAGTAGGTGTTGGTTCGAACCCGGCGTCAAGCCCTTTTTTTATTCTTCAATTACAGGAGCATGCTTTACTGTACCTACCTCTTAGTTTTAGTCCTTTACTGAATTTTATTCCGAACGACGCGTTAACTTTCCGTACATGTTAGGTAAACTACTATATGCAACAAGTTTAAAAAGCGAGATTTCGCATATGTTTGATGGGTTTTCCGATAAATGATTGATTTTGTACGAACGTCAACCCTCAGAAGTAGAAACTTGTGCGAACTTAGTATTAACGAGGTCTTACCTTTTAAAGTGTGATTCCTAGGACAGGTGGCAGTAAATACTCTTTCTGCATTCATGTGAAAACCAAAACAGAGAATCAACTCATCCTCCAATCGAATGTCTGGAACGTAGTAAGATACGAAATAATGAAGACCGATTCAAATATCATGCATATTAACGGCGTTTCATTTAAGAGCGATACTCAGTGGCGGAGTTAGGGGATCCCGTAACGTTATAATTATCTTAACACCCGAATATATTCTTCTTCTTTCTTTTTCAGGTTAGGAGAAAACAGACGGATGGAAGTGTTGGAGGACATGCGCTTCTGCGCGCCCACCGTCAACGAATTCCTGAAACATTGCTCGAACCTGTACGGCGCCGAGTGGCAGCACCACGTCCAGATCAACGTGAAGATCCTGCGGTGCTTCACGTCGTGGGTGTCGGTCGGAGCGATCGCGCTCTCCGATCTGGCGGACAACGTCGTCGTCAATAGGGCCTTCGAAATACTCAACTTCAAGCCGCAGAGCGAGAAGGACGCGCTCGCCGGAGCTTTCCACGAAGGTACGTCGTATGAGTATGCACGTGCGCGTAAGATTTTTGATCTGCGTTAGCCGAGAGTTTTTCTAGAATCACAGCAAAGATCTGTTTTTTTTTTCGAAACAGCTAGTTAAAAATGCCGTCACCTCTTAGTACGGGAGCGAGGAAGGACCATACCTTTTGTAAATTTTATTTTTCCCTAATTTCGACTTCAAAGTCGGAATTCTGACTTTCAACTCGGAATTCTGACTTTCAACTCGGAATTTCGACTATCATCTCGGAATTTCGACTATTATCTCGGAATTATCAATTCGGAAAAAACTGTTTTTATGATTTTCAAACAAAAAAACATGAAGAATATAAAATTAAACTTGAAGATAAATAATGAACTGATAGCTGAAGTTCCCAATCATAAATATTCAGGTTTATTAATTGACACAAAATTGAATTTTGAAAATCATATTGAAAAAATAAAGAAATCTATTGTTCCATTCCTGGGGACCATTAGAAGAATTCACACTTTAAACAAAAAAGTTCAGATTCTAATATATAATGCCTTCATTGTTTCTCATATCAGATACCTCATTACAGTTTGGTCTTCATGATCTAAAAAACAAAAAAAATATAATATATCGTTTAATGGACAAAGCAATAAGGGTTATATTCAGAAAACCGTGGGATACTCCTGCAGATTTATATAAAGTAACAGATAATATGACTTTGGATCATCTAATTGATTATGAAAAATCTAAGTATGAATATAAATTAACAAAAAATCTTCAGAAATGTAATATAAAACTGTCAAAAAATTATGATTTACATGGCCACGATACCAGAATATCAAATAACTTTCATTTAAATATGATTCATTCCAATAAAGGAAAAAATAACCCCATTTCATCAGCATTAATAACTTTCAATGAACTACCAGAAAAAATAAAATCATCCAAATCCATTCATATTTTTTCAAAAGAACTTGAAAAATATTTGCTTGCATAATGATGTTCACCAAATTATCAAATGAATATTATACTCCAATTTATTATTTATAGTACATAATTTCATGATGTTTTTTTTTGACTTCCCCATACCGGAACCCTGTTCTGTCTGGGAGCTGTATATTGAATAAATAGAATGAATAAAATTCTTACTTTTACCTCGGAATCCCGACTTTCAACTTGAAATTTGGACTTTCAGCTCGGAATTCCGATTTTCATCTCGGAATTCCGACTTTTACCTCCGAATTTAGACATTTATCTCGGAATTCTGATATTTATCTCTGAATTACTACTTACAATTCGGAATTCCGACTTGTATCTCAGAATTCTGATATTTGTCTCGGAACTGTGACATTCATCTCGGAATACCGACTTTCATCTGGGAATTATGACTATCATCTCGAAATTCCAACTTTTATCTCGGAATTACGACCTTCTACTGGGAATTCCCATTTTTATCTCGGAATTTTGACAATCATCTCGGAATTCTGACATTTATATAGGAATTCCGACTTTTGTCTCTGAATTTTGACATTTTTATTGGAATTCTGACTTTCAACTTGGAATTCCGACTTTTTTTTTTTTTTTTTTTTTTTTTTTTTTTCCTTGCATAACTCTTTATTTACAGTAAATATAAAATACAGTTTACAGTAAATATACAATCACGGTTTATAGTAAATATCACAACAGTAAGAGTACTCAATAAATAATACAATAACTTACACTAGATACATATTTCATATAATGCAAGAATAGTTAAGCTCCTAATCAGCAAAAAGAATGCTGGTATCGGAGTATCGTTTTCCTTAATATGGTTTTGTGGTAAGTAAAAAATATTGAAGGCAAATCTTCATTTTTCTAGGATGTGCGCTTTAAGTTCTTTATTGTATTGTTTGTAGTTATCTATATTTCTTATATTTATTGGGACTGTGTTGAATGTTTCTATGCTTCTGTAGATTGGATTATTTAGGGCTAGATTTGATTTTACGCTTGGTAGGTAGAGGCTATTGTTGATCAGGTGTCTAGTTTCATGTTCATGGATATTATTAACGTAACTGAAGGGAGTGTTGCTTTTTTGTTGATTTGTTATTACCTTATATATATACTTGCCTTGCTCAATTTTCATAATTTTCGCGATGGGTACTATCTTTGTGTCTTGGTAAATAGTTTCTGTTGGTGTTCGATATTGGTAGTTGAAAAGTATTTTTATGATTTTGTTTTGTAATATTTGAATTTGTTTGAATTTTGTGATGGAGCATATTCCCCAGATTATTATAAGATATCGTAGGTTAGATAAGAAATAGGCATTGTAGATTAGGAAGCGATTTCGGTTATCCAGATATTCCCTACATCTGTAGAGCGCACCAATCATTGGGATTATTTTGGACGAGAGGTGGTCAATGTGTTTCTGCCAGTTCAATTTATCATCGATTACTAGCCCTAGGTATTTGATGTGGTCAATTTTGTTAATCTGTTCTTTATTTATGTTTATAGTTATTTCTTCAATCTGTGTGTTTTTTTGGTGGAATAACATGTACTTAGTTTTTTTAGTATTGATTTTGAGTTTGTTTTTCCTTAGCCATTTCGTATAAGTATTCATATCTTCGTTTACTGTTTCCTTTATTGTTACTTTAATCTCGGAAACATGACTTTTATCTCGGACACATGACTTTTATCTCGGACACATGACTTTTATCTCGGACACATGACTTTTATCTCGGAAACATGACTTTTATCTCGGACACATGACTTTTATCTCGGACACATGACTTTTATCTCGGACACATGACTTTTATCTCGGATTGCCGACTTTTATCTCTGGTGGTTCTCGGTAGGGTAGAGGTTATTACGTTTGCCCTTCAAGCGCCGGGTCACCGTGCTGGGTAAAAGCACTTTGAAAGGTAAGGCTTTGTTAATCCGTTGCTCACACAAGTTTCGACCTCTGTGGGTTGACGTTCGTCAGCTGGTTAACGGACACAATTTTAGAACCATTTTTTTTTCAGAACTTCCATTATCTGTAAGAATTATTCTTGAAAAATCGAAATATTGAATATGAAATAGTAAAACCAAATTTAAATAAACAAATATGAATCAACGCGAACATATGTTGAAACCAAGTTTGAAGATGAGTGTACTGACGAAGACTTGATTGCTGGTATCCGCAATCATCTTCAGGCGGTACATTCAACTTTAAATTCTTTTCCAACAAAAATAAAATTGTTTTTCCGTTAACCAGCTGACACGAGTCAACCCTCAGGAGTGAAACCTCAGAAGTCGAAAATTGGATTAACGAGCCTTCACCTTTTAATGTGTGAATGCCAGAACAGTGGTCTGGCTCAGATACGACATGTCTTGGAATATAGTTCTCATGTGTGGGACTCCAAACCAATTCATTCATGGAAGCTTCTTGATTCTATTCAGAGAAAAGCAATCTGTCTTGTCGGTGATTCTTCGCTCACAGACTCGCTCACTTCATTCAAGCATCGTAGAAGGGTCGGAGACATATCTCTCATCTATCTCTCACGGTCGGTGCTATTCTGAATTGTTATCGATCGTTCAACCCTTGGCAATATCTACACGGATGACCCGACGAGTACAGATTTCCCAACCCTTTGTTGTAAGCTTGGAGACCTGTCGAACTTCTCTTGCTCAGCGATCTCTTTTCAGTCGAAAAGCTGAACTTTGGAACTCCTTGCCAACAGAGGTTTCTCCTGAGGCTTACAAACTTAAAAAAAAGAGAAAGAATAGATAATGATTTGTTCTTGTTGCAGCCGCTACCGACTGCGTGTGCACGTTGCTGCTCTGCCTCGAAGACAACAACAACCAGATGGGCCTGGAGAGCTACCTGTTCAACAACATCGTCAACTTGGACGTGCCATACCACCTGTCGGTCGCGAACGAGGATCAGGGCAAGTCGATGGACTACTGCAGGCTGTTCACCGAATTGGCGGAATCCTTCCTCGAGAAGATCATATCGAGCAGCAGCGCCAAGCAAACGCACTACGCCGTCAAAATTTTGGACCTGGTGCTGATGTGCGTCGGCCATCACGACTACGAGGTGAGTAATTGATAGTGAAAGAGACAGGAAAAAGAACAAAGAGAGAGAGAAAATAGGGAGAATAAGCACAAAAATGTATATATAAAAAGAGAAAAAGGGAGAAACAGAGGCAGAAGAGAAAAGGGGAGGAAGATAGAAAAGATAGAGGGAGGAAAAAATAAAGAGATGGAGGAAAGAGAAAAGAAAAGGAATTAGATGAAGAAGAGGATAGAATAAAAAGGGGGAGAGAAACGACAGAGCGGGAGAGAAAAGAGAGAGAGTGAGAAAAAAAAAAGAGATTACGAGATAGGGGAAAAAAATTAAAATAGGAGAAAGGTAGGTATACCCAGAGAAATAAAAATAAAGTGAAAGAAAATGGGGATGAAAGGGGAGAGAAAGAAGAAAGGAGTGTGATATATAAGAAAAAACGATTAAAAGAATTAGTACCTAGCGGGAATAAGAATGCGAGTTAGATAAAAAAAAAGGGGGTTGTGTTAAATATTTGAACTAATCGAAAAATCTATTGGGAACAATAGAAAGAGCATGGGATAGAAAAAAATAAAAATAGAAGAAAGGTAGAAATAGTCAGAGCGAGATAGAAATAGAGTGAAAGAAAATGGGGATGAAAGGAGAGAGAAAGAAGAAAGGAGTGTGATATATAAAAAAAAACGATTAAAAGAAATAGTATCTAGCGGGAATAAGAATGCGAGTTAGATGAAAAAAAAATAGGGGTTGTGTTAAATATTTGAACTAATTGAAAAATCTATTGGGAACAATAGAAAAAGCATGAGATAGAGAAAAATAAAAATAGAAGAAAGGTAGAAATAGTCAGAGCGAGATAGAAATAGAGTGAAAGAAAATGGGGATGAAAGGAGAGAGAAAGGAGTGTGTTATATAAGAAAAAACGGTTGAAAGAAATAGTACCTAGCGGGAATAAGAATGCGAGTTAGATGGAAAAAAAGAGAATAAGAGGTCTTGTAAGATATTTACACTAATTGAAAATCGATTAGAAACAATAGAAAGAGAATGAGAGAGAATTTGTGGGTAAGAGATTAACACAGTATGAGAGGACTAAAAGGAGAAGGTACTCGATAGAGAAAAAGATGGTGGGAAAAAACAATTACAATGATAGGACGATTGAATTGCAAAAAATAGAAAGCGATATGAGAAAATGAACAAAGAAAGTCGAGAGTGAGATCAAATTCAAGAAAGAGTGCGATAGCGAAAATAGCAAGGGAGTAGTCAGAAAAGAAATTAAAACAGGCAGCAAAAGACATAATAGAATGAGAGGGCGATTAAAATGAGAAAGAGCGAACTGAAGAAAATGAAAGGAACCAAACCAAGAAAGAGAAATGAGTCAAATGAAAAAGCTAGAAGTAGAGAGAGAGTGATAGAGAAAAATAAAAAAGATAGAATACAAAACATATACAAAGAGGGGAATAGAGAATGAAAGAGAGATGAAAGGTGAATATAGAGAAATTGGGAGATTGATGAAGCGAGATAAGTAAATAGAGATGAATAGAAAAGCATTGGAGGTGAAAATGGGAAACAAATGGAGAAAGAGGTGAAAAAAGATTGAAGAGGAAAATTGAATGAGAAAGGAATACATGTTCTTAAGTATCCTGTTTTTTTCAATTTCAGACTCACAAAAGGCAAATCCCTGTAAAGTTCAAAGTTTATCGTGTGAACTAGCAAAAAGGAGATGTGAATTTGTATTTTTTTTTTCAATTTCTCAAGATTGTATGCCTCTGGGAACAACTTCCTCGACAGGAATTTTAATCAGTTCAAAAAACTACTTCACAAAGAGAAAATAAGGTTTGACAGTTCTCCGGCTCAAAATGAGAGGGGGTGAGAGGAATTGTACTCGTCGGTTCGTCCGCTTCTGATGGGTCTGTCGGTGAGATAATGTACGATTCTGTTGCCTTAGCTGTAGAAAAAATAAGATCCGAACTCTTTATAACTTTACAGAAATAATCCGGTACCATTCTTTTGCGTAAACTTCCCAACACGAAAGTCCAGTGTCTCTCTTCTCTGAGTAAGTATTACCAGGGAATTGACGAATCAACATGCAAGCTCCTCTCGAGTCCACTCCACTTCTTCTGCAGATTAAGTTCGGATTTACTCAGAGCACACGATACTGGGACGCAACGATCACTCACCTCAGAGATGTATATAGTGTGTCTGAGCTTCAGAGAAAGGGGGAACTATGTTACTCTCGGCCTGGGGCCTGTTTCATAAAAGTACAAGTCTTGAAGCTACAAGAGAAAGACAATGCAGGTACAAGTAAAAAACGAGTAGAAAACAATTATTTATCTTCGTGTTTCTTTGTGTTTCTCTTGTAGCTACAAGACTTGTATATTCATGGAACAGGAATGCTGAATTCACTCAGAGCACACCATACTCGGACTCAATGATCACTCACCTCGCGGGTATGATAATAATTATGACCTTGTTTCAGGTGGCCGAGATCACGTTCAACCTGTGGTACGTGCTCAGCGAGGAGCTCTACCAGAAGAACAACAAAGAGCTGACGGAGCTGTTCAGGCCGTACGTCGAACGGCTGATAACGGCGCTGTGCAGGCACTGTCAGATGGAGCCGGACTGCGAGGGTCTGCTCGAGGACGGGGACGAGTTCAAGGACTTCCGCCTGAAGGTCAGCGACCTCATCAAGGACGTCGTCTTCATCGTCGGCAGCAGCAGCTGCTTCCGGCAGATGTTCATCAACCTGCAGGCGCCGGGCGTGACGTGGGACTCGAGCGAGGCGGCGCTGTTCGTCATGCAGGCCGTCGCCAAGAACGTGTTGCCGTGAGTTTGAGTTTTTTTTTAATTTTTTCATCTTCGATTTTGAAATTTTTGGGGTTTCGAAATTTTTTTATTACCTTGTATTTTTTTATAATTTTTTAGTATTTTTATTCTCATTTTTTTTGTTTTTAGGATATTTCATTTTATGATTTCCTCTAGTTTTTTTATTTTTTCCGAAATTAATTTTATATTTTGTAATTTTCAATATTTTCGTATTTTTGATGATTTTTTAAAACATTTTGGCCGGCAATCTTTTGCATTCATTAATCAGAACGTGAGTTTGGGATTTTTATAAAATCATTTTATCTTCGATTTTGAAATTTTTGGATTATTCGAAATTTTTTACTACCTTGAATAATTTTTTCAAATTTCAAAATTCATTTTATATTTAGATATTTTCAATATCGCATTTTTGATGATTTTTCAAAATATTTTCATTCATTCATAATTTTTTTTATTAAATTATTTTTCATTCGATAGGCTTTTAAGGTTTGATTTTTTTCATTTTCACGTTTATGCAAAAATGTTTTTCTTTGTCATCGATATTACTTTCATTTTCTACAATATTTTTTTAATCGATTTTATGTTTTCATAACCTCACTGCGCTCCGTTGGCGCTAATCATTCCAGTTTGAGGATTGGTTAAAGAGTCTCTGTAATGTTGCACTTTCCTAAAATCGGTCACAAAGTTTTTTGGTTGAAATCGAGTCCTCCGAGTTCAATTTGTGTTGTTATTCAGCCCTCGTACATATATTACATTTAACGTTTTCGAAAATCCCAGCTTTCGGATGTTTGTCACACCTTTTTTGTTTGTGATGTTCCTTTGTTCTTTTTTTTTCATATTTTTAGAATTATAATTTGGGTCTGTTATTCTGTTGAATGGTATACTTTTTGTAATCAACGAAATTGCTCGAAAATCTAAAGGGATCAACATAACAATGACAACAACTGAAACGTTACTCGAAACAGGAAAGTGAAATTATGAAAAAAAATTTAAAAAAGAGAAATATAATCTTCAATAGATGTTCATATGATAAAATGACCAAAAAAACGTTATATGGAGAGGAAAAATTATTAATATTATCAACAATATAAAATTGCCGCAAAACGTTACATGAATAAAAGTGATGATAATCGTTGATGAATGAAAAAAAAAATTAACGAAAAAGTAACAAAAACTGATAATAATATCGCAAAAATAACAAAGAGCCATGAAATGTTGGATCTAATGTAATCACTGCTCATGTATACGGTTAAATTTATAATCATCTGAAACTTGTAACGATTTTTACAAAGTTACCTGTAACGTTTTTGTCAATTTCACAAAAAACTTACCTGTAACGTTTTTTTATCTTTTTTGTTTTGTAGTTCAAAAAAACTACCGGTACTAACGTTTTTGCCAATTTTACGTTTTCAATAATTTCGGTTGTCTTTCGTCTACATAGTTCTACCGCCTAAAATCTCAACTAAGTTTGTATCGACGCTAACTTTTTATTTTCGATGTGTCCACAGTACAGAAAACGAAGTGGTTCCGAAAGTAGTCGAGGCGATACTGAACGTACCCGAGAACACGCACATCGCCGTCAAGTACACGTCAGTTCTGCTGCTCGGCGAGCTCTGCGAGTGGATAGAGAAGCACCCGAACACCTTGGACCCCATCCTGAACTTTCTGGTGTGCTGTCTGCCGCAGGCGGGCGTAGGAGCGGCAGCCGCCGTCGCCTTGCAAAACATCTGCGCCAGCTGCAACGATCACATGCCGAGGCACGTGCCGATCCTGCTGCAGGTGAGTAACCGCACACGTTTTTTGACATCATTCAACGTTGTTAATATTCGACGTTTTTTGGCGTTAACGGTTTTTTGCGTTAACGTTTTTTTGGTATTTTTTGTTTCAGCATGCGGTTCTAGAAATCTAGGAGCTTCAGCTTCTTTGAACACGTTTTTAGCTTGTTAGACGTTTTCATAAACTAATGACGTTTTCCGTTATTTGACACTGATAAACTTTCATCGTTCTTGGACGTTTCAAACGCCTGTAAAACTTTTCAACTCTCTTGAAAGTTTCGTTACTATTAATATTTCTTGACGCTTTTTGATAGCCGGTTTTGCATTCCGAAGTACCTACTACACAGTTTGACATCTTTTTTAGACTTCTTTGTCACCATCCAAATTTTGGAGATAGGCGCTTGGGCGTTTTCGACGTTTGTAAATACTTCTTGCCGTTTCAACATTCGTTAAATCCTGTTTTCGTAAACATCTCAAATAGTTTTTAAGTCGTTTCAAAAGCTTTTGGTTCCTAATGATATTGTTTCGACATTATTTAACGTTGACAAAAGTTTCGTTTTACCATTGAAATTTTTTCGTAGATTTTCATGATGATTTTGCAAATTTTTTGCGTGCTTCGTCCTATTTTAATGCTATTCATTTGTTGCTCAGTACGTCATTTAAATATTTTGAGAGTTACTGATGTTTTTCTGCATTTCAAATCTGTTTTGTTCCATTTTTTCCAACGTTTCTAGATGCGTTTCATTCTTGACAATTCTTCATTTTTTGTTCTAACACCTGTAAACAGTTATTGTTCCTAGAAGTTTTTCAACGTTTTCAAACTGGTACTACAATGAGAGGTTTTTTTGCGGTGGTGGAAGATTATTTCAACATTTACAGAATATTTACCGACGAATATGAAAGGTTTTTAACTGTTTGCTAAGCCAAATTGTCTACCGAAACATTTCTGGTATTTTCTGAAGAAAACTTATATTGGAATAATCGATGTAAAACTTATAATGTTCGACAGCTCATTAACTTGAACAACAAATTCGATTTGCTCGTTTGGCGTTTCTTCTGGGTTTTATAACGTTTTTGACGTTCTTGAACGTTTTGATATTCGGTGAAGTTTTCAATGTTTTTGGATAATTCCGACATTTTAAAAAATTACAATTTGGACGGTTTTTTTGTTAACGTGTCTAATATTTTAAACGTTTATCTCGACTCTTTCAACGTTAATCAAAGTTTCAACATTTTCTAACTTTTCGGCGCTCTCTCCACACCAATTGATTGGCGTTTCATATCGTTTTAACATTCTGTGAAGTTTTAAAAGTTTTCGGATATTTCACGACATTTGAAAATATACTATTTCGACGATTTTGGTTAACGTTCTCAATATTTTCAACGATTTTCCCACGTTTCGAACGTTTATCTCGATTCTTTCAACATTGTCGAAACTTCAACGTTTTCATATTCTTGACGTTTTTTGCGCAGCTCCTCTACCAAGTGGACACGTTCGCCATCACGAACAACGCCGTCATCGGCCTGCTGAAGGGCGTCGCCTCGATAGTGGGTAGGATGCCGTCGCACCTCGAGATGGCGCCAGCGATGCGCGAGCTCTGCTTCATGCAGCTCGACCAGATTGAGAGGCTCGTCGAGGGAGACGTCGTGCCGGTCAGGGGCACCAAGACGGACCCGGTGCTGTGGCTCGACAGGTTGAGCGCCATCCTCAGATACGTCAATGTCAACGTCCAGGAAGGTAAGCTGTATTTTGATATTTTTTTGATATCTTTGCAGTGACCTTATCGCTTCTATTAGTTTTAATTTACGATGATTCCATTGTTTCATGCACGGTTCGTAGAACGACAGTTTGCGACTTTGGTCTTTCGAGCCGGATTCTCTTTAGCCATGCGATTCATCCAAGAACCGTCAAAGGAAACTTGCGTTCAGATGCTCCATCTCATCTAATTCTAAAATCAAGCAAGGTTGTCAACGTAGCGAATGTTTTCACTCGCATTTTCGGTAATTCGATACTTACTTGTCGTAATAATGGTATCGACGATGACTGAGTGGATTTCAATCTTTATTCTCGTCTAGTTTGCAGCACCGATAGTGGAACAACAACAGTCTGCGATTTTGGTCCTTTGAACCGGATTCACCATAATCAGTCTTAATTTTGATGATCGAAATCTTATTTTCCCAAAAAAAAAACATCCTTGGCCACAAGCAATATCGGGGCAGACGAAAGGTGAAGTATCAGGTCAAATGACCAATTCTTCCGCATTAACTTCAATTTTGATATTTCGAGCCGGATCATATGACTTTGGACTCGAGCCGGGGTTGCATTGACCGTCGTCCCAAACTAGGTCTTTCGAGCCAGATTTCCTATAACCGTCTCTCTAAATTTGGTCCTTCGAGCCGGATTCACCGTATCCATCGATAGTTTGCTTGGGTTCTTCTAGTCAGATTCATAAAATGTGAAGTATTAGGCCTAAGGACTAATTCTCCTATACCTAAATATTGGTCTTTTGAGCCGGATTATATTCAATTGTATTAACTTTGGTCCTTCGATCTCGATTCACTGTAGCCATCGTCCTTGTCCTTGTTCCGAATGGATTCCCTATGAAGAGGTTGGATTTTAATGATAATGAAAATGTTATTGTCCACCAAAAAACTAAATATATCCTAATCGAATAGTATAATGGCAGACAAAGGGTAAAGTTTTAAGTCTTATATATGGCTTACTTCAAAATCGTATACAATATGTAACAACAAACAATTGTGAAAGTGATGCAAAACTATCAACAACGGGAGTTCCAGAAGGTTCAGTTTTAGCACCAATTCTTTTTTGAATTTATATTGACAGTATTGAAACATTGAATTTATTTGGAAAATATTATTCTTCTGCACAAGACATTGTTATATTTTATTCTGGAAAGAATATTACAATTCAGAAAAATAATGTGACTAGTGATATAAAAATTATTGAAGAATGGATAAATAATATAAACCTAAACATTAATTCAAACAAAACTGACTATATGATTTTCAAACAAAAAAAAATTAATGATATTAAACTATAATAAAAATAAATGATAGACCCATTACCGAAGTTCAAAGTTATAAATATTAAGGCATAATCATTGGCAATAAATTTAATATTGAAATACATATAAATAAAATTTAAAAAAAATATAATTAATTTTTGGGTGCAATTAGAAGAATGCATTTAATAATGGAACGTGTTCAAATTTTGATGTATAATTCTTACTTCGTCACATCAGACACTTAATCACGATTTAGTACTCTTGTAATCAAAAACAAAAAATACTGTATATCGTTTAATGAATAAAGCAATAAAGGTAATATTCAAATCAAAAAACCTTGGAACACTCCATCTTCAGAATTATACAGAATCACCAATAATATTACTTCAAAGCTGACTATTTAAATTAGAAAAAGACAAACTCGTCTACAAACTAACAAAAAATATCCGAAAAACTAACTTTCGATTCCTAAAAAACTTGAATATACACGGTTATAATACCAGAAGTTTCAATAATTTTCATCTGAACAATGTTCATTCCAATAAAGGAAAAAAAAAATCCCACCGCAAGCTCAATTGGAATATTTAATAAATTGGCAGAAATAAAATCTTTAAAGTCTCTTTATATTTTCTTGGGAAAACTTTTCAATTTCTGTTATGAGGTTGATTTTCACCGAGTGATCTATTTGTATATTATTAATGGATTACTTAGTTACATCGTGGTATGATATTGAGAGATGTGACTTCCTTATACCAGAACTATGTTCTGCCTGAGAGCTGTATGTTCAAATAAAATAAATTCGTCCACATAAACCTAAAGTTTGGTGTCTCGAAACAGATTAGATTTGATCGCCTACCTAGTCTCAATTTTGGTCTTCTCGGCCATATTCGATTGTGCTATCGTATTAACTTCGGTCCTTCGAGCCGGATTCGCTCTAAACGCTTTCCTAACGACTCGTCGCTCGTTCCAGGCGAACCGCACCCCTGCAAACCGGTCGTCCTCGAAGTGTGGCCGGTGCTGTCGCGCGCCTTCGACAAGTACCAAGCGGACTCGCGCGTCATGGAGCGCTGCTGTCGCGCCGTCCGCTTCATGCTGCGCTGCTGCAGCCAGCGCGTCAAGGAGCTGCTCGAAGATCTAGTCGGCCAGACGGTGCGCATCTACGCCGCGCACCGGCACTCGTGCTTCCTCTACGTCGGCAGCATTCTCGTCGACGAGTACGCCACCGACGCGGAGTGCGTGCGCGGCCTGCTAGATATGCTGCGCGCTTTCCTCGAGCCGACGTTCCAGCTGCTGCAAGAGGAGAACGGACTGCGCCACCATCCCGACACCGTCGACGACTTCTTCAGGCTGTGCGCGAGGCTGATGCAGCGCGCCCCCGTCGATTTCCTGCAGTGCGACTCGTTGGTGCCGATCCTGCAGTGCGCGCTGATGGCGTCGACGCTCGACCACAAGGAAGCCAACATGTCTGTCATGAAGTTCTTCTACGACCTGGTCAATCAAGGGCAGAGCGGCAGGTCGTCGCCCGACTTCGAGAAGAGGAAAATGCTGGTGAGTAGTGCGCACGCGCGGTATTGTCTGTTTGGTGTGAGAAAAAGTACGCTCGAAGTGCTATCGAGGAAGTACTATTCGTATTGTGAAAAGTACACTCGAAGTACTATCTAGAAAGTACTATTCGTATCGTAAAAGTACTCGAAGTACTATCTAGAAAGTACTATTTGTATTGTAAAAAGTACTCGAAATTCTGTCTAGAGAGTACTGTTCGCATCGTAAAAGTACTCGAAGTACTACCTAGAAAATACTATTCGTTTCGTAAAAGTACTCGAAGTACTACCTAGAAAGTACTATCCGAATCCTGAAAAGTACCCGAAGTACTATCTAGAAAGTACTATTCGTATCGTAAAAGTACTCGAAGTACTGCCTAAAAAGTACTATCAGAATCCTGAAAAATACCCGAAGCACTATATAGAAAGTACTATCCGTATCGTAAAAAGTAGTGACTAGAAAATACTATTCGTATCGTAAAAGTACTCGAGCTACTACCTAGAGAGTACTATCCGAATCCTGAAAAGTACCCGAAGTACTATCTAGAAAGTACTATCCGTATCGTAAAAAGTACTCGAACTACTACCTAGAAAATACTATTTGTATCGTAAAAGTACTCGAAGTACTATCCGTATCGTAAAAAGTACTCGAAGTACTACCTAGAAAATACTATTCGTATCGTAAAAGTGCTCGAAGTACTACCTAGCAAGTACTATCCGAATCCTACCGAACCCGAAGTACTATCTAGAAAGTACTACCCGTATCGTAAAAAGTACTCGAAGTACTACCTAGAAAATACCATTCGTATCGTAAAAGTACTCGAAGTACTACCTAGAAAGTACTATCCGAATCCTGAAAAGTACCCGAAGTACTATCCTTATCGTAAAAAGTACTCGAGGTACTACCTAGAAAATACTATTCGTATCGTAAAAGTACTCGAAGTACTACCTAGAAAGTACTGTCCGAATCCTGAAAAGTACCCGAAGTACTATCTAGAAAGTACTATCCGTATCGTAAAAAGTACTCGAAGTGTTGTTTGAACGTCATTTTTTTTGTGGTGGATCAATATTTGTTCCGTAGTTTTTTGGGTTTGTAACCTACCACAATCTGAAAAAATAAGAATTAATATTGGAATCTATACAAGTGTACAAGTACTATCTTGAAAGTACTATTCGAATCTGTTTCCTGTTTTTATGTCACATAATGTTACTCTTTCATAAACATATATTTCGTGGGATTAATGTATTACAATTATTTTTATTTCAAGTACTGTCAAAAATAGTTCTAGTACATCCTGAGGTTTGTGGAATATTTTTGCGAATGTGGTTGGAATAGTTCTCTAGCGTCAGCTTACTAAAATACACGAAATATATCGAAAAGGTACTCTTGAAAAGTATTTTCAGTACTTTTAAAACGGTATTCTTTTTTAAGTGTTTTGAGAAGACACTTGGAGCACTTTTGTACTTCAGACACAATTTGGAAATATTTTTGCTTTCGTAAAAGTACTTTCGTAATTACCAGCATATACTTTCAGAAAAATAGATGGAAGTACTATTTCAGGTCCTTCTGTGAAGTACTTCAGTAAATTCGAACTCGTATTTTTGGAACCTTGAAAAATTTATTTCAAATACTGTTGAGTACCATCAAGAAGTAATTTAGAAATTTAAGGGGTATTCAAAATACTTTTGGAAGGTACTAGAAGGAATTTTAACGAAATGCTAGATTTTTAATGGATATTATTATTATTAACACTTTATTATCCCAAGAAACCTTACAGTTTATAACAGGGATACAACAAACATATCTTAATTAAAAACTAAACTTAAAAAAAAATGAGTTATTGAGTTATAATAAATACAAATTTAACTAGTATCATCAACAAATGATTGAATCGGGAATATCACCTTTTTATTTTTTAAATCAAATTCAATAAATAATTCTTCAAATGTTTCTTGAATAATATTTTGCTTTTTATTTTCTTTAGGTTTTTTGGAATTGAATTGTAAATATCAATTCCATTATGTAGAATAGACTTCTGCCCAAAACTGGTTTTGGAATTACATGATCTCAAGGCTGTGTTCCGGCGGGTATTGTGCAGATGAAAATCATTGACTTCACGAAAATTTAAATTAGATGATTTCATTTTGTGCTTGACAAATTGAATGAATATGCTCACTTTGAATTTATATGTGGTCTTCAAATCAAGTAATTCTTTAGGCTTATATAAATTAATGGTTGGTTCTCGAAAATCTAGTTTGAAAATACATTTTATTGTTTTATTCTGCAATTTTTGTAGTGGCTTGATAAGGGAAATATTAGCTGAACCCCAAATAGCTATCAAATATTGTAATTTTGAATTTATGAGGCAATGATAAATATTCATCAGATATTTATGAGGAATGAGGTGTCTTATTTTGAATAAGATACCAATTATCGGGGAGAGTTTGCGTCGTAAATGTTCAATATGTTTATTCCATGACAATTTTTCATCAATATATAATCCTAGAAGTTTCGTAACTGGCTTGTATTCTATTGTATCACGATAGAATTTAAACGCATTTTTAGGGTCATTCAAAATTCGTTTCGAAATGTACATGTAAGAAGATTTAGAAAAATTCAAAGATAACTTATGTTGATTTAACCAACTCGATATTTTTTGTAGGTCTTGATTCATGAAGTTTTGAATATGTTCAAAGTTATCTGAAAAATAAATGAGAGTTGTGTCATCAGCGAATAAACTGAGTTTACCATGGAGTTGCAACTGAGTCATTGAATTGATATAAATGAGAAAAAGAATTGGGCCAAGAATAGATCCTTGGGGAACCCCACAAGAAATTTTTTCAATTGAACTTCTGTGATTGTCTATACAAACATACTGTGATCGATTAAGCAAATAATTTTGAAACCATTTATGATTATTTCCTCTTATACCAAAAGAATGTAATTTTTCAAGCAAAATATTGTGATCAACGGTATCGAACGCTTTTCGCAAGTCTAGAGAGAGAATGCTACATTTTTTGTTTCGATCGATTTCAATTTGGATATTAGTTACAATATCAATGATTGCAGTTTCAGTATCTCTACACTTACGAAAACCATATTGACCGTTATATAATAAGTCATTTTTTTCTAAAAAATCTAAAAGCCTACTATGCATAATTTTTTCAATTATTTTGGAGAAGATTGGAAGAACTGAAATAGGTCGATAGTTATTCATATCATTTTTTTTGCCACTTTTGAAAATAGGAAATACTTTGGCTATCTTCATTTTATCTGGTACCATACCTGTTTCAAATGATTTGACTGCAATTTCATATAAAATTGGTGATATTTCATATTTAACCATTTTGATGATGTTCACACTGATCTCATCGAAACCACTTGCTTTTTGTCTATCTAAATCATCTATGATTTCTTCAATTTCCAGAATGCTTGTTGATTTGAAAAACAAAGATGTAACGTTTGATGGATTGATAGTATAATTTGTTTTATTTGAATTTTTCGATGATAAATTTGGACCAATGGTAATGAAATGATTATTGAATTCCTGACATATTTTAGTTATTTCTGTTACTTGTAGGCCATTGATCATTATTTCTTTTATTTTATTTTTGCTCTTATAATTTTGTGTATTATATAATACTGAATATATGCTATGCCAAATTGTTTTCGGAGTAGAGGAATTTGTGAACTGATTTTTATAAAAAGTTTTTTTTGCTTCTTTGATAGATTTTTTGACGAATTTGTTGTAATGATCGTATCGTTCACAAAAATATAGATTATGAGGATTATTTTTTCTTTTATAAAAAAATTTATCTCGGGTCTTTATCAATTGATACAATTTATCAGTAAACCAAGGTTTAGAAATTTCTCTAACTTTGAGATTTTTTCTTTTATAAGAAGATTGAAAAATGCCAATGAATTCGTTATACAAATCATTTGGATCTGTGAATGTTGAAACTGTATTATTCAAAAATTTGAGATTATTTTTGATTTTCTCAATATCAAAAAATATTTTTTGTTTAGAAATCAATTTATTTTTATGCTCCTTTTGAATAACGTCAACTTTCAATATTTGAATTTTATGGTCACTCATTGGACTGTTGATGAAAATCACTTCAATTTGCTTCTTAAGTGTGCTTAAAACGTGATCAATTAAAGTTGAACTATTTTTTACCTCCCTTGTGGGAACTGTTTCATTGCAAATTAAAAAATTGTTGGATTTATAAATGTCCATCAATCGTTTTGTATCATTTCCATTACTCAATAAATTTATATTCATGTCTCCAAAAAACAAACATTCTGTTTGAGAAGAATTCATAATCTCTAGTTTGCGATCAATAAAGTTAAAAAAATATTTCAAATTGGATTTAGATGGAGGTCGGTAAATTCCGCATAACATTAACTTTGGACTCTTGATTTTGATTGATAAATATGTTATTGATTCCTCTTCTTCTTTTTCTAAAATTTCAAAGTCGAATTTCTTGTCTAGGTAGATTGCAATTCCTCCGCCACGTTTTGTTCTGCTTGAGAATGCCGAATTGAATCCACCAAAGTTAAAATATTTCTCATCTTCTTCAACTAGCCAAGTTTCTGATATAATCATAATATCCGCTTTTATTTCATTCACTAAAATTTCCAATTCATTCATCTTGTTTTTAATTGACCAGTATTTTCCTTGAAAAAGTAAATTAGTAATCACACCGAAACTAAAAACTCGCACTATATCTTCGTAAAAAATTTCAAATATTTATTGCCATTCTATGATTTGATTCCTAATCAATCATATAAAAATGATCAAGTTATTATTATTATTATTCATCTCCGATGACTAAACAGTTCGATTTCTCAAGGCGTATTTATATTGAAGAAAACAAGAATAACTAATGAAATCACAGCAGGTAGTGCGGCAACTAATAATGATGATTATTCCCCGAACCCGACGGAAGTAATTAACACTCCAGACTACCTGCATCACTATAAATACGCCTTGAGAAATCGAACTGTTTAGTCATCGGAGATGAATAAGCCTCTGAAGAAGCTGGCCACTCGCGCTAGCGAAACGTCAGGAAGAAATTCCGAAGAACGACGGCCTTCAAGCCCGAAGAGTAGTAGTTATACTTTCAAACTACAGATTAACAAATGGATTCAAGACTCATGAAATAATATTTTCCAAGTACCATCAACAAATTATTTTCCATACTTCAAAAATCTTTGTGAAATAGATCAATTTCGACGATGTGGAGTAGTTTTGGAAGTGTAGAGGTACTTTTAGAAAAATAATTGTATGTACCTTCGAAAACAATATTTGAAGTTCTTTTGAAGGGTAATCCTGAATGCTTTTTAAAAATACTCAACATTCTTCCGAACAAAATCCTTTAGTGACAAAAAATTTGGAGAACTTAGGAAAATAAATCAAATTCGTCCCAATCTCTTGAAGGACTTTGGAATACTCTTTAAGAGCACTACAAGTACTTTTGAAAAAGTATTCAAAATAATTTGAGAACACTTTACAGAATATTCAAGCAAGTATATTATCAAGTAATATTAAAATACTGGTAATAGTAGTGGTATTCGAAAAAGTTTTTGGAATACTTTTGAAACTGTACCAGAAGTACTTTCAAAAATGTGCTAGAAATACTTGGAAATATCTTCAGAAATGTACTATAGTGAATTCACATCAAAGATAGAGTGCTCATAAAGAAATGCACGTGAGTAGATCAGGGCAGGACTGGAAACTACTGAACATGTATTTGGTGTTTTCATCGAATTTATCCGCAAAATCCAAAATT
Organism: Zygogramma bicolorata; assembly: GCA_032362365.1. Classification (NCBI taxonomy): domain Eukaryota; kingdom Metazoa; phylum Arthropoda; class Insecta; order Coleoptera; family Chrysomelidae; genus Zygogramma; species Zygogramma bicolorata. The sequence goes on from JAVJAQ010000734.1 coordinate 290,715, forward strand.
TTAGATCGACTTCTTGCTTTTTTGAGCTGGAAATTGTCACAAACAATATTATAAATACATGCTCTCCTAACGAAAAGTATTGTTAGCATTAATACTATTTAGTATATATCGCAGCCAGCCAATCCAAACGCGGGGACTACGCGTACTATATTTTTAACGTGAATACACTGTAGAAGTTCATTCGGAAACGTACTAGAAATACTTTTAGAGATGTACTGGAAGTGCTTTCGGAAACGTACTAAAAATATTTTTGGAAACGTACTAGAAGTGCTTTCGGAAACGTACTAGAAATACTTTTGGAAACGTACTAGAAGTACGAGACCGTACCAACTCGCGTCTCTTTTTCAGGTGAGGAGGATAATCGACGAGTACGGCCAGCAGCTGACGTCGAACCTCATCCACTCGTGCGTCTTCTACTTGCACTCGTACATGCTGACCGAAGTGGCGGACGTGATCGTGCAGCTGCTCGATTTCGACAGGCCGGCGACGAGCGAATGGCTGGCGGCCGGCCTGGATCAGTTGCCGAAACACGGCAGCGGCGGCATCGTCGCCGCCACGCCCCAACAGCTGACCGACGTCCACGTCGCCATCACCAGGTGAGTCATCTATCGTCCGTTGTATAGAGTCGATGAACGTTTCGAATTTTTTGAAGTTCAACATCAGGGATCGTTCGTCTGTAAAAATACAACTGCTTCTCTGATTTATACCGCGCCGGATATTGATTCACCTTGGTCGGATTTTGCAACTACATACAGGTTCATGAGTGATTGCAACTTGTTCGTTCCAGCTAAGTTTTGCTGATTTTTCGTGGAAGTCGATTGGAAGCGTGTATTTCTCGAGACAAATGACTGCTCGGAGCGATTCAACGTCCGGCGCGGTTTTAGTCGAGACATGTTCCTCTTTTAATATAAAAACTTGTTTTTTTTAAATGTATCTCTACTCTGTTGAGGATAGGTTTGTTTGAAAGAGTTGTTTGTTTCTTAGGGACGTAAGGATCTATAATGGCTTTTTTGCATCCGTTTTAAAATCGGTCTCTATCATTAAGGATGAAACAATCGGTGTCGTGGTGTGAAGACGATATTGGTGCATCAACTCAAAAGTTGGAATGCACTTTTTACCTTACTTTGTACCTGAGAAATTCGCCAAATCAAATCAATTGCTTCCGGATATTTTTTGGATCAATTTTTTAAGGTCTGCCTTCGAAGGGGAGAGTAAATGAAGGTAAAACAATAAGTAATCTATGAAACAGTTTATGCTCTTCGTGGTACTTTTGTTTGAATCTAGAATTTGCGTTCCTTGAGTTCAACAATAATTGCCTTATTACAGGCAGCGTTGCATTTGTTACACATAAAAAATCGCTAAATAAAACAAAATATAGGAAGGTAAATTCTTTTAAATAATACAAGATAACTGAATGTATTGCGAAAAAAAAAATTTAATAAAAACTAGTTCTTCACAGTATGCTCATCACAACTAGCACTAGTTTCATCGCTAGATTGACGAAAATTTATGGGACGAACTCTTCGGAAGTATACAGTGGGTTCCAACAAAAGTAAAATCTGGGTTTGACATGAAGTATCGCTATTGTTCATAGAGATGTATAGTTAGATACTACAGGTAGATGGCATTAGTGACTTCGTTTCCAAGTCGTTTTTTTTTCACATCGTAGCTTAAATCACACATTTCAATTCAGAAACAGAAGTGAATTTTTTTATAAATGTAGATCGCTTATATTTTGAAAAATATATTAATGACTAATCTTTCATTTTCATGTATAAACTTTTATTGTGTACCCTATTTGGAAGCTTCATTGGCTTTCTTTCAACATTTCAGTCAAACTGACTTACAGAAATCTGCACCTATTTCCCCTTTAAGAGAAGGAAACTTTGTCGTCCAGTCAAGTGAACGTTATTATCGACACTGGAGTGTAGATGTCTCAACAAAAACGCTTAATATCTTTTTTTCAAACTATCCTATCTATAACAGTGTTACCACGCCCTTCTACCGACCGAAAGTTCCTGGGTTCGATCTCCCAATGAAGCAGAGACCGATAATTTCTTTCTGTCTTATTAGAGAATAACCTTGTACGGTTCATCGTTGAAGGGTTCGCAAATAACCATGCTGCTCTTGAGGAATGGCGTAGGAAGTTAGTAACAAGGCGTCATTGCTGAAGGACTTCGAAGTCGATGCCTCATCATAAAAAAATAGCATAAAATTACTGTTATCGAACTCGATTTCAAGGTTCATTTCTCGAACGTGAATATTTCTCTATAGTATAGAAGTACTATTTGGTTTCTAGGTCCCCGAATGAGAAAAAAGTACATAAAATTTTCTTAAAAGATGGTATGTTTTTTGTAAAAGATTAATATTCCTTTAAACATATTATAAAGTTCGTTCACTGCTGCAGATCCAGTCTTCTATTAGGATTATTTATTCAAAAAGAGTAAAGAGAGTGTTATAATATGGTCGCCCATCAGAACAATTTTGTTTAAAAAAGGGTGGAGTCAACAGACGATAAAATCTCCTTCAACATAATCGTCTTATTTTAACAAAATTGAGGTTTTCAGTATCACTACTTTTGTTCGGGTGTGAAAGCCGTCGTTTTTTGGAATTTCTTCCTGGCTTCTCGCTGGCGCGAGTGGCTAGCTTCTTCAGAGGCTAATACATCTTGAGTTTGACTCCAATGACTGCCATCCAGTCATCGGAGTCAAACTCCAGATGCAGAGGTTTTAGATATGTGAACAAGGCATAGTTGAAGGGGCGTTTTTTAGTCCGAAAGGCATACGAACAAATTACTAGGATTCTTCTCCACATAAAAAAATAACAGAATGTTTGGCATGGGATGTTATTAAAAGAATCGAGTCTGGATTTGCACGAAACAATTCTAAATTTAATTGAAATGCATTCATTTGTTGGAATTGTAGGGGGTGTGGGGTTCTGGATAAAAGATGAAATCTATGTTGTTTCTGTATTAATATATCGCTCTGAAATTATTTCACCTTAGCCTCCACCGCAAAATTTTTGTATAATGATCAGAACCAAGCTGAAGATGTTTTTTTTTTGTTTCAGGTCGAACACATCCAAATCAGTGACGCACGCTTTGAAAGATTTGACAAGGTTATATCGTTAACGTTAGAGACGGACTATTGAGAACAGAACTATGTGTAATTGTAATATATACCATTTTATATTGAACTTCATCCTCATCTGTATAATTGTGCGAGCTCGGTATTTGCGAAATACCGGGTCGATTCTGCGTATGTGACATTAGGAAGAGAATGTATTTTTATTGTCTAAGTAAGAATAAAATATTGTTAGTGTTTGGCCCTGTGTTTTTCCAAAGTCCTGTTCACAAAATTGAATGATGTTTATATCCCAAGAAACTTACAAGTTTATAATAGGGAAAATTAGAAACAAATGAATAATAGAGAAAAAAAAAAGTAAGATAATGAAATCAAGACTTTTCACAGAAATAAAAAATAACTGAAAAAAAAAATAAAATTGTCCTTCACCTATCGCAATGTTTTTTCAAGTTAACTTTGAAATTGAATTTTACAAATTTTTTTATTGCATCAGGTAATCCATTATATAACAATATTCCGTTATAATAGATTGATTGTTGTCCTATGTTTGATCTGAATTTCATTGTTGATAAATTATTTGAACATCTGGTTGATTGGTCATGTTGGTCACTATTAATTTTAAAGATGAGATTAGAATGTTTCAATTTATTTTTAACCAAATGATGAACGAAGTTTTAGTGTGTATTGAAGATATATCTTACAGTTGATTGGGTTTGTTCAAATTTTTTATCGGTTCTCTATAATCACATTTATAGATACATTTAATTAATTTATTTTGTAAAGCTTTCAGAGGTCTCAATAACGTTTTTGTTGCTGATCCCCAAACCGGAGCTAGGTATTTAAATCTAGAATATACCAAAGAAAAATAATTTCAAAGGCAGAAAATTTCGGAATTTGAAAAATACTCCTATAATTGGAGAGATCTGTTTTCTGAGAATTTCCGAATGTGTACTCCATGTCAAATGTTCATCTATGTATATGCCCAGAAATCTCACAATGGAAGAATATTTGATGATTTTATTATCTATTTTGATGGGATGGTCAGATTTTGATAAATTCGATTTTTCAGAGATAAACATAAATGAAGATTTCTCGAAATTCAACGATAGTTTGTGACTTATCAGCCAAGATGGCATTTTTTTTAGATCCTTTAACATATCAACTTTAATTTCATGTTTATTTGCCCCATATTTTACTGATGCATCTTCTGCCAACATTTTGATTTTTCCTTTCAAATCTAAATTGGAGAGAATTTATATACACGAGAAAAAGAACCGGTCCAAGAATGGATCCTTGAGGAACACCACAAAAGACAGTTTTGAGTGAAATGAAAATAAATGTTGTGACCATCGCTTTCCCATGAAACATTCGGAAGGTGCTGATGACTGATTTTATTCGGATTGAGAGTGAAGCTTTCAAACATATTATGGACTTTGACATGCGATATTGAATTTTGACTTTGGTGATACATAAATTCATAAAACAGTACGAAATGGATCATTTCTACTGCACCAGATCTTTGAAACTGAAATTACCCCAAACAAAATTTGGGTGTTGTCACAGGGGGCAAGGGTTTGTGACTTGACGCCGGGGCCTCAATCTGCCTACTCCCCAGGTCTCGTCACGAGTTCTTTCTAAGGTCTCAATCTGCCTGGAAGGTCGCTTCTCGAGGCCATCGAAATCGAGAAGCGACCTTCCTGCTTAAATAAACGTGACGAAGGCCAGAGACTTCCAACTGCATGGAAACCCCTAATTTCCAGATGCCCAGTCCCCACCAAGGCATCCGACGGTCCTTTAGTAGCACCCGCTGCTATAAATACTACCCAACATCCCTCGATACCTCAGCTCGATCTAAGGAGTAGGCAGATTGAGACCTCAGCGTGAAGTCACATCATTTACCTTTCGAAAAAGGCTCCAAAATCGGAGCTGAAACGTCGAGAACAAAACTCCAGACGTGTTTCAACCCGAACTCAACAACAACACACAACTGACCGCGGAAACCTATCCGAATATATATATATATATATATATATATATATATATATATATATATATATATATATATCCTAGAGAATTCAATATGTTACCTTGACCCTGACGCCATCGTATTTCCAGTATTTGTGTTTTGTATACTTGCGGTATACAAAAGAAAGACCGTCTCGCCATATAGACAGGGGAGTAGCTGTTTCATACACTCTCTTTGTTATAGTGTGAATAGATTTATCGTCTCGGGGTTGAGAAACTGGAAACTCTCAAAATTTTGAGACAGTATGAAAAATCCAGGAGAAAATAAACGACAAATAAAAAATTAAATCAACATTTATTGTCGTTAAGTAGGTGAGGTTTACAATGAAAAGTAGCGTAATACAGTCATAATTATAATAATAATATAATAATAATCGTGACTATAATGATGACAGCTATTCTGAGAATATAAAAGTAAAATAAATCAAATATGAAATAAATGTCATGATCATTCTTCATGCTTTAAGAAAACTTCATTTTCATCACAACAATATTTGAACAAGAAATTGAAATATTATGCCAGTTAGAGGTATTTCACCAAACTTAAATATATAATACTTATATATACTTAATCCTTTCAGAAAATCTCTCTATATTTTTTTAACACTTCATAATAAAACATGGAAAAAAACGAGTTTTTCAAAAATTGCACATGTATTCTCAAAATAATTTGCTATTCGACTTGACCCACTGCTAGATTTCTATTTTACTGTAGTAAAGATAGAGCGGTGGTAAATTTTGAATAAGGTGTATTCGATGGGGCATTGTGCATTTGGAACATATTTTAATATTCGAGTTTTTTCTTCAAACGAATCACCTTCAAAATATAGATGATTTCAAAGATAATTCTTCTGAAATATTAACCGAATGTTTGTTGAAAATCTATGCAAAATATTTTTTTTCTCAAGTTTCGATAATTTGGACAACCCATGAATTTGAATATTTTTTTTCATGGTGAGATATACACCTTTTTAGCAAGTATATCTCTATAACTTTTCAAGAATGAATTCTGGGCGAATGTCCATGTAAATCCCAGAATTATTTTCCTAAGTATTTGTACTTGTGAACATAATGCCATGCACTCCATCCAGGTCTGAATCCAACCAGTTAACTGTCAAAATGACATAATGATATATAAATGAAATTTTTCTCCATCACACAAGGATTTTCAACTGTAAGATACTCATTTTCTCTTTTGGCTAACACAACTCTTGGTGTTGGTTTGCGTAGATATTTGTCCACGCTTTCAGGAAGTGGGCAAAGTGATATTTTTACACACGAAGAATTGATTTCTGAAATCTTGATTGAAATGAATCCTTGGTCTGCCCAAATATGGTGTGTTGAAAATCTAAAATTCAAATATTTTTGCCCAATGTATTCAAGGTGAATGATATCTTTGGTATGAAAGTCTTTAGAATGTTGTGCCAAATCTAAAAGCTTTCCTCTGTAAACACAACCAGATGCAGGGCACAAATGTAAAGGTTGATGGGGGCATTCAATTTCATGCTTTTTAATATCATTGACAGAAGCAGAACAGCCCCAAGGTTTCCATGCACATGAAAAACAGGGTCTAAGCTCGTCAGGATTTGAAACCAATTCTTGCCAAGGTATTATAGATATTTCTATTGACCTTTTTCCATAATAAGTGTTACATTCAAAACATACATATTGGAATCTCATTACGCCAATTGCTAAGAACTTGCTATTTGTTCCATATGTTGTTGAAATCATCGAACAACAATAGCAATGCAATAAAATTTCCATATTTTTTTTTTTCAAAAATAACAAAGATGAACTTGACGTAACAAAAACAGCTCTATATTTTCGGAGAATTTCTTCACTCAGAATGACATTTCTAGGTAGACCAATCCTCTTTTCTGACGGTGAATCAAGAAATTCTTGAATATATAATTCAAACATTACAATTACCTTATCACCTTTCAGCTTTGTCACTTGAAATTCTTCAGAATTTGCATAACCCACAGGCACGCAATTTCTGAATCCACTTTCTTCTTTCCCAGAGCCATCGCTAAAGTGAAGTGTCCATTTCTGCAAGATTTCCTCAGCTCTCTCTGGTTCGCCTAAAAGTATGGCTCTCAAACTGATCGTATCTACAGAACAAGTACCGTATTGTATAAAAAATAAATTGTCTTTTGCTTCATATAGGTAAGTTGTCGTGCAAGAAGAGGAGGAGGATATGTTTACTTCAAATGAAGGCGTCTCCAGAAAGCAATCTGCATGATAATCTTTGAAATGTTTGATGAACAAAAATGTCGGGATTTCTTCGTTGCCTTGGCAAAGAGGACACACATATGCCTTACTCTCGCACGTTGATTCGTGATTCTCTGCTTCAGCGTAAGTTAATAGCTGTCTGCAACCGTCATATCTGTTTACGCACTTGAATATGAGGTGTTTTGCTATCAATCCATAGTTTGAAATTACTCCAGCGTCGCCATCGTGCGAACATCTTCCACAATTGATTTTCCGATTGGGGTACAATTTTACTGGCCCCACTGACAAAAACTTTTGACAAAAGTCACATATTAAAGTTCTTAGAATACCGTCTGGTATGTGGAACTGTTTTTCCATAATTGAGAGGTAACTGAAACTCCCTCTACCAATTCGTAATCAATAATAACAAAACCACTTATCTATCAGGCAGCAGCCAGCGTTCTCGAATGTTCAGCTCACAAGTTTGTGAATCACAGAATTTACACAAGAGTGTTTTCCAAAGACATTATCTTCTTCTTCTTCTTTAATTATGGTCGCAGCTGCCGAAGTTGGCGCTATTAGGGAGTTGAAGTGCTGCCATGAACGTTAACGTACAAATTGACAGCTACGCATGCGTAGGTTCGTTATGAAATATAATGTTTACGGGTTTTCATGAAATTGAGTGGAAGTCGCTACCATACATGACGTTAATGTAAGCCGTTAACCAGTGCTGCCGTTATGTGAGTTATCACCACTAATTACTTCATTTGTGAGCATTTTCGTCGCTGCGAAATGACCGTGGATTAATAGGAATTTTGTGAGGATTATAAATACAATAAACAAAATATAGTTTTGTTATGAATAAAATTATTTTTGAATGATTTTATTTAAATGAAAACACTTGAGTTTGGGGTCTATATACAAAGGTGGTACCCTCCAAGCTTCCAAGATATAAGGCTATGGATTGAATAGAGATTTAGAGTAGTTATGAAATAGAACTCCACTGAGATAAACAATTCATCAGGTAATCCAATTCTAATTAAATTATGTGGATTTTCTATATCATTATATTTTGTTCTATTCTGGTGAATCCTGAATAAATTTCAATATTGAATATTGCCATGGTTACTGAAAATAATCGACAACTGTTATAGAAGAATATGAATATACACCATAAAGATTTCTAAAATATCTTCGAGAAATCTAATTGAAAAATTTTGATTTGCACCATAATTGCATTATTGGTCTCATTCTTGAATATTTTTCAATAATCTAATGATATTCAAGAATCAATAGGCCACCGCAGAATAGACCTGATTGAAAATCTACAATCTCTTAGTCAAACAATGTAATCGGGTTTTTGTATAGTTTCTGGAAATCATAATCAAATACTAATAAATATTTATACTATTCATATTGAATTCATCATTCAAGATAATGAAAGATGATTCCTACTGATGGAAACAGTAGATACTTGAATCTAGAATATTCAGGAAACTAAATTCTCAATCATTAATTATTCAGTCTAAGCTGAATGTTTCTTCACCAAATTTTGAATCATTCTTTGAGAGTTATAATGCTGACACTTTTTCTTGGAATTTGGGTCATGTTGATCTTAATTAGAGTCCATCTCTTCGGATCTTGATAGGGATTATGGCCATATATACCTCCTTCGCCAAATGAAGTTTCAGAATTCATATTCAATCATTCGCAACTCATCGGTATGATTCGTATATTCTTCGGATTACGTGCGTTGATCTTTTACGTATCCGTGAGGGGTGCGCTGCGTAACACCCACATTTCGTAACACCCACAGTGCATAACACCCAAAGTGCGTTACACCCAAATGTCATAACACCCAAATTTCGCTATGCCCACACTCTCCGAACATACCCGAATGATGCACTGTTGCAAAATTTACTGGATATTCTGCAATTTCCTGTTAACACGAAATGTGGGTAGAACGAGATGCTCCCTCCGTGAGCGCCCGCAAGATAACGTAGGCCCGTAAGCAAGTTCTCGACGTAAACGTAAACAAGGCAAAACTACGCATATGTAGCTGTCAATTTGTACGTTTACGTTAAGGTGGCTATATACTGGTGTTTTCACTCCATATAAAAGATTGTCAGCAAATCAGACGACCGATATGGCCAACTTGATGAAAAATTTGATGATGTAGGCGTAATAGTACTGCAAAAAATCCGCCAGGTACCAGCACTCTTGCAGTGGAGATGACAGTCCAGTGTTGCCAAGTGGCCATGTCGTTGCGAATTCTGGTCCAGATCAGTAGAAACAGAATGCAAATTTATTCCAACTGAGAAATTATTTTCAATTTACATGGAATAAATAACGCATAAAGGTAAACACAAATTTGCCGCGTTTTGGTGTTTTCAATAACCTCGCATATCCAGTCCCGATAAATTCTCTATCCTTTAACAAAAACATCAGAATTGGCAACAGCGTGTTCCATGGATCGAGTGATCACGAAAATAAATAGAAATTTTTGATTACCAGCGCCCCTCATGGCCACTGATGAACTAGAACGCCTTGTCCACAGGTTTGTCTGAAACAATATCGCAACATTAGAAACACCAGTATATAGACATCTTAGTTTACGTTAACGTTTATGGCAGTACTTCAACTCTATATGACCAGTGCTTTTTTTGTTACAACAATATAATTTCTCTATGGTGTTTTCTGTCTTTTCTTGGGCATCAGGGCGGGGTCAGGGACACTATATGGGGACTCTCAGGGTTGTTCGTTGTTCCGAAGGAAAAAGTTGCTACTGAAAGTTGAAAAAGTACTAGTTTTATGAAAAAGTTATAGATTTTCAAATAGATGCCAGATTGTGAGGAGTTATCAGGTAGAATGGGCATTTGTCATTTCTACTATTTGTAGGAAGTATCATTATAAAATCATCTTTCGCCAAAACTGATCCGACCATGACGTCACTGCGAAGACCTCTGGGCCTCGATTCTTGAAAACGACTAAAACGAGGCAGTATAGCAAATGAGAGAAAGTAGTAGGCGTGCCCACAGTCATCTCACGAAAACCGTATTCTTGAATGAAATGACAGGAGATCAGCACTTCCTTGGGAGCAATTAATACATCTCTTTTGGGATTTATGATAGAACGAGGCAGGAGGCAGGGGACATTTAGGCTGGATTCAGACAGATCCGAAATCCGATCGTACGACGAGCCGATAGCTTTCTGATTGGTCTAAATTTAAATTTATACCAATTCGGACCAATCAGAAAGCTATTTGATTGTCGTACGATCGGATTTAGGATCTGTCTGAATCTAGCCTTATTCTTGAGTTATGTTTTCCTTGATGTTTTGAGTGAGTGGTTAAGATTATATTTACAATATATTTCCTTACTCGTCTATGTTCTTCATTTGTTTAAAGTAATGTCCATTTGGTTAAGTATTTTCTTGTCGTATATGAGCTAGAACTGAACATTTTTTAATTCTGAAGAAAAGGTTTGGTTTCAGGTAACCGATCATGTGATATTAATTCATTAATTATTTATTTTATTTGCCACTAACAACCACACCAACATAGATGGAATATTGCAAATCATTTTTGAATTACATTGTAAAAGTAATTTTATTATATCTTCGATAGGTATATACTTTCCAAAGCGAGATCCGCCAAAATCTATTTATATAATACCTATCCAACTATAGATATTTTTATGATCATATACATTTTATGAAGTTGATTAATTTCTGATCATTGCCAACAAATAACAGTTTTCAAATATTTTGCAGTTTATTCATTATAAAAAATTATTCCTGATTCTTGTTCAGGCTAATAAACTACATTTCATATTCAACAATATTCAATTAAAAATACATTTCATCCGGTAAACATACAATCATACAAATTAGATAAATACAAATTAGAAATCATTAACCCAAACTGGAAAAGTATACAAAAACAATAAACCCAACTAGGAAACTTCGTAGAAATGAAAACTGAACTGAAACACAGTGAAAGCAGTAGATTAAACTGGAAAATCTAGGAATAAGCTCTAGCAATAATTTTTTGTTGATTGTTAATGGAGAGCAATTATTTCATAGCATTATCCATTTTCAGTTTTTCAAAAAAGACTACCATGAAACCACATAAGAAGAAAAAAAAACACTGTAACTGTAATGGACTATGGAGTTTTTCCACTTAGTTCCTATTCTGCTGTCAAAAAATAGTTGTTTATGATTGGTTAGAACCTTTGCCAACATTGCTCGTCGGGAAACACTTATTCGAAAACCTCCCTGACGTTCAAGAATACCGACTTCTCGCTTTGAAACGAGGGAGTAGAAACAAGTCGGGGATCGCTCTCTGGGCTGCAATTCTTGAAATAAATCCGTATACGACTTTGTGTTGTGTTGCAGTTCAACACATTCAGTCCATATATCTCTACGCCACTCTATTCGTATTAAAATAAAATCCATATGACTCAAGAATTACAGCCCTGATCGCCGTAGAGAATTCGGGCCCAAATTTACGTATAGGCACAGAACACATGTATGTATGTAGGTAGGGTGTTCTGTGGTATGGGACTTCAAATTAAAATCACAGCGCCACTTCGGAGCAAACTTCTATTAATTGCGACTACTTTGACAACTATTACAAATCAATGCTGGGATTTTGACATTGGTTGAAAATTTAGTAAGCAATTATCATCGTTTCTAGTGTTATTTCAGTTTTTTTGTAATTCATAAACATACTTGTCATTTCAATCATATTTTGAAATTTTGAAGTAATATCGCAACGCCACTTCGACCAAGATTATTTTCCGCCACTTTGACATTGATTTAAACTTTTATCCAGAGGGCGTATCGCTTCTCTTGAAATTCTATGTCACCGCCGTTACGAATATATATTACAGTTGATAAAGAAAAAATTGTCTTCATATGCATAGACACTATATTCGCGATAGAAAATGAGATCGTAGCGCTAGCGCCAAAAAACGCGGAACTATACATGGTTTGATTGTTATGTTGACATTTGCATGGGTATATATGGAGCTTCGATGTTCTCGTGTTCCTTTTGCTCGTGAAATTTTCAATTACTCGTTAATTTCTATGTGAGAAATATCTATAATCAGACAAGTTCATATGGCATAAAGGCATATGATATCTCATTGACGAATTTAGTTTTCCATTAAGAAAAGCTAATGAAACACTTCAATATTGAATTGAACTGGGTATGATACATGATGAAAATCCATATTAACAAAAATATCACGGTTTCTACGGCGAAAACTTGTAAGACCAGACTGCACCAAACTAAGCTAAAATGTGTGTCTGACATATATATATATATATATTTGATTTACTTGGAACATTTCATTTTTTGACTCATACACATTCTGGAAACGTATCGAAAATCATAAGTGTCTGTGGAAATTAAAATGATTTCATAATTAAATTGAACTCATAAATGTAATATATGAAATGCACTTATTATTAATTCTCAACCTCATGATGACTGGATTAAACATGTGGTTATAAACTCCTCAAAATCGCCGTCTATCTCTAAAACTGCTAAAATCCGTTATCAGAATATCAAATAGAGAATTGTAAGAAATATAGACTCACGCCTTGGATTAGATTGATTAGAATCTACTTGGGGATTGTTAAGGGAGATGGAATATTCCTCTTTTCATTCACAAAACCTATATACACTTTTTCATTTTCAACAAAAGTTTTGTGGTGATCACTCATTTCTGAGCTAATGAACCATCCTTTTCGCCTAATGCTCAGTTGCATCAAATATACTGAGTTTAATTACAATTTTTAATATTGTGTACCTGGACCAAAGAATTTTTGGATTGCATGTTTTGAAAATTTCAGCGAAATAACCCAAAAAACCGTCTATTGTTTTAAAGTTTCAAGTCCCTTACTCTGACACCAGTTTTCAAACCAAATAAATTCCTTTTCATACGTATAACGGCATATTGATGGTATTAGATGCATCTTTGCAATTCTAGCCGCTCGCTACGGTTACTGAATGTAACAAAGGAAAAATGACAGATGATATAATTATCATTCGACATTCATTTGATGAGGTTTATATGAGGGCCATTGCCATTAAAAAAAAATGAAATATACCTTTTTTTTATTGAAAATTATAGCAGACTTTTAATAAGTTTCTTCATTTTTCAGTCATTCTGTAAACTACAACCATAGAAATACATTTTTCAAATATCCAAATGTCACTATACTCCTCAAAATTTGAGATGCAATTTTCCGCACTAGAGCGAAAAAAAAAAATCTTTTTACAACCACACTCCAAAACACGCTTTTCTGCATAGTTTTACGTTCGCACACATAAAATGTTTCAGTGACATACACACTATCCATTGCTGGGCAACGGAACAACATATATCGAATCATTTGAATGTCAACAAACGTCATACATGAAATATTTGTGAAATATTCTTGTCCCATAATTTTCTAATTGAGATTGAAATAAAATGGATAGCAACAGTTCTGAAATTGGAAATACTCTGCCAGAACTAGAGGGACAAGTTAATTCTTTGTCATTGAATTTACTACCTTTATAACTTCAAAAGAAAAATATAAAACTGCATACAAACAGTTTATGGATTGGAAAGAAAAAACAAAACTGAAAGTGTTTCTGAAAATATAATATTGGTATATTTTGAAGAACTCTCGAGATCATAGATAACTGATCTCACGACAGGAATGAATCACTTCCCACCTAGATGTGTAACATACTATCACAGATTATAGTTCTCTAATCTGTAATACTATTACGCTGTTTGTAATGGCTGACAATTGGCGCTAACTACCTTTGAAATTGAGAAACAGTCATGATGCGTGAAAATGACCTGAAGTGTCGCCTTGAAATTCAAAACAAGATCGCATCAATTGCAACACCAAAGTTTTCAGACATCTTATTTGAAACAGTATAAATTTTGTACATTGGGCGATGCTTTCATGGGTAACAAATACATGACAGCCTATGTAAAAAGGCTTCTGTCTAAATTTTTCTTGAACTTGAACGAACAAAAAAATTGTTCCAAAATATCTGATACTGTTACTCGATCCACAGGTTTATTGACTCGAAAAAAAAAAATGAAGGATCGTTTTCATGGAGCAGTAAAATTCTTACTGCAACTGCAGTAAAATGCAAGTGCGCATGCTCAGTACAGATTTTACTGCAAATGCAGTAGAATTTCAACTGCTCCATGAAAAGGGTTGAAAGCAGTGAAATAAGTCATTTTTATGTCATTGGTCATTTATACCATTGTTTAAGTTTATTGTTTGGATTAATATTCTGTGGTCTGGCGTGGTCTGGAAATCTAATATTTTGAAAATGTCGAATCCGTTGACATTATATAAATGGAGAAAGGAATGTTTTCAAATTTCGATGATATATCAAAATAAAATGATACATCAGCATGAAGTGAGAAGGAAGCAAGTAGCTAGTGTTGTATCAAGTATTGTCCACTGAACTATATACATAACGTATTATGGTTTTTAAAAAGAAAAGACGTACCTTACAAGAAAAAAGTGAAGTAGGTTGTGGAGTAGTAGGTGAATTATATAACCTTGTCATTACTGATTTTGTTTCGAATTGCTTAGAAATGTTGATAAAGAACGTCCTAGAATTCTATTGAGTTTCAATAATTGATTTAATATATTCTTGAATCTGACCTAATGATCTACCTTAACCTAATTAAACCAAAAACTGACTACACTTCAACTAACACTAACCTATACCCACTAAATCTAAATAATATTTGGAACTATAAAATATGACGAAAACTAATTGAAACAATATATTTGAATAAAACTGAATGAAAGTACGGAAGTTCCACCAATTTTGAAGAAATCCAAGAGCCCATACACAAATGATCCTACAGATATTCAAAATGGCTGCAAAACAACATCCGCTTTGCTGCTATGAAGTTAAAAAATTTCAACTTCTCAAGGTCACTGCTCGAGCAGTAAAATCTGTCAAAAGCTACTGCACTTGCAGCAGTTTAGTGCCATGAAAATACAGCATCAAATACCATGCAAAAGCCGGAAGATAGACACGACTAAGGACATATATTTATAGAAAAAAGAGAGATAGAGAGAAAGAGAGAGAGGAATTGAAGTGCAATAGACACAGACTATTTTTTTGCAATGAAGAATTTAAGGAAATACGTTAATTCTTTGACTTAATAGTTGCAACTCTTGAAAGAAATAAAATATGGGCGAAATGAAATAATGTTTCGTAATATATAACAATATTTTATTCAGAAATATGTACAAATATTCTTGTATATGACTAAAATATTCAAGTGGAAAACGTTTCTCTAAAAATATAAACTGAACATATAGTATTCAACATCTCAAAATAACAAAAATGTTTCAAAATTCAAACAATTATTCAGCATCATCGAAATTTAGTTTGTAATATCCAACATAACTGAAAACAATCACAGAAACACTAACGAATATCATAAAATCATTCAGAGCTAAGACAATTGCGTTCTCTTTTACGTCTCGTTTCAAACATTGATGATAGGTGAATAACACCGTATATTCACTCACAGCTCAATTTAATCGAGCTTGCTTGAGTATCACTAAAAGTCGTTTTTCGTTTGTTTCTACAAGTTCGGAAAAGTTCGTCATTGCACCGAAAAGATTGTTCGTTGTTCAACTCTGAGAGTTTGTTCGTTTTTACAGACCGACACGAGGACACAAGCTAAGTTCGATTCATAGATATCGAAGTACATATATATATATATATATATATATATATATATATTTATATATATATATATATATATATATATATATTCGAGAAGCGACCTTCCTGCTTAAATAAACGTGACGACGGCCAGAGACTTCCAACTGCATGGAAACCCCTAATTTCCAGATGCCCAGTCCCCACCAAGACATCCGACGGTCCTTCAGTAGCACCCGCTGCTATAAATACTACCCAACATCCCTCGATACCTCAGTTCGATCTAAGGAGTAGGCAGATTGAGACCTTGGAAAGAACTCGTGATGAGACCTGGAGAGTAGGCAGATTAAGGCCCCGGCGTCAAGTCACAAATCAATCAATTCGTTTATTTTCCACCATACAATAGATATATCGATAATAATTCAACAAGTGGATGTAAATAAACAAACCCTTGCCCCCTGTGACAACACCTGAGGAGTAGGCAGATTGAGACCTCAGCGTGAAGTCACATTCACCTCTTGAAAATGGCTCCAAAATCGGAGCCGAAACGTCGAGAACAAAACTCCAGACGCGGTTCAACCCGAACTCAACAACACACAACTGACCGCGGAAACCTATCCGAACACACACACATATATATATATATATATATATAAAATATGATTTCTATGGTTCGATTATTCATGGATCGAGTAGAGACTGAGCTGGGAATGCTGGGATCAGTTGATCACTGAGCGCATGGAGCTTAAGATATAAAAACGAGCGGGTTTCGAGCTTTCGGAGCGTGTAACATAACCTGTTATTTTTGTATTTATTTTATCTTTTTCGAGCAATTTATGCTGAACGGTTACGAATTTTCCTTTAAATATCCATATTCGCCATGCAGATTTTTCATATGAAGATCGTCTTGAATGATAATGTAGGTAGATAGGTTGAATTTTTATGTTTTCTTTACAATGATGTGTTTACAGGTATAAGATGAAGTTGATTCAAGATATGGGTACTTTCACAAACTTGGCCTGGCGTTCCTTTCTCCAATGATGAGCATATCAACATTGATACGATGCATTGTTGCTAGTCCGTTGTACCTACTTGGGCAGATGCTAAACAAATTGGAATAGTTGCTATTCATGAAATAACCAGTTGGTAAAAATTTCATTTAGTATAAGTAATGAACATGATTCCTGCGGTATGAGAAGAAAAACTATGGAAGTGTTTGAAACGAGTCCAAGTTTCCCAATGCTACAGAGAAAAAATTGAACACGCTCTACATTATATCCTTGAAGTATTAAAAAATGTATTATGAATGCCTGTCGATAAGGTAAAACATGAGAATGAGATATGTTGTTTTGATAAGAAAAAACAAACTGAAAATTGTCAGCACTAATAATGTATCACCATTCAGTGTTTAGAATGGAAGTCGACAGGGATTACACATATCCTTACCTAAGAACAAGTTTTAGAGGATCTGAAGTCGTTTCGAATGATATCCATTAAGGATATTTTGGACATCCGATGGACGTACAGTTTTTATCCAAAGGATATTCAATGGACGTCCAATGGACATTCTTAGGCCACCAACCTGTACGTCCATAAAATATCCTTCATGGACATCCATGAGATATCCATTATGGATATCCATAAGATTTCCTTCATGGATACCCATAAGATATCCATCATGGATATCTACAAGATATACTTTATGGACATCCATGAGATATCCATCAAGAACGTCCATAAGATATCGTTCATAAATCTACATAATTATTTGTGCAATTCGTTACAGAGAAACCAACCTAGCTTGAGATGTGAAAAAGTGCTGCACACTTATTGGACAACGGATTCTAGTCAGTAATATATCCTGTGATAAGGCACTCAACGTGACCGTATGTGCAATTTAAAATGTTCTGCTAGATTGGTTTCGCTGTATTCAAAAAATTTAGACAAACTAAGGTAAACTGGATAGTGGTAGACGTACGATCAAAAAACTTACGTCCTTAATAATAATTTTTAATTTTTTCATTACTTCTCAAACAAAATACTTGATATAGTTTAAATTTGAAAAATAGTTTGCCAAGAGTTCTCAACAGAAAAGTTATCGATGAATTTAAATAGTTCTCAATTTGAATAACATATGAATATAGTACTCGACAATTCACTTGCTTCCTTCCAAAAGTTCACGTTCACGGTAAATGCTAATGATCACAGTTTACAATTATCAACTAACACACCACTATTTTTTGTTTCTTTATAAACACAATTATTGCACAATGCACACCACAACGCTTCAACTCAGTTCAACATAATTTTTTCAAACCGACCCAACACTCAACGACTCTCAAAATTACGACATTTGACAGACGCCATAGACGGTTGCACATCAGCAAACCGAGTCAAGATGAGTTCACAATGCAGCGCTTTTGCATTTCGCTACGCGCGTCACGTCTTCTGAGGTGACGCTATATTCAAATATTATTTGAAAGGATAAAAAGTTAAATATATCAACTTTTTTGCTGGAATGTCCATGTAAAAGGCCCAATCACGTTGCCAATTCGTAGGGTGCTACGGCGGAAGAAACATTAATTATTTGTACAATAAATGTACGAAATGGATGTCCATAAGATATCCTTCATGGATATCCATCGTGGATATCCGAAAGGATATCCATTTTGTACATCGTATGGATAATTTTTACTGGGAATACTTTGGATATCCAAAATTTGGATATCCTATGGATATCCAAAATTGGTCCAAGGCTATTCCGACATGAATTGGACGTCCATAGGATATCAGGTGCTGTATGGGAATAAGCGAGGTTTTTTAAAACGTTATTAGGATGCAATGGTTGCTGGAGTGGAACAGCTTGTAGAAAGGCAGAAAGAAATATTCACTTCTAGATATTATTAAGGTGTTCTAAATGTTTTATGTGGAAGTTGACCTTTGTTTTTTTGTACTAGGTAAAATGTTATTATCATACTCCATGTAGTTAGTAAATAGGTACATGTGCATGAACTAATAGAATAAAAAATTGTTTATTCAATTGTAATATTTGTGATTGTTCTCACAAGATGACGAAGTACATGAATTATTTCAGCGAGAATAAATCTCTTAATACAAAAATAAGAAAATTCCTGTCCAGAAAACTTCTGGATATAATTTGAGAAGTGATTTTCAACTGTTTTTTTCAAGTCGATGCATTAAGAATACTGAAGTATTCGTTGAATAATTAGCCCGAACATAAATCAATCAGAAAGCAATGTAATAAGAATGTGTAAATGCTAGCCACATATGGCGTTTTCTGAGAATGGGGAAATAAATACATTACATGTACTAATAGAATTAAGACAATTCGAATTGATAATACAGTTTATTTATTCCAAAAATAATACATGTGGGTGCATGGCAAAGAACTGTCCTGAAAGCTCTTTAAAACCGTCCCCATTACAATCTTCAGAAATCCATATGCTGTAAAAAATTTCAATCTTACATTACATTTGTTTATGTATGTAATGGTACCAATGAACTTTGCAGTTATTGAATTTCCCGTGATATCATGAGGGTTATTCCATTACCTTGAAGACAAATAAAATATACTTTAAGGCATGACTAACCTGGAGTTGTAGAGCCTTCTAATCGAGTATATTGCATATGTCATGATATACCTTTTGGTAAATTTTCATTTCGAAGATTTTTCACTTTCATTTCGAAAGTCTTGTTAGAAGGGCACTTGGTTACATTTTTTTGTCTACGTTACAAAATAATAGTTTTTCATTAATCCCTTACAAATTTTGTAATGGCACTGATGATGTAAATGGCTCATCATCTAATACCTTGATTTTTGATTGTGAGCTTTCAAAACTCGAACAACTCTTGTGTAATTACAGATAATTGAAGATATCTGTTGAGATAATTAATGGAAAAATTGATATTTTGGTAGATCATATTCCTCATTCTGCAACATAAGGATTAATAGCCATACTGATATTTTCAACAATTTCTTTCGAGGTGAACTTTGAGACTCGAGTAATCTTTATAGAGATTGTCGAAGAGATTACCTATTTTCAGGACATTTACAGCAATACATAGCTAACACTCTTGAGGTCTGAACTTCCGTCATATATTTAGTTCATGGTTCCTGGAACAAGATGAGCCGTTATTATGATCTTGAGGCCTCTATCTATTTAGGTTGCATTCACTACCTATCAGTGTTTGACAATAAACCTAGGTCTGTATTGTTCAACCAATAAATTCTTCAAAACTTCAAGAATATTTTTGAAACTAGCTAAAATAAAGGCAATCGGTAGTTAGGTATTTTGAGAGGTTCGTTTTCAAAATCCTTTACTAAGTATAGTTCGTCAGTATGACTCTCACATGTGAAAAATATAATTACAACTGCAATTTTGAAAAAATTTTTTTTTCTACAACGATAATCTCACTTCAATGTTCAATGCAAAATTTATTCTTCATCATACGTCACATCTTCTCGCTCGATGTTCTCTTTAACGAAGCTCCGCGCTAAACGAGCTGCTCAATATGCACGCTCTGTGAATAAAAGGATACCAAAGTTATCGCTCTGCGCGCTGGATATCCTCGATTTGGGATAAACGAACGATTTTGAGTGGATTGAACTCAGCCGAGCTGAGAGAGCTTGCTCGATTTGCTCGCTCAGTGAATAAATGGACACCTATGTACAAGCTCGGAGAGCTCGATTTGTAATAAACGAACGGCTTCGAGCAGAGTGGGCGCTCAGAGCCTAATAATCGAACTCAGCTACAAAAGAACTTCCGACAGATGTACCGCGTACCGCTCTACTTCTACTTATTGTCGTAGAACTCGTTCAAGGCCATGTTGTTAAACTTCGTCAAAGAGTCTGTCATGTTAACGTCGTTGTTAGACTGATCGACGGTCGGTATGATGTCGGAGGAGGACAGGTTAAGTTCAGGAAGAGACAGCTGAGGATCCACAGCGCTGGCGAGTTTTGTGATCTCACCGCTGTCTAGATTCAGGAGGTCTTGCTCTGACATCGGATTGGCCAGCTCTGCCCCGGTGATGTTCCAGTACTGGGTAGCTGTAGTGGGGGGCGGCAAGGTCACAGGGGAGGGGGAGTCCCATATTTGCTGAAACGAAATGGAATCGAATTAAACATCAACAGTAAGTTGTTTTAATTATAACCATATATATAATGCTGTCATTACTAACGTCATTGAAGGTTGGGAAGTGTCACATTACACACTTCTACTTCCCGCCCTCACAAGACTTCATCTGTCATTCATAGACTTTATCTGACATTTATTTATATTGGTGGGAATTGTATACCCCGTAGTAACGGTAACAATATATCTACTTGATTATTTTGAGAACACCGCGTTTTTGGTAATTCGTTGTTGAATGTAATATTTTAGATATGTACAGAACGAAAGAGATTTATTAATTTCATTCGAAATATGATGGTTATAGATTAAATAGTATACCAACCTCGGTAGGAACTTTCATTCCTGTCTCGAGATCACAGCTAACCTCGACGTTTTGCGACTCGGTTAACTAACTGATCTCACGGCAGGAATGAATCACTTCCCACCTCGGTCTGTAATATACCTACTTAAAATTCATTACTAAGACAATAATAATTATTAAGAAAGCATATTAAGCCTACCGGTACCCCCTCATACATACATGCCCAGTATGTTGGGTGATAAAGATATCATTGTACACAGACGCCATTCAACTTCTTGTAGGGTTAGAAATTTGATAATCAAAATGGTTCATTCAAGTCAAATTTAAGTAGCATGTAAGCATATAGTAGCCTTTTTCCCAAATCGAATATGGCTGCACTATGACGTGATCTTTGAAACTATTGTCAATAAACAACTTGAACTGCGGGACTATAAAGACGAAAAATGCTTTGTTGTTGACGAAAGTTTGGAAAATCTAGGTTTTTGACTAATTCACACGTTAAATATTTTTTGAAATTCCATTTCAACCTTAATTTTCACAAATTCTCATTAAGAAGTTTTGATGAATATAGCATGCGGTTAATTTTTCTGCTCCAATTGAGGAGATTAGAGTTTTGATACTATAATATTCCAAGGTAATTTGTCAACTATTCATGGAAAATTAAAAAAAAAATAAGCATTTTCCTGTAGAAAAATTTGTGAATTTCAAGGTTCAAGTTCAAAACATACTACTTCCTATACTTTCCACAAAATTGAAGTTGAATATGTTATTGAAAAAAAAGCTAAAATATGTGTGAATTGATGAATAATTTCAATTTTCAAAGTTTTTGTCAAACTAACTGAATTTTGTCTTTTGTTTGTCACTTCAAGTTTTATGAAAATGCCACATTAAATTTGGCAAAAA
This sequence comes from Zygogramma bicolorata, assembly GCA_032362365.1. NCBI lineage: Eukaryota > Metazoa > Arthropoda > Insecta > Coleoptera > Chrysomelidae > Zygogramma > Zygogramma bicolorata. The sequence continues at coordinate 313,101 of JAVJAQ010000734.1, forward strand.
TGGCCCCTTTTGATAAGAAATGCTCACCTGCGTTATAAATTTGGAAAGAAAATTTTGCAAGGTTTCGTGTGTGAAATATTTTTAAGACTCTTCTTCTTCTGAGATCTACTTGTGTGGGAAATGTTTTGAATTTTTTAGTTGAATAGATACTTTCATTCTTATTATCCTAGTTTTCTTTCTTACCTTGGGTGATGCCCCGATATTGGGGGCATACATTGGCCTCGCCCCTCCTCCATAAGAAGTTACGGATCCTCCGTAAGGGCTTACAGAACCGCCATAAGGGGAAGTTGATCCTGAAAATGATAAACTGCTAAAACAGTTGCTGGATGATCGACAATAATGAATGAATTTCTAAATTATATTCGTTCCTTTGATGATGACAAGTCATTTGTAAAATCGAGATGAGCAAGTTATAACTGAGGCCTGAATTTACCAAAAACATGCAAACTCAGTATTAATCTCAAGTAGCGCTCAAGAAGAATCCGACAGAAATTGCAAGCAAAACCAGTGTATGTGTTGTTACTTGGTGTTTCTCAAGTTCCTACCTCAGACCCCCACGTTAAAATATTTTATAATGAAATAAGAAATACATTCAATTATTGCAATTTATCAGGCTTGCAAAAGGAGAAAAATATAATGCAATAAAAAAAAATCACCTCTTGGTTCCGGTTTTATGGTGGTAGCCATGGTGAAACAAGCATTGGGAAACTGATTTACTGCTGCAACTGAAAAAATGATTAGTATTTATATTGAAATAACCAAATGCGATTTAATAACAGAAAACATTTGCGCCATTTCAAGTATTGTTTTTGGTGCCATCTTGCTTGTCATTAATAAAGGTGGCATGTTCGTGAAAATTGCTTGAAATGGCGATGTTGGAAGAGTTGTTTGAAGAGCTAACAGCGTAGTTTTATTCAAATACGGAGTACAATATGGAGATAGTTCTGTCGGAAAAACAACAAATGTTATCTTTCAATTCTGACATTCAAAGTGCTACTTTCTAAATTTTTTGTAGGTTTCAGAAAAAGATAAGTTACTAAAATGCAATAAACAAACCGGTAGTTCTAAAATTTAACGATTGACATGTGAATAAAAAGAATAAATTGTACTCCTAGGTTGAGATAAGTCAGTACACCTTTGATTCTTCAAAGAATTCTCAATAATGACACAAAAAAAAACAGTGTATGTGCAAAACAAAAAACAGAAAAATAAATATTAATACATTCAATACACCAGACACACTTCTAAGGTTGAAACATGTTGATTCGACATTACTTTTCAATGTCTGCTGATGCCTCTGAAAAATTGTTTGCTTAGGTAATTATTGAAGAATGAAATTCTAATTGATGTTATTGTCTTCATCATGTAAATATGAACCTAACCTAAGTTTTGTTTTTTCTGCCAAGAACGGATTATAAAAACTAAACGTTAACCTAGAACCAACTTGTTTCAATCCAGAAAAACCCTAAGGGAAAAAAAAATCTCCGTGCTAGTTCATTATCTGTTTTTGAACAATTTCAGTAACGGTAGCAGTTATAAAATGAGCAGAAAACATTTAGAAAGCACACAAGAAGCCATGCAACATATCAAAGCACACTCCATGTAGTACCTTTTTCTTTTTTCTCTGAGAGCTGAAACAAATATGTTCGAAACGTCCCACAACTACTGGACGAATTTTCACAATACACTATAATATTGACTCTGGTGAACTCAGTTCATCCAGGAGATCAAACAAACCCCACTTCCTCCCATAAATTTGTGGACAGAAACAAGCCATGATAGAAAACTCGTATATTTCCTGTCAGTATTATAAAAGCGGATAAAAATGTATAAAGCATCGCAAACCTAACGATCTAGTAAAAAACTCTCCAAGATCAACACGCTTTTAATTTTTCAACAGACAACCCTCTTAAATAACATATATAGGCAACGAAAACGTATACAAAGTATATTGACTAGGTCTTAATTAGAGAAAAAACATATCATCCCGCCAGGTGTATCCAACAATTTTCACGAGATGCACCTCTTTAACACGCCCTGTTTTGCCAGTCGCGTTCAAGTACTTTTGGTCCTTCGAGCCGGATATTTCCCAAGAGATAATAATAATTATAACTTCATTATAGAGGTTATCATCTCGTGACCACTTGGTTACACCAGGCATAGTTATATTGTACAAAAACAGATAAATAAACAGAATCTCACAATCAAACTTCTCAACAGAAACATTTGTCATAAAAATACAGTAACAGAGCAGGTGACGAACTCGCATATATGTATTTACAGATCCTGTTTTTGAAACAGTCGTAGATTGGATTCAGAAAAGCAATTCGTTCCAAGAACTCGTGAGAACATAAGCGAATATGCAACAGAAATAAAACAGAAGATTTGACATTGTAGAAATAGATGAAAAATACAGCATCAAGGTTTCAACCGTTTCATTAGATATAGAAAACGATGTGTAAATCAACATTGTTCAGTAGGATAATGAATACAAGATTTTATAAAGAAATGAGACATTCCCGTCACCAACTTATCCAGACAAAAAATAAAAACTTACTGTTAGATCCCTTTAAACGTCTTGAATCCTCAATTTTATGCATCTTTGGCCCTTTGTGTCTCAATGGTTCTAAAAATACATAATATATAAATAAAAAGTCTCAAACATGCTGGAAAATAAAGTAAAAACATAATTAAAAAAAACAAACAAACAAAAAAAAAGTTGTGACAGAGGTTGGATTGGTCGACTAGCGCTCGTGAAAGTATAAGAAAAAAAGGTACACAAGTCTGTTAATCGTGTCAACAAACTCTTTCTTGGGTTCTTATACATTGGGGATTATGGTTCGAAAATGATTAATATTAAACGTTTCCTTACATACTCAACATATTCTTCTTGAATGTACACTCAGCATTTCACGTATAAACGAAAAATTCCACGAGGAATTCGAAGAAAAAGTTTTTTATGTGGCTTGCATGGTTGGCGTACTACCTTATGGTATGTCCGTCAAATTCCTCGCACAAAAGTAAGTGCTGTCTCTGACTAGACCTTTCAAAACACCCGACCAACGGCCTACTTATTTTTCACCCAACGAGGCTCTTTTGAAATTCTAATCAATAGAGTTGCCGATAAATATAGCATTTCATTTGAAATAAATCTAACCTGGAACAGCGGTCTAACTGCCTTTACTGATGACATTGATGAAATTTGTTTTTTTGCTAGTCGAAACACGATTGTTTTTGATTTGAGTAAATTTACCGACTAATGTAAAGGTTGGTGCCGATAGAAATATCAGGGTTTCTGTATATGTTGGTCTCTACAACGTATTTTCCAAACATGACTGAGAACATTGAAAACAAACGAATCTTCTGTCTATTTTCTATTATTTCAGAAAATAAAGCTGAAAAAATGGTAAAACCTCGCAATTTTTTCGTCCAGCACCGACTTATACAAAAATTTGGGATAAGGCTTATTACATTTAGTTCATTTTTTATATTGTGCCATTGTACGCTTTTTGTTTTTTAGGTGTGAAAACTACCCTTAATTGTCAAAAATTATAAACTAACATTAAAAACCTAAATATGGGTAAAAATAGTTAAATAATGATTGTTTCATTCTTGAGGATACAATTTCATAATCTTTCAACCTACCCTTGTTATGAATTACCCTTGAAATCATTGAAATTTTCATAATGTCGAACTTTAGAATACACTGGTGAGAAATCAACGAAATATACACTCACACACGCGAGCAGATTTTCCTTCTTCTCTGTCTTCCAATATGAATGGAAAAAGTGGAACATATAACGTATAACGGCCAAATATATCGGTATCGCTACGAAGCGGGTTATTAAAATTTTTCAAAAAAAATTGATCGGTTTTTAAGGGATAGAAATTTTTTTTCGGAAATGATTTTGTAGAGCTTTTGAAGGGCTATAAGACTATGTGAATAAATTCACTTAAGATCCCTCAATTTTTGAATGAGGGGAGTTTAAAGCGCTTGACTAAGGTTATGTTCGATTGTAAATGTAGGTGTTAAACGGCTATATCTCGCCGAATATTCACTTTACAAAAAATCTACAAACAGGGAAATTTTTGTCAATAAAAAAGCTACAATTTAGTACTGTATAGTTTTTTTCGTATCTTCAGTATGTTGAGAAATATGTTTGAGAAAATGGTTAACACGAAATTGAAAAAAATTGTTTTCTCTTTAAGCTCAATTTTTTTTTCAAAATTAGCCATTTCAAGTTGGTTAAACTTTGTGGGTGTATTAACAGTACATATATAAAAAGAATCACAGGAAGGGTGGCGATCAATTTTAGTTAGGGGGTACTTTGGAGGCTGTTTTCACAGATTTCATTTTGATGATAAGTCAGTCAAATTTCATGCTAGGAAGACATTTTTTATTTGTTTGAAAGTTCTAGTTGAATACTTTAAAGAAGATTCTATGAGCTTTCTCCGAAAATTGCATTTTTTTTCGTTATTTCGGTTTATATCTTCCAATTTATACATTTAACGAAAAAAGCTGAGCATTAATTTGTTGTATCTCAGTTCGTATCTGTCGTGGGAAAATTATAAAGGAAGCATTGTTTTTGTTTTTTCAAAAGCTACAATTCGCCTCTCCACCTTTTTTTGATAATATGCATAGGTTTAGAGTTATTTGCAAAAAAACATTTAAAAAAGTAGTTTTTTTCGTCAAAAAACTGTAACTTTCAACTTCGAATAACTCAAAAAATATCACTTTTACGAAAAAAACGTATGGAACAGTTTTTTTTACAATTACTTTTTTCGTCGATTCCTACAGTTGAAATGTAATAAAAAATTTCCACCCCCGTGATGGGGTGGTAACCATCCCCAAGGCTCTAGCGTACAGTGTCATGATATAGGAAATGATCCTTGAATTATTCCCTACCTTCTGTGAAAATTTCAGGTAAATCCAAAAAATTGCGAGCTAAAATGCTTCATTTCCTGAACTATATATATCTCGAACTTCGAAAATACGAGTGTATTTCTTAGATTTGGTGCTATTCGGGTTTCATATAAATTTAGATCGCGAAGAATATATTCAAAATTTTGTTTCCGAAGTTATTGATTATGCATCCAAATATAATGAACTTCAAATTATTCTAATCTCAGGCGCTGGCTTACTGACTCACTTTCGGTTAAAATAAATGTAGAAATCAGACATTTTCATATGCTAGAAAGAGATGAGCACGATGAATATCGATTATGAAAATTAAAAAATTTCTGAGATATTAGTGAGAAGAGTTATTCACGAATGAATATATACAAAGAAAAACAACAACAAGCTTCTTCGATCCAACCTCTGTCAGAGATCAGTGACCAAAACCGAACCCCAAACTCCCGACCCGAAACTGAGCTCAAGTCTTCGAAGCCAACCTGGCCACAACCTCCGCATTCGACAGCAACGTAATAGCAAGACATGTCGTCGAACTCGCTCTGCGTCGCGTGAGGCGCTATCGCTGTACACAGGGCGTAATGCTCGGCCTCGGTCAAGTCCATGTCTACGTCGTCCGAAACGTCGACGGCAGGCCCGACGGCCGAAACGTCGCTTGGGGGGCTCAGAGGGATCCGAACGCTGTTAGTAGAGTGCGTGGATATGTTCCCAGAGCTCTTCCCCAAGCTGTTGTCGACTTGCAGGGACTTTGAGCTCCTGCTGAGGTTGCTGTCAACCTGAAATGACTTGGAGCTTGAGAATATGTTGCTCCTGGTGGAAGGAGCCAAGCTGGCTTCTCGTGATTGGCTGGCGGACTTGTTCTTGCTCCGGCCGAAGAGCTTAGAGAAGAACCCCCGCTTTTTGGGGTTGGGGAGCGTAGAGTAATTAGGAGTAGGGGGCAGCTGCTTGAAGGGTGGCGAGAGCTCTATATGAGACCTGGGTCGCTGCAGAGACCCAGTGCGACTGCTACAGATTGAGCCTTGCAATTCAGGCTTGTTTATACTCGTCATTGAGCTACCGATGAAGGTTTCAATCTTTTTCGTTCGCTTCGGAGGCAGTGGCGGTTTTTCAGCCTCCATATCTCGTTTGTTGTTATTAGAAATAACAGGCTCACGCACCGTCAAGTCGATCTCTATCGGGTGCTTGAACGCCAGCTGTAGACTGGAGTAGGTCTTGTTGTCGTCGAAACACTCTGCGGGTTTCTCGACGTCGCTCAAAGCATCATTGAGCAGCCGCGATTGGGTCTCCGAGTATATTTCGTCGAGCTCTGCCACCTGCTCTATGAGCTCGTTGAAGGACTTCTCCTCCGAGAAAGAGTCCTTCTTTTTCGGCTTCTTCAACTCGGAGTAGTCTGCCTCCAAGTTCTCCGCGTCTGCGCGGTTGTTGTTGGTCTCGACGTCGCAGGACAAGCCTAGCTGGCGTTTGACGACCAGCTTGGCGTCCTGCGCGAGGATGCTGCTGAACAAGTTGTAGTCGCCTTTCTTGGCTAGGTTCCTGCGGAAGGACCAGCGCCTACCTGTGTCGAGGAGATACGAGGGCCACAGTTCGAAGGGCAGGGATTCGCTCGTGGCGCCGTCAGAGGGCCTCCGCAGCTGGATGAGCACCTTGACCGGTTCTTGGGCGTCGAGGGTCTTGTAGCGGGGCGGTTTGAACCATATCACGTGCTGCTTGTAGACCTGCGACGGTTGGAGGTCGGCGAAGACTTCCCAGTCGCCGTTTTCTTCGTAGAATCGGACCTGGATGTCTTCTTTAGCCACCTGCAACAAGAGGAAATGTGCATGATTTTTTGACAAAATGGTTAAGGGTTTCGCCGCCGAGGTTTTCAGTATTACTACTTTTCTTCGAGTTTGAAGGCCGTCGTTCTTTTGAATTTCTTCCTGACGTTTCGGTAGCGCGAGTGGCTAGCTTCTTCAGAGGCTCACTCATCTTGACTATTATTCCGATGACTGGACATTTCGATTACGTAAGGCGTATTTATATTGATGCAGGGAGTCTGGAGTGTTAATTACTTCTGTCGGATTCGGAGAATAATCATCAGTACCAATTGCCGCACTACCTGCCGTGATTTAATTAGTTATTCTTGACATTCTCAGGATGGGATTCCAAATTCTGTTGGGACTCAACGTTTCTTTTTTTCTGTTGGAATTGTCCGTGTGTTTGTGGATCTCTATCGCCTTCTGTACCAGTCGGCTACGGTAATCCTGGTTGGGGGCAATCAATTTAGCATTTTCAAACAGAGCCCTGTGGTTACCCTCACTGAGTGCTTGTTCCGCCACAGCCCACTTGTCAGTTTCTCCTAGCCTGCAGTTTCTTTCATGCTGTTTGAGCCTTGTTTCCATGTATCTTTTGGTGGTACCGATGTATACCTTCCCAAAGGTGCACGGTATGCGATAAACCCCTGCTGCTGACAGTAGGTCTCTTTTGTTTTTAGTCGACCTGAGTCTTTGATGAATCTTCTAGGTCGGTATGAAAGAAAGAAAATCGTAATGTCCAGTCATCGGAATAACAGTCAAGATGAGTGAGCCTCTGTAGAAGTTAGCCACTCGCGAAATTCCAAAGAACGACGACCTTCAAGTCCGAAGAAAAGTAGTAATGCATGATTTTTTGTTATATTATTTCAAAGAATAGGCTTGAAAATATTCAAACTATTCAAACGCGACCACTTAGCGCTCACTTTAGATTATAACAATTGACATTTCCCATATTTGTTCACTCGAGTGGTTCAGTTTCAATTGCTAATTGTAAGATGATGAGAAGGGGTCACGTATCTCCAAAATCATGTTTATATTATTGTGAAGATTATTTTACTGTAAGTATGCCATATTTATATACAGTTTAATTGGGATTAGTTAGAAGTGAGAATTGCATTAGCTATTCAGCAGTGGAATATTTGGTTTTACACTAACCTAACCTATTCGGAATATACATTTATAATATACGTCTCTGCTGTGGACATTTATTTATAACAATCTATGTTATATAGGCTCAAATACATCATATAATATAATGTTCGCCTCGCAGCTTTCACTCATTTGATCTCTGCTCACGTAAAATCGAGATATGATGCAAAATATGCTGTCATCATAAATCTATCAGTTTTCGGTGAATTTTCCGATTGTGCTCGGATAAAACCACTTTCAGTCATCGTTCTAGATTCAGTACAAAGCTAGATTCAGTAAGAATCGTCACAAGATTACAGGTTTGAAATATTTAACCACTTCACATCAATCATATCGATGCCAATGAATACACTGTTGTGTCGTCTATTGTCACATTTCGTTTTGACCAATAATGGTGGCGCGTTTTGTAACTTTGAATTTTCCACTCTGAATCTTTGATTTTCATATGCTATTTCATGGGTTCCAATAATAACCGAATGAAGAGAATACCTTTCAATTATAATATGACGATAATGAAGATCCGAGGAAAAATATTTAATAATTTAAATCAAATTATGTTTCGAACAATTCGTTCAGGCTAGTCTCGAAGTATCAACACAGTAGGTTTCTGGCTGGCGCCTGTGAGAAAAAAACTACTTCCCTAGCTAATTCTCCGGAGGGCTTTGTATTATATTATGATTATCGCAAAAAGCAAATGCAGGATTTTCTTCTGCAAAGAAACCTAGACTGGCACCGGTAGGATATAATGCAACGCTCTTCTTGGTCAGGAGAGTAGTTTTTGTCTGACAGGTGCCTGCCAGAAATCTATTGTGTAGGTAGTTGAGACTGGTTAGAACGGATCGATAAGGATTTGATTTACCGCCAGTCTTCAAGTATTGGTGTTTTTGACAAAATGGTTAAGGCTTTCGCGGCCGGGGTTATTAGTATTACTACTTTTCTTCGGGCTTGAAGGACGTCGTTCTCTGGAATTTCTCCCTAACGTTTCGCTAGCGTGAGTGGCCAGCTTCTTCAGAGGCTTACTCGTTTCCGATGACTAGGAAATCATCTAGTTTAGTCGGAAATGAGTAAGCCTCTGAGAACGACGGCCTTCAAGCCCGAAGAAAAGTAGTTATACTATTGGTGTTTTTGATTAGGACTCCAGCAACAAGATCTCAAGTCCCAAGTTATCTCTGATGTATTTTTAAATATAACCTCACATAATATTAGGCTCTCCGTATCACCTGACCCAAAATGGCGGTTGTTGGCATCATCGTGTTTTAAGGCCGTTGGTAGTAAATAATGAATTTCTGACCAAGTTCCAAACAACTTACCTTTTCGCAAACAAGGACTATGTCCTCCTTTTCGCCATCCATAGGACTAACGCAGTAGGAGAGTTTAATGATTCTGAGGTCAGACATCGCCTTTTTATCGTAAATGGGCTCGCTGACGACGGGCTTCAAGGGCACGGTGAATTTCCCGGGAGTGTCACCCTCCAAAAAGACTTGGAAGCACAGTCTGACGGTGTTCAAGTCGATGGCCGTCGGTTGTTTTCGATGAGCAAAACCAGCTGTAAGAGAAAAAAATTAGTTAATCGAAATCTCGATATATTCCCTACGAAATCGTGTACGTCTCTGATTTTTGAAGAAACTTTCACGTTGTTCAATTCTTTTGGGCGAATCTCTATCAAAAATCAAACACAACAGTTAATTGTTTTATTTACAACCCTATATGTAATGCTGTCATTACTGACGTCATTGCAAATTGCGAAGTGTCCCATTACACACCTCTACTTCCCGCCCTCATTTCATCTATTCTAGACTTTATCTGTTATTTATTGACTTTATCTGACATTTATTTAAATTGGTGAATATTTCCCACATATATAAAATGTCCCATAAGAGCAATACATTTATTGAAAACTTACAGCGGTACTCTCATTGTATCAAGTCACCATAACAACATTTGAAACCGTATCGTTAGACGTCATTAAACAACACAAATAAATCTCAGATAGACTTCAATAAATAATAGTTTAAAAAACTTAAAAAAAACACGCTTTTATAGCTAACCGAACTAAAAAATAGAAAATAATTTTTAATTACAAAGAGTTTATATTACGGTAGTAGAAGGCTAAACAATCATTCATAGTCAATCAGCTCAAAATAAAATTATAATAAAATTTAAGTAATTAACAGAATAAAGTAATTCAGAGGACAGTAGGTCGATTGCAATACCCGAATTGTCTAAGGTGACGGTGGTGTGTTTTTTCGAGATCGACGAAAGCCGGGTATTCAAGAGGGTCGAGAAAGAAGAGTATTTTAGAAGCAACGGTGTTGAAAGTGTGCCGCCCATGTAAGGGTTTTTGTGTACCGATTTTTTTTATTCCTCACGATAATTCGTGACACAAATTTCAACGGAATGTCGACGTGATTTTGAAAGATATACAGAGTGAATTTAAGAATTGACGTGTTTTCATATTTTAGGATTTCATGAGATTTTTGACGAGACAGACAAAATGCAGATGTTTTAACAATTGCCATAAATGATTTTTTTTTGGTTTATAGTGAAGAAACTTGATTGAGAAAAAAAAAGGGTGTTCACTCGTGACGAGGTTCACTCGATACATTTCATTTGACAAACATTTTCATTAATATTTTGAAAACTCCGAAGAATAGAAATCTGGTAGAATTTTGATATACGGCATGCGGTTAATCATTTTCAATTAGTAAAAATTCGATTGCATTCAAGTTTAGTGACGTATAAGAAGTTACTAGGAGAAAATTCAAGTCGAAACGTGATTTTTGAAATTTTGTAATAGAGGAATATTAGGAATCAAGAATAATCGATTTACATTAAATTGTTCACATCTAGACACATGGCATATATCAGATGAACTCATTTTTATTTTTCATAGTTTACGAAACATTCATATAGCTTCAATGTTTAATTATGAAATAATGTATGTAAAATTAAATTTTTTATGAAATGTCATGGAATCTTTCTGTACACCTCACAAGTGACTCATTGATTTCACCAAGAATTTTATTTATTGATATATTTATATTATTATATATTCGAAAATGAAATACGAAAAGTGTTTATACTTTGATGTTCTTTATACTGTCGAAATGTAAATAAATATTGTTTATTGGAGTGGGTTCATAAATTTATAATGGTAGATACAACTTGAAAAATATATAATTCGAAAAAAAAATTATTCTTCACTTAATAAGTATATTGAACAGAATAGGGTATTAGACACCAACAATTTCGAAAAATTCGAAAAATGCACGAATTTCGGCTAGTAGTATTTTTTTTTTTATTCAATGAAAGTATAAAAAATATCTATGGTGACGTTATTTGAAATTTGGTGGAAGAAAAACCAAAATGTCATGTCACATCCTAGATTATTGACAAATTTTCGAAAAGAATAATTGCAGAAAACGAATTCGAATCATTTAAGAGCAAATATTAAAGAAGATAATTTATTTAATAATAATTTATTAATAATTGTTAGTTCTTCGATTAATTGATAGGCGACTATACTAGAAGTTTGCTCTTGTATACTTGTATATATCCTAACCTTATTTGAATTTGAACATTATTTTTTCAAACTGTTGTAGGTACTCAGAACGTCAAGTTTGACATTTGGTGATAGTCACACAACGTTATAAATTTTTGAAGTTTGATAAAAGGAATTACCTCTACGTATTATATAGGAAGGAATATTTCTTTAAATATTCATTTGGAAATTTCATGAAGTAGTGTATACTCATAAGTGGGGTAAACAAGTTCAGAAGGATAAACTATCGAAGTGCTATCCACCGAAATTCATTAAGAATACATAGACATGAAGCCTAGCTTAATGTCAGAAAACATCTAACGAACCCTGAAGATGAAGGTATATTTCCTCGAAACGTGTTTGCTAACAATTATCATTTGTCCTGCCATTCATTCAGCAGGTGAGCTAACATGTCATAACCGCACGAACTGGATAAATTTACTAGAATATTAATAATAACAACTGATAATCGAAAAAAATTGTCTAGAATTATATATATTTAGGGTAGCAATCGTGTGTTTCAACTATCCAAAAAGTGCATGCATACATTCGGAATCATTTCTTCCACATCGATATTCTTCTTGAACGAGTGAAGACGGGGGCCGAATATTTAAAGTGCGATCCCAAATTCGAGAACACGAATAAACAAAAAAAATCGACTCACTTCTGAACGGATCGACTCGAATCTCTTCGCGCGTGCGTAAAGCATTTTCGATCTCCTTTTTCTTGACGCACTGGATGCCGAGATTCGAGAATTGGACGGTCATGGTGTCCACGGGGATGTCTAGGGTGCATACCCCTCGCCGGCATCCTTCTCTGCCGACCAAGTTGTGGGGATGGGGCCTGAAATTGAGGACATACAAATATCACAACAAATCTAAATCGTTCTTAGGCACTTCTGAAAGTTTTTTTTGCATGGGCAGAAACACCGAAAAAAAAGTGGCTACATGCATATAATTTTTCATGACGAATTAATCAATACGGTAAGTGAGTAAAAAACAAAGTTTACGTAAAAAGTCAGCAATACATTTGACGATAAAGTCGTTTTCCTAGGACGAGAATAACATCTGACATTCTGTCTCTGTTGATAGTTACCAAAATATCGGTTCATATTGGATTACTTTTCTCCGGACATCAGAAAAAATCAGGAATCAGGTATTTTTGGGCTTAAAATTATCCAAAATAACTACTGAATGGCTACCAAGCTTGCAATTTTGAAATATCACAGAATTTAATTGACAGATTTTCGTTTACCTTAAAGCAACCTACCAGTTTGAAAATTCAAAAGTCACACCAATAATTTTCTAACTTCAATATATAGTGATGATATATTTCGTTATTGAATTGTCATTTTTCACTATCTTGAACTAAAATGTAATACTTTCTTCCCTTGTATAATTAACAACTATTTTCTATAGGCGATTCATGCTAAGGAATACGCCCTCGTTTGTTTACATTATTCGCCATATGATTACTGTTCAATTTAGATGACAAGATAAGCTTATTATTATTTATTGTACGATTCTCAAAAGGGTACCTATCTAATAGTTGTCCTTCTATTCAAATGAAATTAAGGGTTACATTACATTACATCTAATTGAATTATTCACCTAGAAATATTATATATTGCCTTATTATTCAGGTTAAAAATAGGTTACATATTATTTGAGCTCAGTTGTATTATATAAAAATCACTTCTTATCAACATCTCGAGACGAGCAGTCACTTAATACAGTCCACTTATATCTCTTTATCTGGCATTTGAAATTAAAATATTGGAAGCCTTTGCCCGTGTTTTACTTTCGAGTTGCCATCAAATCTCAACATAAAGTTCAATTTGTTTAACATAGAAGTGTTTGGTGGTTGCTTGAAGTCGATCATATTCATTGAAAATATGAATCCATTAGGTATTGTAAACTTTTCCTAGAGATCAATTACCCTAACACCAAACTGATATTTTCGCACTCGACGCGCGTTTCGCTAACAAGGTTAGCATCTTCAGGAGAAGAAAATTGATACTACTTTCTTCTCCTGAAGATGCTAACCTTGTTAGCGAAACGCGCGTCGAGTGCGAAAATATCAGTTTGGTGTTAGGGTAATTGATCTCTAGGAAAAGTTTAAACTTTTACACCAAAGGTTCGAAAACTCATCGTTTATGAATCATTATTGTTGTGTACCTCACTGCTCTTCTTGGGCGAAGAAAAATCCGGAAATCTGTTTTCATACCTTCCCAAAAGCAGGCAAACCCAGTGTTATATTCGAAACCAAGTTAGGTAACAAAGAGTTGATGGACAGAAGGAAAGTGTGGATTAAAAACTACTTCAAGATTGGGAAACCAGTTTCAGAACATATGAGAGTATGTTTACACTTTACTGAACAGGATGGGGGGGTTCCGCCCCCATCACTTTTTGTATAAAACTCACTTCGTCCTCATATTATATTTGAAACTTTTCAACTTGAAGTTCTACTTTCAACAATTATATTGTCCAGAATTAAATCGGCAAAATACTCGAACAATATTAACTTATACACAAAGATAGAAAAAACAATACAGAGCCAAGTAAACGAAGTAAACACTTCGAAAACTCAAGATAAAATGGAAATAATTAAGATGTCTCCTTAGAAATAATCAATGCTTTCATACGATGTTAACAAACTGGTATGGCCCATGGAGTAGTTCCAATTTCTACCGTTCTAGCGCAACGTTCTTAATCTCAGTCGCCTATTGCCACTATTTTAAAACGTTCATTACGTATTTGACACCCATCTTTTGATCCTCAATGTTGACGTGTTCACTCAAAGCGCAAGAATTACCGTTTCGTCTGCAGTCGCTTTTATGTGAAATAATGCGACTATACAAGGGTCTAGATGTTTGGCCTATATATGTTTCAGAATAATCCATGCAAGATGGATTTTGAACATCCAGATATTTTGGATAGAGAAACAAATATGACCAGAAGAACATTTTCAGAAATGACACATATTGATAACGAAAAGCATTCTATGAACAAAATATCGGTTCATATTGGATTACTTTTCTCCGGACATCAGAAAAAAATAGGAATCAGGTATTTTTGGGCTTAAAATCATCCAAAATAACTACTGAATGGCTACCAAGTTCGCAATTTTGAAATATCACAGAATTTAATTGACAGATTTTTGTTTAGCTCAAAGCAACCTACCAGTTTGAAAATTCAAAAGTCACACCAATAATTTTCCAACTTCAATATATAGTGATGATATATTTCGTTATTGAATTGTCATTTTTCACTATCTTGAACTAAAATGTAATACTTTCTTCCCTTGTATAATTAACAACTATTTTCTATTGCCACTATTTTAAAACGTTCATTACGTATTTGACACCCATCTTTTGATCCTCAATGTTGACGTGTTCACTCAAAGCGCAAGAATTAACGTTTCGTCTGCAGTCGCTTTCATGTGAAATAATGCGACTATTTAAGGGTCTAGATGTTTGGCCTATATATGTATTAGAACAATTATGCAAGATGGATTTTGAACATCCAGAAATTTTGGATAGAGAAACAAATATGACCAAAAGAACATTTTTAGAAATGACACATATTAATAACGAAAAGCATTCTATGAACAAAAAAACAGATCTCAATAATTTAAGCCAAATTTATACATTTCTACTTAAATACGAGAAAGCTAGAAGAAAATCTCCTGGTATTCTGAATTTTCCCACATGACATTACATCAAAATTTGACATACTTCAATATTCTTCAATGTTTTGTACCAATTTATATTTTATTCTCACGTTAGTAAGTGTTCCATATTTCTATCTTTACAAAATATCATCCAATGTATTATTTTCAGTTGTCCTGACGAAGGATATAAATTTGCCGAAAGCTTGACAGATAACAAAGAGTCCTCTTTGTAACTACCTACAAACTTAATAATGAAAAAGATTATATTCTAGACAACAATTTACTGAGTCAAGAACATTCCACCCAATACTTTGTAAGTTGTCCGAGATATTTAAACATGAAGTTATGGCTTTGGTGCATATAACTGTTTATGGTTCACTTTCAACAGATGTTTGCTTATTTCATGGTTTTTGGATGGCAAAGACGTAATCTATTCAATTCGTGAGTCACGTGAAGTATTGCAACGTATTTGATGAAAGGGAATAATACAGAAATGATATGAGGCGTCAAAATATAATGGTAATAAATAACTTGAATACTGCATGTTAGAGAGTAGGAACGTATTCAGTGAAATTTCTCATGGGTTATTATTAGGAATGATATAATTATTTATATATTATAGAAATAATGTGGTGTAATTATTATACAGAGTCGATTTCAATTATTGTGCGTATTCTGTGATTCGTACTTATCAGTCTGAGTTAGTGCCAAAAAGCTTTTTGCTGAAGTCGGCGTTGAATATGGGCCGTAATCATTACTTATAACTCCCTGGGGCAAAATAGTCGTCAATACGGATGTGCTATCATGGATACAAACAAGCAATTGTGATAAGGAGAACAATAAAAGTTATTTATGTACTTGAAGTATTTATTTAAGTGTTTATGCCCTGAGGGAAAGATCAGAAAATGCAGTTTCATTTCATAAAGTGAAATGTATGCCAGTGCGGACATTGACGTGAATTTCGGGACCATTAGGGCCATAAAAAGACTTAATGAATGAGCGGGCGTAAAGTAGCACTTTAGCGCCCGCCGACTACTTTATCGCCCGGCGGGCGTTATTATCATTAAGAAGGTGCTAAAGTGAATTTTAAACTCATATCGATAGAAATCTATTATATTACGATGGTTTCAATAAATGCCAAATTAATGAAACGTATAGGAGTTCACAATAAGAGTCGAGAATCCATCAGACTATCAATATATCTATTGTACTTATAAGTAACTCATAATGAGCCTTCCTGTATAATTCAGGACATCGATGTTTCAATAATTGTGATGGCTTAAAAGAATATTAAAATTTTCTTGATATTTTGTGATGCAAAGTCATATGATCAAACCCAAAACTTCAATCCCTTTCAAAATCACTAATAAATAATCTATGATCACAAAAATTGACAGCAGATAGGATACGATCCTGTATAATCTCATTTCGAGAAATTGCCCGAGTTGCTATGGTAACATTATAATAATAATAATAAATAATAAATTTATTCACAATGAAAAAAAATAAAATAGAATAACATTGAAAGAAGTACAATTGCATGTGAATAAAATACTCGGTAAGTGAGTTAACACTTGTTCCGAGATTAAAAAGTACATCATACATCCTAAATAGTAATAACAATCTGAGTATAGTTCCATAATAAAATAGCATAAACGTTACAAATTATAAAAAACAGATGCAATGCAATGCTACAGGAAAGTGGGTCAATGATTAAAAGTTGATAGGTGTTTTTTTTGTACAGTCGAGATACAATTCGTGGAAAAAAACAATAATAAATAGCGAATTGTTTATACAAACAAAAAAAAAAGTTGGAAATCAGGCATTGTATCTAGTTATTGGTTTAGTGAGATTTTGATGTGTCTATTATGTTGTGGATAGTAACTCTGGGAGTGCTGAATAAAAAAAATTTTAATTTTTTTTCAAACAGTACATTCTTTAAATTTTTTATTTCATCGGGAATGGCGTTATATATTTTTGGAGATAGAAATACATAAGATCTCTGGCCAACTGATTTTGTCATGAATGGTATAGATTGTAAATTTCTCCCTCTTGTATTGTGGCCGTGATCTGCTATAGAGCGTTTGGTTTTATGAAACTTTATAGCACATTTCTTGAAGAATTCCTGTCTAATGTCAAGTACTTGTGCGGTTGAATAAATATGTTCAGTTGGGAAATCTTTTTTCTTATGAAGCATAAGTTTGAGAAATCTCCTATGCAGAATATCTAGTGGAGTTATATGTGTTTTAAGTGCTGCCCCCCAAGCCAAGATACCGTATTTCAGATGACTTTCAACTAGTCCATAATATACAACTTTCAACTGTTTTTCAGGTATCAACTCACTCAAACATCGAAATTTGTAAAGTATGAATTGCAGCTTCTTGATAATGTACTGAATATGAGCATCCCACTTCAAGTGTTCATCAATAAAAATTCCTAGATATTTGATATTTTGTTTCGGATGAATAAAATGAGAGGACCCCCCAACATCTATTTCTATTGAGTAGAAATTGGGTGAAGTTGCTTTGTTGCAGGTGAAAGGGAGATAATGAGTTTTTTCCCAGTTAATTGTTAATAATTTTTGGTCGAACCATTGCTTCATAAGGGCGATATCATTTTGAACTATTGTCCTTAACTCATTCCAGTTATCTGCTCTGTAGAATATTGCTGTATCGTCTGCAAAGCCAATGATTTTTCCACTACTTCTCAGTCCATATAAATTATTAATATAAATGTAAAAAAGAATTGGACCCAGAATAGTGCCTTGTGGTACTCCGTATTCAATTGGCATATCGTCACTATAGGTGTTTCCAACTTTGACACATTGGCTTCTACGTGATAGATAATTTTCAAACAGTTTGAGGCAGTTTCCTCTTATTCCAATTTCTTCTAAAGATTCCAAGAGAAGGGGGTGACTTACAGTGTCACATTAATTCCATCACTCCTTGATTTATTCTGTTTTCAATAATATATGAATATACAGCCTCACGGCAGCCTTGAAGTATTTCTGTCGTGTTCTATAATAAATGACATCAAATATAGTCTATTTTACGCCCTTGATACATAAGAAACTATTATAGCCGCGAGGGCTGCAAAGAGAACTTTGTGCCCGCTCGTTCCATAAAGTGAAGTTTACGTCATCGTGATCATATGAATCGGGTCGTAAAATAAACTTTATGCCCACACTAGCATAAAGTATCCTATTGTGTAGTTGGTAACTAAACAATCATGACATAATAATGAACTAGTAAGACATGAAGACAATTCTGATTGAACTCACTTGTGGGGTTTGTCCTTCGTGACGCAGGACACTATCACGATAGCTTTGCCTTGGTAGCCGACTATCTGGATGGTGGGGTAGGTTTTGTTTTCGGGGGTACTACTCGCACCGGGGATCGAACCCGCGGACCTACCTTCGCACTCGTAGCGAAACCTCAAGGCTTTCGGGGCGGGTTGTTCCACAATTTTGATGTAGGCTTGCTGCCTAGAACAAATCAAAACAAATAAGTTTAAGGGAGATGGAATACATACGAAATTGCTATTTCTTTGAACAGCTCCCACATTAAAAAAGTCTACAAAGTCGAAAACGTTCTTGCTTTTCCGGTGGCCTATTGATTTTTAAAAATCATTAGATCATTGAGAAATATTCAAGAATGGTATCAAATGCAATTATGGTGCACATCAAAAATTTTCAATAGTCAATATTTTCCGAAACTTTTTCGGGAAGTGAATATTATATCATATAGACCCTATAAGATATTTCAGAAATCTCGATGGTGCATCATATTCTGCTATAAGTTTTCGATTATTTTCAATAACCAATATTTAATTACTGTTTGAACGTCATTATTTTGTGGTGGATCGATATTTGTTCCGTAGTTTTCTGGGTTTGTAACCTACCAAAAACTGAAAAAATTTAAAATCAATATTGGAATCTATACAAGTGTAGACGGGCAAGTTTCAATCTACCCCGAAAAGTATATATATATATATATATATATAGAATTTATTGGTCTTCATATTACAACTTATGTACACTGAGAGACAACACACATACTTTGTTTAGACACGTCACAACAAGATAAACGAAATTTAAAATTTACAAATCTTATTCTAAACATCGTAAACAATAAATAATTACATATATATCCAAATTATACAGTCACTTTTGTGCTTAGACAATTTCCATTTAGCCTTTTGATCAAGCTGACCAATCTGCTTCAAGAACCTCACTTATTGAGTAGAATGCTTGGCTAATGAGAGCCTGCTTCACCACAAATTTTAATTTTTCTATTTGATAGTTTTTCCATTCTTTTGGCAGAGTATTATATATTTTGCCATATAATGCTTCAGTTTGTTTTTCGGTATTTACTAAATTCATTTTTGCTGTTCTAATGACATCTTTACTTTTGGTATTGTAATCATGTATCCGTGCCCCAATAGTGTATTTGTCTTTATTTTTATGAACATATAAGATTGCTTCAAGTATATATAAACTTGGTACTGTAAGAATCTCTAATTCAATGAAGAAAGGTTTTGCATGCTAACTGTAGTTAGCATTTTTTTCTGAGTTATAAAGACGTCTTTTGCTGATGATACCGACCCCCACAATAATATCCCTTATTGCAGATGACATTGTATTAGACCAAAATATGCAATTTTGAGAACATCTTTGCTCACCACGCTTCTCATTCTCCTCAGGGCAAAGCGACCTTTAGACATTTTTTTATTTATTTCTGTGATTTGGGATTTCCAGCTAAGATTGCTGTCTATATGAAAACCTGAAATTCTCACATTTTTTTCGTTTTCAATATTTGTTCCTTTGTTAAAATCAATAATTTTTGTTTTATCTTTGTTCAGACACAATACATTTGCATTGAAATATTGTTCATATTTTTTTTTGCTTCATTTGACAAATCTTCAAGTTTACCGATATTACTGGATTCAATTATAAATGTAGCGTCATCTGCATAGAGAAACGTATCAGCTATATCAACATATAATGGCAAATCATTTATGTATAAAATGAACAGAAGAGGACCCAACACGGATCCTTGGGGAACACCGTGTTTGATTAACTGTATATCAGATGTAATGTTGTTGTAAACAATATATTGACTTCTACCGGTTATAAATGATTTTAACAAGTTTGTTGCTGAACCCCTTATCCCATATTTTTCTAACTTATTTATAAGCATATCGTGGCATACACTATCGAATGCTTTGGATAGGTCGCATACCATAGCTCTGGTTAATATACCCATGTCTTTATTTTTTGCAACTGAATGGATAATATCTGTTACAGCTTGAGTGGTTGAATATAACTTTCTAAAACCATACTGTCTTTTACTGATCAATTCTCTTCCTTCTAGATAGTTTGTAAGCCTTTCTTTCAAACTTTTTTCGATAATTTTAGACAAAACCGAAGTTATGGTAATGAACCTGTGATTATTACAATCATTGATATCGCCTTGTTTGTGTATGGGGGTTGCTCTATACAGTTTTAAAACTGTCTGGAAGTTCTCCATTTGAGAAACATACATTTATTAGATGCACTATAGGTTCACTTATCATGTCATGAACAATTTTAATAATTGTTGGATGATATTGTAAGGGTCCATGCTTCGAATTTTGAAGTGATGAAATCGCACTGCTGACTTCCGTCCCATTTGTAGGTCGTAAGAAGACCGAATCTTTTACGGCTATATTCAGTAAATCAGGTCATGTTGGTGGTATATTTGCAATCAAATTATCAATTATATCGGCGGAGAAGTTGTTCAATCCATTTGCTGTTAAACTACTATTTTTCAATAATTTATCAGATTTTTTGTTAAAATCATTTATGATAGACCATGTTGTTTTACTTACATTATTACTCGTTAAAATTAGATTGTTATAGGAATTAGACTTTTCTTCTTTGATTGCTTTTTTATAATCCTGTTTGAAATCATTAAACTCCTTTTTCAGACATACATTTCCAGTACTTGACCATAAATTTTTCTTAATATTTAGTTCAGTCCTCATTTCTTCCAAATTCCTATCAAACCAATTTACTTTGGTATTTTTATTTCTTATTTTATTCTGTGGAAAAGCCACCTCCACTGCATATCTCAACTCCTCAATTAAAAACTTTCCCAAAAAATGTTGATCATTTGACTTATAGTACTCGTACCAATTTATATTGTTGATGATTTTTCTGAATTCTGCTTTTCCCAATTCTGTTATTGGACGACAAATTGACTCCAAACTAACCGTTTCCAGATTTTCAACCTCTAAGTGAATATCTACCCCATAATGATCTGATATATTTTCTCTGATGACATTTGCTCCTTTGTATAGATTACAATTAATTACAATTAATTACAATTATATATATATATATATATATATATATATATATATATATATATATATATATATATATATATATATCCACAAAACCACAGCCTTCACTTTGTCTAGTCACGAAAAAATATTGGGATTGGCTCCAAAGTGGGAGCCGAAACGTCGACAGAAGAACACACACACAGACACACACACACATATATATATATATATATATATATATATATATATATATATATATATATATATATATACAATAGTCGAATGTCATAT
Organism: Zygogramma bicolorata; assembly: GCA_032362365.1. Taxonomy (NCBI): domain Eukaryota; kingdom Metazoa; phylum Arthropoda; class Insecta; order Coleoptera; family Chrysomelidae; genus Zygogramma; species Zygogramma bicolorata. Next base: position 334,783 of record JAVJAQ010000734.1, read on the forward strand.
TTTTTAACGTACGACAAATTTCAAACATATTAAATTTTATTCAATCAAATACTTTTCGAAAATGTTCACTAATTAATGCAGTTTTTATGTACGAACAATAATACTCATATTTGCAACTGGAGTTACATTGATGAAATAACTTCTGTGAATTCTTTTCACATCCCTCTTCAAATTCATTGGCTTACTGAAAATGATTTTTTGGTTGTCTTTGATCTATTCCAAATTCCACATTTCAATGGTAGGTTTGAGACTACTCACTTCTCTCAAAGTGTTGTTGAAATATCGTCTCTAGTAAACACCAAAAAACAACAACCACGCATTTCAGTTCATTGAGACCTACGAAACGTTTAAGGTATTTATACGCAATGTGTTACCTTCTGGATTGTTGGGGAGTTTGTGAGGGCACAGCCCTACGTGGCACCAGGATTTCTCCTTCCCCGTTGAACATTTTGCTGTTTTCTGTTTCTGCAGGTACTCTGAATTCTGGATTAGTCTGGATGACTTCAACTGAAAAATACGAAATTCATTGAATTGAAATGCAATCAACACATCATCAGTCAGATAGATATGATCGAATATGAAACCTTTATTAGTGGGAAAACGAAACCTTTACAGAAATCAATTTCTCAAACACCAAGCGGAACACTAGTGAAATTATTGTTGGTGTCATAAATAACTTCTTGCTTTTGACTTTTTTGCCGTGATCTGCAGGTTTTTGTAACCAGTGTTTCCTCTGTAACTGCCTTAGGAATGATCGAAGGCAATGCGGTAGTGATCGAGTGATTTCTCTTGTCGCAAATGCTCTTTGAAACGTGTCTCAATACCTCTCTGACTTTGGCCACTGTACTTTCTTTGCTTAAAAAGATTAGAATTCTATGTGGATGGTAAAAAGTATAGAATATCATAAAGACTGGAAAATTCCTTCCACCATGCTGATGGTGGTTAAAGTTGCTGATGGAACCCCTCCCTCAAAAACTGCACAAGAAACCCAAAACCAGACAATTAATTATTGGACACCGGCCCTGGAAGTCAACACACTATCGTTACTTTTTTTTTACAGTGACTAGTACTTGAAGTTTCGTTCATGTTATGTTAACATTGCAACAAGAAAATCAAAAAAATTTCCAAAAATTCGATTGGGCTAGGTGATGAATTGATAAAAATATTCATAAAAAAATCCTAAGAATTCTGCTCACTTGAATAAAGTAGATATATAACATGAAAAAAAAGGAAGTTGCATTTCTGTAGACAGTTTGTATTTACAACATTTCTAAGGAGATTATTTTTATATTTTGATGAATGTGGCTTCATTAACCTTGAATAAAATGTACACGTCATATCATCCCATATGTATGAGATTTAAAAACTTGAGATCTCAATTTTGTGTTTTGGAGCTATAAAAAAGGAACGAACTTTCATAAAGAATGCTGGAAATCAAGTGCACCATTTATATTAAAATATGTTTCATATTAGTATATTATGCAACGATCGTGTAATGATGGTTATTAATATATGAGCATAAACCGGGATACGAAACGAGCCGAAGGTGAGTTTCGTATGGTTTATGCGAGTGTATTAATAACCATTACATGAGAGTTGCATACGCTATTTTATCTACACCCAATAAATAATGAAGAACTAAAAATATTATAATATTAGGTATTTATATTGAACACAATAATAGTAGTTAATCAATCGTATTTCTTTGAAAAATTCTACAGAATTATAATTAATGGTATAACCACGGAAAATACAACAATGGGAAGAAAAAAATTAAAAAAACTCTTTGCCAAGGTCTGGGATTGAACCCGGGACGTTTGTGATCACTGCCCGCGCCGCTGACCACTTGACCATGAAAGAACATAGGATTTGGACGAAAATAACAACATATGTGTTGCATTTGTCAAATGAAAAATATAATCCTTTCGATTGTATTTTTTTCTTGTCTAAGACATCCGTGGAGGGTCGCTGGTAATTCTTCTATATCCCTGCTATAAGACATTTTCATTCGAATATCGAAAATTGACTGAATTCTTCAAAAATTCAATACCTACTGATTTTGACTTGACAAACGTCAAAATGCAAAGCTTGCACATCATGCTTGATTGAAAAATAATGGGTTTCTATTGGTTGAAAATCTGTATCGTAATGAAAATCTGTATCGTAATGGATTTCATTATAAAACGGGTTGTGGGCATATAAGTGTATTATTAGAGTACGGGTGTAGATAAAAGTGCATTACCTTTCAACTGGCCCTGTGATATTGACATTCAAATTTTAGTACTAGACTTTTAATTTTATCCACTTACCTTTCTAAACATCCATAAGTAGAGTTGATCGTTTCCGAAATTAAAACCATAGGTATCCTACGTGTCAAATGAAAACACTTGTGACTTCAATAAACCAAAGGTGGAGACATCCCACTTCTCACGATTTACGAGCTTTTCACGAAAAACATAAATCGAGAGTCCAACATATAAAATCAACGATTTTCAGAACGGAAGTTCAACACATGAAAGGCATTTGCCTACTGAGAGATTATAAGTTTCAATTTTGAATACGATACCTACCAAATATTTCCAGGTAAAAGATAAGGGACTAGTCCTAGGAATAAATGAATTTAAATTCAAGGATTTCCAGTTTCCTCTCTGTAAGAAGGTAAAATTGATTACTACCTTATCGAATCTATTCTTCCCGGGTAATTAGATGTAGCTTTATTCATAGAATTGATTTATGCCTATTTCATAATCGTAGAAGTCTTTAGTGGGAGTGGTGTTCTCAAAATCTTCAAAAGTTCGAGGCGAATATAGCTCATATTTCATTTCGGTGCTACTCACGTACCTTGAGGTTTTCAAAGTTCGGAAAAGGGACATAACAATCTCGCTCATGTTCTTGCACTAAATAAACCTAGGTGGTCGCAAGCGTTTTTATTCGTTACGTGTCCTTTACAACTTAGTCCACCTTCTTCAAGCCTTTTTTCCGAATTATAACCAATTTTCATGATAAGGTGATACATATCACGTGACAAAAACTGGCGGTTGTTTACTCACAAACTAGCAATCGCCATACGACTATAATTGGGTTGCTAGTCCCTTGGTACTAAATCTTGAATTTCTGAATATATTCGGAGTTTTAGTAAGGTTGATGAGTAATATTAAAATGGAGGGTAATTACGTAAAAACAGACATTGGCGCAAAGTATGCTTCAAAATGAACCTGAATCTTCTCTTTACATTTTGATCATTGTTTGTCACAGTTATAGTATGAAGTTGACAATAATGAAGAATGATCCTTATGCATTGAATATTTTTGTACTAAATTATAAAAGTGATTGTGTCATGTTACAAATATGGATATTTTTTCGTATTTGGTTTTGAGTCGTAGGTTTTATTCCCAAATGTAGATGAAGGCTTATAAAATTTTCGAGTTATTTGAATATTTCGAATCTGTTGAAGTTCATATTATTTTTGATAAAAACCCAAACTGTTGGTGGAATAAAGGTTATTCACTTGATGTTACTTGTCTTTCCTGAAAATACCGTTTCAAAAAAAAACTTTCATTGCGAATTTCAGGTGAAGGATTATAAAAGTTCGAGAATCTCAATAAACGACATAATATTGTGTCAAGAAAATTGAGGTATCGTGGGTAAAATTCTAGTCAAAAATGTGAATAAAGAAATTGAATGAAATATTATGAAAAAATGTTGAAACAAAGTTTCAAGTTGAGTGTACTCACGACGTTTCGATTGCTGGTATCCTCAATCGTCTTCGGGTGATGAAAGTCATCTTGATTTGATTTTTCACTTGATTTGTATTTTAATCTTTCCGTTCCTAGCAACAGGTTTCAAAAGAGTCAATAATATAGACAATGGAAGTCCGAAACATTACCATTCATTTCGTTTATGTTCTTAAGGCCGTTTTCGCATTAATTCTTTAACAGCCGATTGCAACATTGTTTGAGAGGCAGGAGAGACTATTGAACACCCATGAATGAACCTTCACCTTAATCAAAGAGTCCCTTTTCATTAAATATTAGAAAAATAAACTTGTGTCTTCTCACATAATGTATCACTCGACCCTACTTTCCATTTGACATTTTAGAGCTGTGACAGCCTCTGCTAGGAAGTTGAATGAGTTAAAAATAATCACAATCAAACTCTAAAAAAAAATTCCAGAAATTCGATTGGGCTAGGTGATGAATTCATAAAAATATTCATAAAAAAAATCCAAAGAATTCTGCTCACTTGAATAAAGTAGATATATATAACAGAAAAAAAAGGAAGTTGCATTTCTGTATACAGTTTGTATTTATAACATTTCTAAGGAGATTATTTTTATATTTTGATGAATGTGGCTTCATCAACCTTGAATAAAATTTAAACGTCATGTCATACCACATGTGTGAGATTGAAAAACTTGAGATCCCAATTTTGTATTTTGGAGCTATAATAAAGGAACGAACTTTCATGAAGAATGCTGGAAATCAAGTGCACCATTTATATTAAAATATGTTTCATATAAGTGCATTACCTCTCAACTGGCCCTGCGATATTGAAATTCAAATTTTAGTACTAGACTTTTAATTTTATCCACTTACCTTTCTAAACATCCATAATTAGAGTTGATCGTTTCCGAAATCAAAACCATAGGTATCCTATGTGTCAAATAAAAACACTTGTGACCTCAATGAACCAAAGGTGGAAAAATCCCACTTCTCACGATTTACGAGCTTTTCACGAAAAACAAGAAAATCGAGAGTCCAACATATAAAATCAACGATTTTCAGAACGGAACTTCAACACATGAAAGGCATTTGCCTACTGAGAGATTATAAGTTTCAATTTTGAATACGATACCTACCAAATATTTCCAGGTAAAAGATAAGGGACTAGTCCTAGGAGTAAATGAATTCAAATTCAAGGATTTCCAATTTCCTCTCTGTAAGAAGGTAAAATTGATTACTACTTTATGAAATCTATTCTTCCCGGGTAATTAGATGTAGCTCTATTCCTAGAATTGATTTATGCCTATTTCTTAATCGTAGAAGTATACTATATAATATATCACAATACAAAGGAATAGGAATAACACTATTTCGCGTATCATAAATAATAAATAATAAAAAGTATAACAATGTGTGCTGATCATCCCTGGTGATTGAGCAGAAAAGTAGGTCACTAGTCCAAGGGTAGGTATAAGAACAGCCAAATTACAAATAAAAGATAGTCTTTTAATTTAGTTCTCTTATATGTATCAGTAATTTGTGTCTGAATTTTTTAAAAGTTTCACTAGATTTGACGTACTGGGGTAACTTTTTGTTCTCTATCACACCTTTAAAAAACAAAGAATTTCTCGTATTTGATAATTTTACTCTCGGTACATGAATGTGGTTCGAATTACGGGTGAAATGATGGTGAATCTGATGTTTAATAATAATAATAATAATAATATGTCTTTATTCATACTGTCATTTTTTCATTACAGGAAAATTAATTAAAACTAAATAAATAAACATCGACAGTGTGTCAGGGCGGAATTCAGTCGCAGTTTGAAATCAACATTATCGCGAAAGTAAAAAGGTTCTTCATCATGTACTATTTTATGAATAAATAACATTGTTAGGAAGTAAAGTCGTTTCGAAACTGATAGCCAATGCAATGTATTCAACATTGTTGAGATGGGAGTGTAGCGATTACAGCTCAAAATGATCCTCATACTTCTGTTTTGTAGTTGTTGTAGCTGTGTCATTTTATTTAAATTGAATTGAAATAATGAAGTTGCACAATAGTCAAAATGGGGTAGTAGAATTGACCGGTACACTGTGATTCTTGTACCCATACATAAATGCCTCACAATTTTTAAAAAAAAGTATAGTTTTTTCGAAATTTTCTTCGTAACATATAGAAAATGTGCATCAGAAGTAAGTAGATTATCCAGTTGAGAGCCCAGATACTTGACAGTTGTTACGATCTCAATTTGCTCGTTCTCAATCCTTATATCAATGTCCCTTACATTTATCTGCCTATATTTGTATTTAGTTGACATGATCATCGCCTTGGTTTTTGCAACATTGAATTTCAACTTTTTAATCTTCAAATATGCATTTACACCTGTTGAACATTATTAATTTTTTGTAAAGCGGTGTTAAGGCAGGAATCGCTACGTGCTAATAGTGTGTCATCAGCAAATAAATTTATGAACTCACAATTCACAAAGAGTTCAATATCATTCAGGTATAGTATGAAAAGGAATGGTCCTAGGGCACTTCCCTGGGGCACCACAATGTCATTGCAAATTTCTCGTGAAGTTGAATTTCTAACTCTGACTCTCTGTTTTCTACCTTGCAAGTAACTTTCAAACCATTTTAGTACCTTGCCTCTAATTCCGTATTGGTACAATTTATTCAATAGTATATTTCGGTCAATGGTCTCGAATGCTCTTTTCAGATCCAAAAAAACCGCTACAACATATTTACCATCATCTATGTCAATTTCAAATTTAGTTATAGAAAGCTGCAATGCTATTTCACAGGATTGCTGTTTACGAATACCGGATTGATTATCAATTAAAATATCATTACGATCAATTTGCTCTAGTAATTGCTTATAGACTAGTTTCCAAATTTTTTTCTATAGGTGGTAATGTGTTGACAGGTCTAAATTCACTTGCAAGAGTTCTGTTAGAGATCTTGGCAATTGGAACAATAGTGCTAATTTTTAATGATTATGGGATTTCAGATTTGTCAAGTGACGTATTAATGAGATTTGAAATGACATGTCCAATAGATTCACAAATGTTTTTCAAAATTTTAGCATTGAGGATCTCATTCAAGCTGCATTTATTGTCTAGAGAAGAAACCACATTGTTCAACTCCCTGAGTGTTATAGTTTCGAACTCTGTAAATTCGAGATACATATTATGGTTGAGATTATACCATGATTGCTCCTCATTAAGTTCTTCTACGATTTTGGTAATACTGTACACAAAATATTCATTAAAATTATTAGCCATTTCTAAATCATCGCGGATAATCATCATTTCATTCCCATTTTGAAACTGAATACATTTTGGAAACTCGCGTACATTCGTATCAATCATTGTTTCAAGCGTTTTTCACATTTGTGTAGAATTGTTCGACAACACCTGGGGAGTAGGCAGATTGAGACCTCAGCGTGAAGTCACATTTACTCTTGAAAATGGCTCCAAAATCGGAGCCGAAACGTCGAGAACAAAACCCGAACTCAACAACAACATATATATATATATATATATATATATATATATATATATATATATATATATATATATATATATATATATATATATATATATATATATATATATATATATATATATATATATATATATATATATATATATATATATATATACTATTAACTATTCAATTTCGGGTCTCTTTCGGGGGGGTTATAACCCCTGAAACCCCCCCTTGGGTGCGCCCTTGCCACTGAAAACTAAGTTAACTTTATACAACGAAACAACTGAGAACTACGATGAACAATAAGAGACCTGAAATCCATTGGGAATTGGAACACATCTTTCAGAAAAGAAAAAATAGATTCACGTCAAATAATTTGACATTGTTTGTAATAGCTGACAATTGGCGGTATCTAGCGTTGAAATTGAGAAACAGTCATGATTCGTAGAAATGACCTAAAGTCTAAAGTGTCGCCTTGAAATTTTAAACAATATCCCATCTATTGCAACACCAAGGTTTTTGGACATCTTATTTGAAAGTTTATACATTTTGTACATTGAGCGATGCTTTTATGTGTAACAAATACATGACAGCCTTTGTAAGAAAGCTTCTGTCCATATTATCCTTGAACTTGAACGAACAGAATAATGTTTCCAAATATCTGACACTGTTGCCTGGTCTACAGGTTTGAAGACTCGAAAAAAAAATAGTGAGAAGATTGTACTCATCAGGTTAACCATGATAGACCTGCAAAAGCCGGAAGATAGACACGACTATGGAAATATATTTATAGAAAAAAAGAGAGATAGAGAGAAAGAGAGAGGAATTGAGGTGCATAGACACAGACTATTTTTTGCAATGAAGAATTTAAGGAAATACGTTCATTTTTTGACTTTCGAATAGTTGCAACTCTTGAAAGAAATAAAATATGGGCGAAATGAAATAATGTTTCGTAATATATAACAATATTTTATTCAGAAATATGTACAAATATTCTTGTATATGACTAAAATATTCGAGTGGAAAACGTTTTTCTGAAAATATAAACTGTACATATACTATTCAACATCTCAAAATACAAAAATGTTTCGAAATTCAAACAATTATCCAGCATCATCGAAATTTTGTTTGTAATATCCAACATATCTGAAAACAATCACAGAAACACTAACGAATATCATAAAATCATTCAGAGCTGAGACAATTGCGTTCTCTTTTACACGTCTCGTTTTAAACATTGATGATAGGTGAATAACACCGTATATTCATTCACAGCTCAATATAATCTAGCTTGCTTGAGTATCACTAAAAGTCGTTTTTCGTTTGTTTCTACAAGTTCGGAAAAGTTCGTCATTGCACCGGAAAGATTTTTCGTTGTTCAACTCTGAGAGTTTCTTCGTTTTCACAGACCGACGCGAGGACACAAAGAACTTCCGACAGATGTACCGCTCTACTTATTGTCGTAGAACTCGTTCAAGGCCATGTTGGTGAACTTCGTCAAAGAGTCTGTCATGTTGACATCGTTGTTAGACTGATCGACGGTCGGTATGATGTCGGAGAAGGACAGGTTGAGCTCAGGAAGAGACAGCTGTGAATCCACAGCGCTGGCGAGTCTTCTGATTTCACCGCTGTCTAGATTCAGGAGGTCGTTTTGCTCTGACATCGGATTGGCCAGCTCTGCCCCGGTGATGTTCCAGTACTCAATTTAATCGAGCTTGCTTGAATATCACTAGAAGTCATTTTTCGTTTGTTTCTACAAGTTCGGAAAAGTTCGTCATTGCACCGGAAATATTTTTCGTTGTTCAACTCTGAGAGTTTCTTCGTTTTTACAGACCGACGCGAGGACACAAAGAACTTCCGACAGATGTACCGCTCTACCTATTGTCGTAGAACTCGTCCAAGGCCATGTTGGTGAACTTCGTCAAAGAGTCTGTCATGTTGACATCGTTGTTAGACTGATCGACGGTCGGTATGATGTCGGAGAAGGACAGGTTGAGCTCAGGAAGAGACAGCTGTGAATCCACAGCGCTGGCGAGTCTTCTGATTTCACCGCTGTCTAGATTCAGGAGGTCGTTTTGCTCTGACATCGGATTGGCCAGCTCTGCCCCATTGATGTTCCAGTACTCAATTTAATCGAGCTTGCTTGAATATCACTAGAAGTCATTTTTCGTTTGTTTCTACAAGTTCGGAAAAGTTCGTCATTGCACCGGAAATATATTTCGTTGTTCAACTCTGAGAGTTTTTTCGTTTTTACAGACCGGGGACACAAAGAACTTCCGACAGATGTACCGCTCTACTTATTGTCGTAGAACTCGTTCAAGGCCATGTTGGTGAACTTCGTCAAAGAGTCTGTCATGTTGACATCGTTGTTAGACTGATCGACGGTCGGTATGATGTCGGAGAAGGACAGGTTGAGCTCAGGAAGAGACAGCTGTGAATCCACAGCGCTGGCGAGTCTTTTGATTTCACCGCTGTCTAGATTCAGGAGGTCGTTTTGCTCTGACATCGGATTGACCAGCTCTGCCCCGGTGATGTTCCAGTACTCAATTTAATCGAGCTTGCTTGAGTATCACCAAAAGTCGTTTTTCGTTTGTTTCTACAAGTTCGGAAAAGTTCGTCATTGCACCGAAAAAATTGTTCGTTGTTCAACTCTGGAAGTTTCTTCGTTTTTACAGACCGACGCGAGGACACAAAGAACTTCCGACAGATGTACCGCTCTACCTATTGTCGTAGAACTCGTCCAAGGCCATGTTGGTGAACTTCGTCAAAGAGTCTGTCATGTTGACATCGTTGTTAGACTGATCGACGGTCGGTATGATGTCGGAGGACAGGTTGAGCTCAGGAAGAGACAGCTGTGAATCCACAGCGCTGGCGAGTCTTTTGATTTCACCGCTGTCTAGATTCAGGAGATCGTTTTGCTCTGACATCGGATTGGCCAGCTCTGCCCCGGTGATGTTCCAGTACTCAATTTAATCCAGCTTGCTTGAGTATCACTAAAAGTCGTTTTTCGTTTGTTTCTACAAGTTCGGAAAAGTTCATCATTGCACCGGAAATATATTTCGTTGTTCAACTCTGTGAGTTTCTTCGTTTTCACAGACCGACGCGAGGACACAAAGAACTTCCGACAGATGTACCGCTCTACTTATTGTCGTAGAACTCGTTCAAGGCCATGTTGGTGAACTTCGTCAAAGAGTCTTTCATGTTGACATCGTTGTTAGACTGATCGACGGTCGGTATGATGTTGGAGGACCGGTTGAGCTCAGGAAGAGACAGCTGTGAATCCACAGCGCTGGCGAGTCTTTTGATTTCACCGCTGTCTAGATTCAGGAGGTCGTTTTGCTCTGACATCGGATTGGCCAGCTCTGCCCCGGTGATGTTTCAGTACTCAATTTAATCCAGCTTGCTTGAGTATCACTGAAAGTCGTTTTTCGTTTGTTTCTACAAGTTCGGAAAAGTTCGTCATTGCACCGGAAATATATTTCGTTGTTCAACTCTGAGAGTTTCTTCGTTTTTACAGACCGGGGACACAAAGAACTTCCGACAGATGTACCGCTCTACTTATTGTCGTAGAACTCGTTCAAGGCCATGTTGGTGAACTTCGTCAAAGAGTCTGTCATGTTGACATCGTTGTTAGACTGATCGACGGTCGGTATGATGTCGGAGGACCGGTTGAGCTCAGGAAGAGACAGCTGTGAATCCACAGCGCTGGCGAGTCTTTTGATTCCACCGCTGTCTAGATTCAGGAGATCGTTTTGCTCTGACATCGGATTGGCCAGCTCTGCCCCGGTGATGTTCCAGTACTCAATTTAATCCAGCTTGCTTGAGTATCACTGAAAGTCGTTTTTCGTTTGTTTCTACAAGTTCGGAAAAGTTCGTCATTGCACCGGAAATATTTTTCGTTGTTCAACTCTGAGAGTTTCTTCGTTTTTACAGACCGACGCGAGGACACAAAGAACTTCCGACAGATGTACCGCTCTACTTATTGCCGTAGAACTCGTTCAAGGCCATGTTGGTGAACTTCGTCAAAGAGTCTGTCATGTTGACATCGTTGTTACACTGATCGACGGTCGGTATGATGTCGGAGAAGGACAGGTTGAGCTCAGGAAGAGACAGCTGTGAATCCACAGCGCTGGCGAGTATTTTGATTTCACCGCTGTAGTGAAAGGCGAGCGGGTGCTACTACTGGAAGTGTGCCGATCGATCTCCAGTGGGTAATGGATGTATTGGCGCGAGATTCTCTCTCATCGGGTCACAGCCGGTCCATGCCTTGGATAAGCGGCCTCCACACATTCCGGATCTCCACGCTGGCATAACTGAATGCGTCGTTGTTGAGGATGTAGGCGGCTTCCTTGAATTTCCTCTTGAACCAGTGCTCCTCCTTGTGTATGACCTCGGCTTCAGACCATTTGATGCTGTGATGGTTTGTCCCAACATGTTCCGCTATTCCTGATTTCGTTGTTTCTACTCGTTGAGTGTTTTTTCTTGTGTTCGCTTATTCTTACTTCCAATAGTGTCCTTGTTTCAAATTTAAAACAATTATTCAGCATCATCGAAATTTTGTTTGTAATATCCAACATATCTGAAAACAATCACAGAAACACTAACGAATATCATAAAATCATTCAGAGCTGAGACAATTGCGTTCTCTTTTACACGTCTCGTTTTAAACATTGATGATAGGTGAATAACACCGTATATTCATTCACAGCTCAATATAATCGAGCTTGCTTGAGTATCACTGAAAGTCGTTTTTCGTTTGTTTCTACGAGTTCGGAAAAGTTCGTCATTGCACCGAAAAAATTGTTCGTTGTTCAACTCTGAGAGTTTCTTCGTTTTTACAGACCGACGCGAGGACACAAAGAACTTCCGACAGATGTACCGCTCTACTTATTGTCGTAGAACTCGTTCAAGGCCATGCTGGTGAACTTCGTCAAAGAGTCTGTCATGTTGACATCGTTGTTAGACTGATCGACGGTCGGTATGATGTCGGAGGACCGGTTGAGCTCAGGAAGAGACAGCTGTGAATCCACAGCGCTGGCGAGTCTTTTGATTTCACCGCTGTCTAGATTCAGATCGTTTTGCTCTGACATCGGATTGGCCAGCTCTGCCCCGGTGATGTTCCAGTACTCAATTTAATCCAGCTTGCTTGAGTATCACTGAAAGTCGTTTTTCGTTTGTTTCTACAAGTTCGGAAAAGTTCGTCATTGCACCGGAAATATTTTTCGTTGTTCAACTCTGAGAGTTTCTTCGTTTTTACAGACCGACGCGAGGACACAAAGAACTTCCGACAGATGTACCGCTCTACCTATTGTCGTAGAACTCGTCCAAGGCCATGTTGGTGAACTTCGTCAAAGAGTCTGTCATGTTGACATCGTTGTTAGACTGATCGACGGTCGGTATGATGTCGGAGAAGGACAGGTTGAGCTCAGGAAGAGACAGCTGTGAATCCACAGCGCTGGCGAGTCTTCTGATTTCACCGCTGTCTAGATTCAGGAGGTCGTTTTGCTCTGACATCGGATTGGCCAGCTCTGCCCCGGTGATGTTCCAGTACTCAATTTAATCGAGCTTGCTTGAATATCACTAGAAGTCATTTTTCGTTTGTTTCTACAAGTTCGGAAAAGTTCGTCATTGCACCGGAAATATATTTCGTTGTTCAACTCTGAGAGTTTCTTCGTTTTTACAGACCGGGGACACAAAGAACTTCCGACAGATGTACCGCTCTACTTATTGTCGTAGAACTCGTTCAAGGCCATGTTGGTGAACTTCGTCAAAGAGTCTGTCATGTTGACATCGTTGTTAGACTGATCGACGGTCGGTATGATGTCGGAGAAGGACAGGTTGAGCTCAGGAAGAGACAGCTGTGAATCCACAGCGCTGGCGAGTCTTTTGATTTCACCGCTGTCTAGATTCAGGAGGTCGTTTTGCTCTGACATCGGATTGACCAGCTCTGCCCCGGTGATGTTCCAGTACTCAATTTAATCGAGCTTGCTTGAGTATCACTAAAAGTCGTTTTTCGTTTGTTTCTACAAGTTCGGAAAAGTTCGTCATTGCACCGAAAAAATTGTTCGTTGTTCAACTCTGAGAGTTTCTTCGTTTTTACAGACCGACGCGAGGACACAAAGAACTTCCGACAGATGTACCGCTCTACCTATTGTCGTAGAACTCGTCCAAGGCCATGTTGGTGAACTTCGTCAAAGAGTCTGTCATGTTGACATCGTTGTTAGACTGATCGACGGTCGGTATGATGTCGGAGGACAGGTTGAGCTCAGGAAGAGACAGCTGTGAATCCACAGCGCTGGCGAGTCTTTTGATTTCACCGCTGTCTAGATTCAGGAGATCGTTTTGCTCTGACATCGGATTGGCCAGCTCTGCCCCGGTGATGTTCCAGTACTCAATTTAATCCAGCTTGCTTGAGTATCACTAAAAGTCGTTTTTCGTTTGTTTCTACAAGTTCGGAAAAGTTCATCATTGCACCGGAAATATATTTCGTTGTTCAACTCTGTGAGTTTCTTCGTTTTCACAGACCGACGCGAGGACACAAAGAACTTCCGACAGATGTACCGCTCTACTTATTGTCGTAGAACTCGTTCAAGGCCATGTTGGTGAACTTCGTCAAAGAGTCTTTCATGTTGACATCGTTGTTAGACTGATCGACGGTCGGTATGATGTTGGAGGACCGGTTGAGCTCAGGAAGAGACAGCTGTGAATCCACAGCGCTGGCGAGTCTTTTGATTTCACCGCTGTCTAGATTCAGGAGGTCGTTTTGCTCTGACATCGGATTGGCCAGCTCTGCCCCGGTGATGTTTCAGTACTCAATTTAATCCAGCTTGCTTGAGTATCACTGAAAGTCGTTTTTCGTTTGTTTCTACAAGTTCGGAAAAGTTCGTCATTGCACCGGAAATATATTTCGTTGTTCAACTCTGAGAGTTTCTTCGTTTTTACAGACCGGGGACACAAAGAACTTCCGACAGATGTACCGCTCTACTTATTGTCGTAGAACTCGTTCAAGGCCATGTTGGTGAACTTCGTCAAAGAGTCTGTCATGTTGACATCGTTGTTAGACTGATCGACGGTCGGTATGATGTCGGAGGACCGGTTGAGCTCAGGAAGAGACAGCTGTGAATCCACAGCGCTGGCGAGTCTTTTGATTTCACCGCTGTCTAGATTCAGGAGATCGTTTTGCTCTGACATCGGATTGGCCAGCTCTGCCCCGGTGATGTTCCAGTACTCAATTTAATCCAGCTTGCTTGAGTATCACTGAAAGTCGTTTTTCGTTTGTTTCTACAAGTTCGGAAAAGTTCGTCATTGCACCGGAAAGATTTTTCGTTGTTCAACTCTGAGAGTTTCTTCGTTTTTACAGACCGACGCGAGGACACAAAGAACTTCCGACAGATGTACCGCTCTACTTATTGCCGTAGAACTCGTTCAAGGCCATGTTGGTGAACTTCGTCAAAGAGTCTGTCATGTTGACATCGTTGTTACACTGATCGACGGTCGGTATGATGTCGGAGAAGGACAGGTTGAGCTCAGGAAGAGACAGCTGTGAATCCACAGCGCTGGCGAGTATTTTGATTTCACCGCTGTCTAGATTCAGATCGTTTTGCTCTGACATCGGATTGGCCAGCTCTGCCCCGGTGATGTTCCAGTACTCAATTTAATCCAGCTTGCTTGAGTATCACTGAAAGTCGTTTTTCGTTTGTTTCTACAAGTTCGGAAAAGTTCATCATTGCACCGGAAATATTTTTCGTTGTTCAACTCTGTGAGTTTCTTCGTTTTTACAGACCGACGCGAGGACACAAAGAACTTCCGACAGATGTACCGCTCTACTTATTGTCGTAGAACTCGTTCAAGGCCATGCTGGTGAACTTCGTCAAAGAGTCTGTCATGTTGACATCGTTGTTACACTGATCGACGGTCGGTATGATGTCGGAGAAGGACAGGTTGAGCTCAGGAAGAGACAGCTGTGAATCCACAGCGCTGGCGAGTATTTTGATTTCACCGCTGTAGTGAAAGGCGAGCGGGTGCTACTACTGGAAGTGTGCCGATCGATCTCCAGTGGGAAATGGATGTATTGGCGCGAGATTCTCTCTCATCGAGTCGCAGCCGGTCCATGCCTTGGATAAGCGGCCTCCACACATTCCGGATCTCCACGCTGGCATAACTGAATGCGTCGTTGTTGAGGATGTAGGCGGCTTCCTTGAATTTCCTCTTGAACCAGTGCTCCTCCTTGTGTATGACCTCGGCTTCAGACCATTTGATGCTGTGATGGTTTGTCCCAACATGTTCCGCTATTCCTGATTTCGTTGTTTCTACTCGTTGAGTGTTTTTTCTTGTGTTCGCTTATTCTTACTTCCAATAGTGTCCTTGTTTCAAATTTAAAACAATTATTCAGCATCATCGAAATTTTGTTTGTAATATCCAACATATCTGAAAACAATCACAGAAACACTAACGAATATCATAAAATCATTCAGAGCTGAGACAATTGCGTTCTCTTTTACACGTCTCGTTTTAAACATTGATGATAGGTGAATAACACCGTATATTCATTCACAGCTCAATATAATCGAGCTTGCTTGAGTATCACTGAAAGTCGTTTTTCGTTTGTTTCTACAAGTTCGAAAAAGTTCGTCATTGCACCGAAAAAATTGTTCGTTGTTCAACTCTGAGAGTTTGTTCGTTTTTACAGACCGACGCGAGGACACAAAGAACTTCCGACAGATGTACCGCTCTACTTATTGTCGTAGAACTCGTTCAAGGCCATGTTGGTGAACTTCGTCAAAGAGTCTTTCATGTTGTCATCGTTGTTAGACTGATCGACGGTCGGTATGATGTCGGAGAAGGACAGGTTGAGCTCAGGAAGAGACAGCTGTGAATCCACAGCGCTGGCGAGTCTTTTGATTTCACCGCTGTCTAGATTCAGGAGGTCGTTTTGCTCTGACATCGGATTGGCCAGCTCTGCCCCGGTGATGTTCCAGTACTCAATTTAATCGAGCTTGCTTGAGTATCACTAAAAGTCGTTTTTCGTTTGTTTCTACAAGTTCGGAAAAGTTCGTCATTGCACCGGAAATATATTTCGTTGTTCAACTCTGAGAGTTTCTTCGTTTTTACAGACCGACGCGAGGACACAAAGAACTTCCGACAGATGTACCGCTCTACTTATTGTCGTAGAACTCGTTCAAGGCCATGTTGGTGAACTTCGTCAAAGAGTCTGTCATGTTGACATCGTTGTTACACTGATCGACGGTCGGTATGATGTCGGAGAAGGACAGGTTGAGCTCAGGAAGAGACAGCTGTGAATCCACAGCGCTGGCGAGTCTTTTGATTTCACCGCTGTCTAGATTCAGGAGGTCGTTTTGCTCTGACATCGGATTGACCAGCTCTGCCCCGGTGATGTTCCAGTACTCAATTTAATCGAGCTTGCTTGAGTATCACTGAAAGTCGTTTTTCGTTTGTTTCTACAAGTTCGGAAAAGTTCGTCATTGCACCGAAAAAATTGTTCGTTGTTCAACTCTGAGAGTTTCTTCGTTTTTACAGACCGACGCGAGGACACAAAGAACTTCCGACAGATGTACCGCTCTACCTATTGTCGTAGAACTCGTCCAAGGCCATGTTGGTGAACTTCGTCAAAGAGTCTGTCATGTTGACATCGTTGTTACACTGATCGACGGTCGGTATGATGTCGGAGAAGGACAGGTTGAGCTCAGGAAGAGACAGCTGTGAATCCACAGCGCTGGCGAGTCTTTTGATTTCACCGCTGTCTAGATTCAGGAGGTCGTTTTGCTCTGACATCGGATTGACCAGCTCTGCCCCGGTGATGTTCCAGTACTCAATTTAATCGAGCTTGCTTGAGTATCACTGAAAGTCGTTTTTCGTTTGTTTCTACGAGTTCGGAAAAGTTCGTCATTGCACCGAAAAAATTGTTCGTTGTTCAACTCTGAGAGTTTCTTCGTTTTTACAGACCGACGCGAGGACACAAAGAACTTCCGACAGATGTACCGCTCTACTTATTGTCGTAGAACTCGTTCAAGGCCATGCTGGTGAACTTCGTCAAAGAGTCTGTCATGTTGACATCGTTGTTAGACTGATCGACGGTCGGTATGATGTCGGAGGACCGGTTGAGCTCAGGAAGAGACAGCTGTGAATCCACAGCGCTGGCGAGTCTTTTGATTTCACCGCTGTCTAGATTCAGATCGTTTTGCTCTGACATCGGATTGGCCAGCTCTGCCCCGGTGATGTTCCAGTACTCAATTTAATCCAGCTTGCTTGAGTATCACTGAAAGTCGTTTTTCGTTTGTTTCTACAAGTTCGGAAAAGTTCATCATTGCATCGGAAATATTTTTCGTTGTTCAACTCTGTGAGTTTCTTCGTTTTTACAGACCGACGCGAGGACACAAAGAACTTCCGACAGATGTACCGCTCTACTTATTGTCGTAGAACTCGTTCAAGGCCATGCTGGTGAACTTCGTCAAAGAGTCTGTCATGTTGACATCGTTGTTAGACTGATCGACGGTCGGTATGATGTCGGAGAAGGACAGGTTGAGCTCAGGAAGAGACAGCTGTGAATCCACAGCGCTGGCGAGTATTTTGATTTCACCGCTGTAGTGAAAGGCGAGCGGGTGCTACTACTGGAAGTGTGCCGATCGATCTCCAGTGGGAAATGGATGTATTGGCGCGAGATTCTCTCTCATCGAGTCGCAGCCGGTCCATGCCTTGGATAAGCGGCCTCCACACATTCCGGATCTCCACGCTGGCATAACTGAATGCGTCGTTGTTGAGGATGTAGGCGGCTTCCTTGAATTTCCTCTTGAACCAGTGCTCCTCCTTGTGTATGACCTCGGCTTCAGACCATTTGATGCTGTGATGGTTTGTCCCAACATGTTCCGCTATTCCTGATTTCGTTGTTTCTACTCGTTGAGTGTTTTTTCTTGTGTTCGCTTATTCTTACTTCCAATAGTGTCCTTGTTTCAAATTTAAAACAATTATTCAGCATCATCGAAATTTTGTTTGTAATATCCAACATATCTGAAAACAATCACAGAAACACTAACGAATATCATAAAATCATTCAGAGCTGAGACAATTGCGTTCTCTTTTACACGTCTCGTTTTAAACATTGATGATAGGTGAATAACACCGTATATTCATTCACAGCTCAATATAATCGAGCTTGCTTGAGTATCACTAAAAGTCGTTTTTCGTTTGTTTCTACAAGTTCGGAAAAGTTCGTCATTGCACCGGAAATATATTTCGTTGTTCAACTCTGAGAGTTTCTTCGTTTTTACAGACCGACGCGGGGACACAAAGAACTTCCGACAGATGTACCGCTCTACTTATTGTCGTAGAACTCGTTCAAGGCCATGTTGGTGAACTTCGTCAAAGAGTCTGTCATGTTGACATCGTTGTTACACTGATCGACGGTCGGTATGATGTCGGAGAAGGACAGGTTGAGCTCAGGAAGAGACAGCTGTGAATCCACAGCGCTGGCGAGTCTTTTGATTTCACCGCTGTCTAGATTCAGGAGGTCGTTTTGCTCTGACATCGGATTGACCAGCTCTGCCCCGGTGATGTTCCAGTACTCAATTTAATCGAGCTTGCTTGAGTATCACTAAAAGTCGTTTTTCGTTTGTTTCTACAAGTTCGGAAAAGTTCGTCATTGCACCGAAAAAATTGTTCGTTGTTCAACTCTGAGAGTTTCTTCGTTTTTACAGACCGACGCGAGGACACAAAGAACTTCCGACAGATGTACCGCTCTACCTATTGTCGTAGAACTCGTCCAAGGCCATGTTGGTGAACTTCGTCAAAGAGTCTGTCATGTTGACATCGTTGTTAGACTGATCGACGGTCGGTATGATGTCGGAGAAGGACAGGTTGAGCTCAGGAAGAGACAGCTGTGAATCCACAGCGCTGGCGAGTCTTTTGATTTCACCGCTGTCTAGATTCAGGAGGTCGTTTTGCTCTGACATCGGATTGACCAGCTCTGCCCCGGTGATGTTCCAGTACTCAATTTAATCGAGCTTGCTTGAGTATCACTAAAAGTCGTTTTTCGTTTGTTTCTACAAGTTCGGAAAAGTTCGTCATTGCACCGGAAATATATTTCGTTGTTCAACTCTGAGAGTTTCTTCGTTTTTACAGACCGACGCGGGGACACAAAGAACTTCCGACAGATGTACCGCTCTACTTATTGTCGTAGAACTCGTTCAAGGCCATGTTGGTGAACTTCGTCAAAGAGTCTGTCATGTTGACATCGTTGTTACACTGATCGACGGTCGGTATGATGTCGGAGAAGGACAGGTTGAGCTCAGGAAGAGACAGCTGTGAATCCACAGCGCTGGCGAGTCTTTTGATTTCACCGCTGTCTAGATTCAGGAGGTCGTTTTGCTCTGACATCGGATTGACCAGCTCTGCCCCGGTGATGTTCCAGTACTCAATTTAATCGAGCTTGCTTGAGTATCACTAAAAGTCGTTTTTCGTTTGTTTCTACAAGTTCGGAAAAGTTCGTCATTGCACCGAAAAAATTGTTCGTTGTTCAACTCTGAGAGTTTCTTCGTTTTTACAGACCGACGCGAGGACACAAAGAACTTCCGACAGATGTACCGCTCTACCTATTGTCGTAGAACTCGTCCAAGGCCATGTTGGTGAACTTCGTCAAAGAGTCTGTCATGTTGACATCGTTGTTAGACTGATCGACGGTCGGTATGATGTCGGAGGACAGGTTGAGCTCAGGAAGAGACAGCTGTGAATCCACAGCGCTGGCGAGTCTTTTGATTTCACCGCTGTCTAGATTCAGGAGATCGTTTTGCTCTGACATCGGATTGGCCAGCTCTGCCCCGGTGATGTTCCAGTACTCAATTTAATCCAGCTTGCTTGAGTATCACTGAAAGTCGTTTTTCGTTTGTTTCTACAAGTTCGGAAAAGTTCGTCATTGCACCGGAAATATATTTCGTTGTTCAACTCTGAGAGTTTCTTCGTTTTTACAGACCGGGGACACAAAGAACTTCCGACAGATGTACCGCTCTACTTATTGTCGTAGAACTCGTTCAAGGCCATGTTGGTGAACTTCGTCAAAGAGTCTGTCATGTTGACATCGTTGTTACACTGATCGACGGTCGGTATGATGTCGGAGAAGGACAGGTTGAGCTCAGGAAGAGACAGCTGTGAATCCACAGCGCTGGCGAGTCTTTCGATTTCACCGCTGTCTAGATTCAGGAGGTCGTTTTGCTCTGACATCGGATTGACCAGCTCTGCCCCGGTGATGTTCCAGTACTCAATTTAATCGAGCTTGCTTGAGTATCACTAAAAGTCGTTTTTCGTTTGTTTCTACAAGTTCGAAAAAGTTCGTCATTGCACCGAAAAAATTGTTCGTTGTTCAACTCTGAGAGTTTCTTCGTTTTTACAGACCGACGCGAGGACACAAAGAACTTCCGACAGATGTACCGCTCTACTTATTGTCGTAGAACTCGTCCAAGGCCATGTTGGTGAACTTCGTCGAAGAGTCTTTCATGTTGTCATCGTTGTTAGACTGATCGACGGTCGGTATGATGTCGGAGGACCGGTTGAGCTCAGGAAGAGACAGCTGTGAATCCACAGCGCTGGCGAGTCTTTTGATTTCACCGCTGTCTAGATTCAGGAGGTCGTTTTGCTCTGACATCGGATTGGCCAGCTCTGCCCCGGTGATGTTCCAGTACTCAATTTAATCGAGCTTGCTTGAGTATCACTAAAAGTCGTTTTTCGTTTGTTTCTACAAGTTCGGAAAAGTTCGTCATTGCACCGGAAATATTTTTCGTTGTTCAACTCTGAGAGTTTCTTCGTTTTTACAGACCGACGCGAGGACACAAAGAACTTCCGACAGATGTACCGCTCTACTTATTGTCGTAGAACTCGTTCAAGGCCATGTTGGTGAACTTCGTCAAAGAATCTTTCATGTTGTCATCGTTGTTAGACTGATCGACGGTCGGTATGATGTCGGAGAAGGACAGGTTGAGCTCAGGAAGAGACAGCTGTGAATCCACAGCGCTGGCGAGTCTTTTGATTTCACCGCTGTCTAGATTCAGGAGGTCGTTTTGCTCTGACATCGGATTGGCCAGCTCTGCCCCGGTGATGTTCCAGTACTCAATTTAATCGAGCTTGCTTGAGTATCACTAAAAGTCGTTTTTCGTTTGTTTCTACAAGTTCGGAAACGTTCATCATTGCACCGGAAATATTTTTCGTTGTTCAACTCTGTGAGTTTCTTCGTTTTTACAGACCGACGCGAGGACACAAAGAACTTCCGACAGATGTACCGCTCTACTTATTGTCGTAGAACTCGTTCAAGGCCATGTTGGTGAACTTCGTCAAAGAATCTTTCATGTTGTCATCGTTGTTAGACTGATCGACGGTCGGTATGATGTCGGAGAAGGACAGGTTGAGCTCAGGAAGAGACAGCTGTGAATCCACAGCGCTGGCGAGTCTTTTGATTTCACCGCTGTCTAGATTCAGGAGGTCGTTTTGCTCTGACATATGATTGGCCAGCTCTGCCCCGGTGATGTTCCAGTACTCAATTTAATCGGGCTTGCTTGAGTATCACTAAAAGTCGTTTTTCGTTTGTTTCTACGAGTTCGGTAAAGTTCGTCATTGCACCGGAAATATATTTCGTTGTTCAACTCTGAGAGTTTCTTCGTTTTTACAGACCGGGGACACAAAGAACTTCCGACAGATGTACCGCTCTACTTATTGTCGTAGAACTCGTTCAAGGCCATGTTGGTGAACTTCGTCAAAGAGTCTGTCATGTTGACATCGTTGTTACACTGATCGACGGTCGGTATGATGTCGGAGAAGGACAGGTTGAGCTCAGGAAGAGACAGCTGTGAATCCACAGCGCTGGCGAGTCTTTTGATTTCACCGCTGTCTAGATTCAGGAGGTCGTTTTGCTCTGACATCGGATTGACCAGCTCTGCCCCGGTGATGTTCCAGTACTCAATTTAATCGAGCTTGCTTGAGTATCACTAAAAGTCGTTTTTCGTTTGTTTCTACAAGTTCGGAAAAGTTCGTCATTGCACCGAAAAAATTGTTCGTTGTTCAACTCTGAGAGTTTCTTCGTTTTTACAGACCGACGCGAGGACACAAAGAACTTCCGACAGATGTACCGCTCTACCTATTGTCGTAGAACTCGTCCAAGGCCATGTTGGTGAACTTCGTCAAAGAGTCTGTCATGTTGACATCGTTGTTAGACTGATCGACGGTCGGTATGATGTTGGAGGACCGGTTGAGCTCAGGAAGAGACAGCTGTGAATCCACAGCGCTGGCGAGTCTTTTGATTTCACCGCTGTCTAGATTCAGGAGATCGTTTTGCTCTGACATCGGATTGGCCAGCTCTGCCCCGGTGATGTTCCAGTACTCAATTTAATCCAGCTTGCTTGAGTATCACTGAAAGTCGTTTTTCGTTTGTTTCTACAAGTTCGGAAAAGTTCATCATTGCACCGGAAATATTTTTCGTTGTTCAACTCTGTGAGTTTCTTCGTTTTTACAGACCGACGCGAGGACACAAAGAACTTCCGACAGATGTACCGCTCTACTTATTGTCGTAGAACTCGTTCAAGGCCATGTTGGTGAACTTCGTCAAAGAGTCTGTCATGTTGACATCGTTGTTACACTGATCGACGGTCGGTATGATGTCGGAGAAGGACAGGTTGAGCTCAGGAAGAGACAGCTGTGAATCCACAGCGCTGGCGAGTATTTTGATTTCACCGCTGTAGTGAAAGGCGAGCGGGTGCTACTACTGGAAGTGTGCCGATCGATCTCCAGTGGGAAATGGATGTATTGGCGCGAGATTCTCTCTCATCGAGTCGCAGCCGGTCCATGCCTTGGATAAGCGGCCTCCACACATTCCGGATCTCCACGCTGGCATAACTGAATGCGTCGTTGTTGAGGATGTAGGCGGCTTCCTTGAATTTCCTCTTGAACCAGTGCTCCTCCTTGTGTATGACCTCGGCTTCAGACCGTTTGATGCTGTGATGGTTTGTCCCAACATGTTCCGCTATTCCTGATTTCGTTGTTTCTACTCGTTGAGTGTTTTTTCTTTTGTTCGCTTATTCTTACTTCCAATGGTGTCCTTGTTTCAAATTTAAAACAATTATTCAGCATCATCGAAATTTTGTTTGTAATATCCAACATATCTGAAAACAATCACAGAAACACTAACGAATATCATAAAATCATTCAGAGCTGAGACAATTGCGTTCTCTTTTACACGTCTCGTTTTAAACATTGATGATAGGTGAATAACACCGTATATTCATTCACAGCTCAATATAATCGAGCTTGCTTGAGTATCACTAAAAGTCGTTTGTTTCTACAAGTTCGGAAAAGTTCGTCATTGCACCGAAAAAATTGTTCGTTGTTCAACTCTGAGAGTTTGTTCGTTTTTACAGACCGACGCGAGGACACAAAGAACTTCCGACAGATGTACCGCTCTACTTATTGTCGTAGAACTCGTTCAAGGCCATGTTGGTGAACTTCGTCAAAGAATCTTTCATGTTGTCATCGTTGTTAGACTGATCGACGGTCGGTATGATGTCGGAGAAGGACAGGTTGAGCTCAGGAACAGACAGCTGTGAATCCACAGCGCTGGCGAGTCTTTTGATTTCACCGCTGTCTAGATTCAGGAGGTCGTTTTGCTCTGACATCGGATTGGCTAGCTCTGCCCCGGTGATGTTCCAGTACTCAATTTAATCGAGCTTGCTTGAGTATCACTAAAAGTCGTTTTTCGTTTGTTTCTACAAGTTCGGAAACGTTCATCATTGCACCGGAAATATTTTTCGTTGTTCAACTCTGTGAGTTTCTTCGTTTTTACAGACCGACGCGAGGACACAAAGAACTTCCGACAGATGTACCGCTCTACTTATTGTCGTAGAACTCGTCCAAGGCCATGTTGGTGAACTTCGTCAAAGTGTCTGTCATGTTGACATCGTTGTTACACTGATCGACGGTCGGTATGATGTCGGAGAAGGACAGGTTGAGCTCAGGAAGAGACAGCTGTGAATCCACAGCGCTGGCGAGTCTTTCGATTTCACCGCTGTCTAGATTCAGGAGGTCGTTTTGCTCTGACATCGGATTGACCAGCTCTGCCCCGGTGATGTTCCAGTACTCAATTTAATCGAGCTTGCTTGAGTATCACTAAAAGTCGTTTTTCGTTTGTTTCTACAAGTTCGGAGAAGTTCGTCATTGCACCGAAAAAATTGTTCGTTGTTCAACTCTGAGAGTTTCTTCGTTTTTACAGACCGACGCGAGGACACAAAGAACTTCCGACAGATGTACCGCTCTACCTATTGTCGTAGAACTCGTCCAAGGCCATGTTGGTGAACTTCGTCAAAGAGTCTGTCATGTTGACATCGTTGTTAGACTGATCGACGGTCGGTATGATGTTGGAGGACCGGTTGAGCTCAGGAAGAGACAGCTGTGAATCCACAGCGCTGGCGAGTCTTTTGATTTCACCGCTGTCTAGATTCAGGAGATCGTTTTGCTCTGACATCGGATTGGCCAGCTCTGCCCCGGTGATGTTCCAGTACTCAATTTAATCCAGCTTGCTTGAGTATCACTGAAAGTCGTTTTTCGTTTGTTTCTACAAGTTCGGAATAGTTCATCATTGCACCGGAAATATTTTTCGTTGTTCAACTCTGTGAGTTTCTTCGTTTTTACAGACCGACGCGAGGACACAAAGAACTTCCGACAGATGTACCGCTCTACTTATTGTCGTAGAACTCGTTCAAGGCCATGTTGGTGAACTTCGTCAAAGAGTCTGTCATGTTGACATCGTTGTTACACTGATCGACGGTCGGTATGATGTCGGAGAAGGACAGGTTGAGCTCAGGAAGAGACAGCTGTGAATCCACAGCGCTGGCGAGTATTTTGATTTCACCGCTGTAGTGAAAGGCGAGCGGGTGCTACTACTGGAAGTGTGCCGATCGATCTCCAGTGGGAAATGGATGTATTGGCGCGAGATTCTCTCTCATCGAGTCGCAGCCGGTCCATGCCTTGGATAAGCAGCCTCCACACATTCCGGATCTCCACGCTGGCATAACTGAATGCGTCGTTGTTGAGGAAGTAGTCGGCTTCCTTGAATTTCCTCTTGAACCAGTGCTCCTCCTTGTGTATGACCTCGGCTTCAGACCATTTGATGCTGTGATGGTTTGTCCCAACATGTTCCGCTATTCCTGATTTCGTTGTTTCTACTCGTTGAGTGTTTTTTCTTGTGTTCGCTTATTCTTACTTCCAATGGTGTCCTTGTTTCAAATTTAAAACAATTATTCCGCATCATCGAAATTTTGTTTGTAATATCCAACATATCTGAAAACAATCACAGAAACACTAACGAATATCATAAAATCATTCAGAGCTGAGACAATTGCGTTCTCTTTTACACGTCTCGTTTTAAACATTGATGATAGGTGAATAACACCGTATATTCATTCACAGCTCAATATAATCGAGCTTGCTTGAGTATCACTAAAAGTCGTTTTTCGTTTGTTTCTACAAGTTCGGAAAAGTTCGTCATTGCACCGAAAAAATTGTTCGTTGTTCAACTCTGAGAGTTTGTTCGTTTCTACAGACCGACGCGAAGACACAAAGAACTTCCGACAGATGTACCGCTCTATTTATTGTCGTAGAACTCGTTCAAGGCCATGTTGGTGAACTTCGTCAAAGAGTCTTTCATGTTGTCATCGTTGTTAGACTGATCGACGGTCGGTATGATGTCGGAGAAGGACAGGTTGAGCTCAGGAAGAGACAGCTGTGAATCCACAGCGCTGGCGGGTCTTTTGATTTCACCGCTGTCTATATTCAGGAGGTCGTTTTGCTCTGACATCGGATTGGCCAGCTCTGCCCCGGTGATGTTCCAGTACTCAATTTAATCGAGCTTGCTTGATTATCACTAAAAGTCGTTTTTCGTTGGTTTCTAGAAGTTTGGAAAAGTTCGTCATTGCACCGAAAATATTGTTCGTTGTTCAACTCTGAGAGTTTGTTCGTTTTTACAGACCGACGCGAGGACACAAAGAATTTCCGACAGATGTACCGCTCTACTTATTGTCGTAGAACTCGTTCAAGGCCATGTTGGTGAACTTCGTCAAAGAGTCTTTCATGTTGTCATCGTTGTTAGACTGATCGACGGTCGGTATGATGTCGGAGAAGGACAGGTTGAGCTCAGGAAGAGACAGCTGTGAATCCACAGCGCTGGCGGGTCTTTTGATTTCACCGCTGTCTAGATTCAGGAGGTCGTTCTGCT
This sequence comes from Zygogramma bicolorata, assembly GCA_032362365.1. Lineage (NCBI taxonomy): Eukaryota > Metazoa > Arthropoda > Insecta > Coleoptera > Chrysomelidae > Zygogramma > Zygogramma bicolorata. The sequence continues at coordinate 361,258 of JAVJAQ010000734.1, forward strand.
CTGACATCGGATTGGCCAGCTCTGCCCCGGTGATGTTCCAGTACTCAATTTAATCGAGCTTGCTTGAGTATCACTAAAAGTCGTTTTTCGTTTGTTTCTACAAGTTCGAAAAAGTTCATATTGCACCGGAAATATTTTTCGTTGTTCAACTCTGTGAGTTTCTTCGTTTTTACAGACCGACGCGAGGACACAAAGAACTTCCGACAGATGTACCGCTCTACTTATTGTCGTAGAACTCGTTCAAGGCCATGTTGGTGAACTTCGTCAAAGAGTCTGTCATGTTGACATCGTTGTTAGACTGATCGACGGTCGGTATGATGTCGGAGAAGGACAGGTTGAGCTCAGGAAGAAACAGCTGTGATTCCACAGCGCTGGCGAGTATTTTGATTTCACCGCTGTAGTGAAAGGCGAGCGGGTGCTACTACTGGAAGTGTGCCGATCGATCTCCAGTGGGAAATGGATGTATTGGCGCGAGATTCTCTCTCATCGAGTCGCAGCCGGTCCATGCCTTGGATAAGCGGCCTCCACACATTCCGGATCTCCACGCTGGCATAACTGAATGCGTCGTTGTTGAGGATGAAGGCGGCTTCCTTGAATTTCCTCTTGAACCAGTGCTCCTCCTTTTGTATGACCTCGGCTTCAGACCGTTTGATGCTGTGATGGTTTGTCCCAACATGTTCCGCTATTCCTGATTTCGTTGTTTCTACTCGTTGAGTGTTTTTTCTTGTGTTCGCTTATTCTTACTTCCAATGGTGTCCTTGTTTCAAATTTAAAACAATTATTCAGCATCATCGAAATTTTGTTTGTAATATCCAACATATCTGAAAACAATCACAGAAACACTAACGAATATCATAAAATCATTCAGAGCTGAGACAATTGCGTTCTCTTTTACACGTCTCGTTTTAAACATTGATGATAGGTGAATAACACCGTATATTCATTCACAGCTCAATATAATCGAGCTTGCTTGAGTATCACTAAAAGTCGTTTGTTTCTACAAGTTCGGAAAAGTTCGTCATTGCACCGAAAAAATTGTTCGTTGTTCAACTCTGAGAGTTTGTTCGTTTTTACAGACCGACGCGAGGACACAAAGAACTTCCGACAGATGTACCGCTCTACTTATTGTCGTAGAACTCGTTCAAGGCCATGTTGGTGAACTTCGTCAAAGAATCTTTCATGTTGTCATCGTTGTTAGACTGATCGACGGTCGGTATGATGTCGGAGAAGGACAGGTTGAGCTCAGGAACAGACAGCTGTGAATCCACAGCGCTGGCGAGTCTTTTGATTTCACCGCTGTCTAGATTCAGGAGGTCGTTTTGCTCTGACATCGGATTGGCTAGCTCTGCCCCGGTGATGTTCCAGTACTCAATTTAATCGAGCTTGCTTGAGTATCACTAAAAGTCGTTTTTCGTTTGTTTCTACAAGTTCGGAAACGTTCATCATTGCACCGGAAATATTTTTCGTTGTTCAACTCTGTGAGTTTCTTCGTTTTTACAGACCGACGCGAGGACACAGAGAACTTCCGACAGATGTACCGCTCTACTTATTGTCGTAGAACTCGTTCGAGGCCATGTTGGTGAACTTCGTCAAAGAATCTTTCATGTTGTCATCGTTGTTAGACTGATCGACGGTCGGTATGATGTCGGAGAAGGACAGGTTGAGCTCAGGAAGAGACAGCTGTGAATCCACAGCGCTGGCGAGTCTTTTGATTTCACCGCTGTCTAGATTCAGGAAGTCGTTTTGCTCTGACATCGGATTGACCAGCTCTGCCCCGGTGATGTTCCAGTACTCAATTTAATCGGGCTTGCTTGAGTATCACTAAAAGTCGTTTTTCGTTTGTTTCTACAAGTTCGGAAAAGTTCGTCATTGCACCGGAAATATATTTCGTTGTTCAACTCTGAGAGTTTCTTCGTTTTTACAGACCGGGGACACAAAGAACTTCCGACAGATGTACCGCTCTACTTATTGTCGTAGAACTCGTCCAAGGCCATGTTGGTGAACTTCGTCAAAGTGTCTGTCATGTTGACATCGTTGTTACACTGATCGACGGTCGGTATGATGTCGGAGAAGGACAGGTTGAGCTCAGGAAGAGACAGCTGTGAATCCACAGCGCTGGCGAGTCTTTCGATTTCACCGCTGTCTAGATTCAGGAGGTCGTTTTGCTCTGACATCGGATTGACCAGCTCTGCCCCGGTGATGTTCCAGTACTCAATTTAATCGAGCTTGCTTGAGTATCACTAGAAGTCGTTTTTCGTTTGCTTCTACAAGTTCGGAGAAGTTCGTCATTGCACCGAAAAAATTGTTCGTTGTTCAACTCTGAGAGTTTCTTCGTTTTTACAGACCGACGCGAGGACACAAAGAACTTCCGACAGATGTACCGCTCTACCTATTGTCGTAGAACTCGTCCAAGGCCATGTTGGTGAACTTCGTCAAAGAGTCTGTCATGTTGACATCGTTGTTAGACTGATCGACGGTCGGTATGATGTTGGAGGACCGGTTGAGCTCAGGAAGAGACAGCTGTGAATCCACAGCGCTGGCGAGTCTTTTGATTTCACCGCTGTCTAGATTCAGGAGATCGTTTTGCTCTGACATCGGATTGGCCAGCTCTGCCCCGGTGATGTTCCAGTACTCAATTTAATCCAGCTTGCTTGAGTATCACTGAAAGTCGTTTTTCGTTTGTTTCTACAAGTTCGGAATAGTTCATCATTGCACCGGAAATATTTTTCGTTGTTCAACTCTGTGAGTTTCTTCGTTTTTACAGACCGACGCGAGGACACAAAGAACTTCCGACAGATGTACCGCTCTACTTATTGTCGTAGAACTCGTTCAAGGCCATGTTGGTGAACTTCGTCAAAGAGTCTGTCATGTTGACATCGTTGTTACACTGATCGACGGTCGGTATGATGTCGGAGAAGGACAGGTTGAGCTCAGGAAGAGACAGCTGTGAATCCACAGCGCTGGCGAGTATTTTGATTTCACCGCTGTAGTGAAAGGCGAGCGGGTGCTACTACTGGAAGTGTGCCGATCGATCTCCAGTGGGAAATGGATGTATTGGCGCGAGATTCTCTCTCATCGAGTCGCAGCCGGTCCATGCCTTGGATAAGCGGCCTCCACACATTCCGGATCTCCACGCTGGCATAACTGAATGCGTCGTTGTTGAGGATGTAGTCGGCTTCCTTGAATTTCCTCTTGAACCAGTGCTCCTCCTTGTGTATGACCTCGGCTTCAGACCATTTGATGCTGTGATGGTTTGTCCCAACATGTTCCGCTATTCCTGATTTCGTTGTTTCTACTCGTTGAGTGTTTTTTCTTGTGTTCGCTTATTCTTACTTCCAATGGTGTCCTTGTTTCAAATTTAAAACAATTATTCCGCATCATCGAAATTTTGTTTGTAATATCCAACATATCTGAAAACAATCACAGAAACACTAACGAATATCATAAAATCATTCAGAGCTGAGACAATTGCGTTCTCTTTTACACGTCTCGTTTTAAACATTGATGATAGGTGAATAACACCGTATATTCATTCACAGCTCAATATAATCGAGCTTGCTTGAGTATCACTAAAAGTCGTTTTTCGTTTGTTTCTACAAGTTCGGAAAAGTTCGTCATTGCACCGAAAAAATTGTTCGTTGTTCAACTCTGAGAGTTTGTTCGTTTCTACAGACCGACGCGAAGACACAAAGAACTTCCGACAGATGTACCGCTCTATTTATTGTCGTAGAACTCGTTCAAGGCCATGTTGGTGAACTTCGTCAAAGAGTCTTTCATGTTGTCATCGTTGTTAGACTGATCGACGGTCGGTATGATGTCGGAGAAGGACAGGTTGAGCTCAGGAAGAGACAGCTGTGAATCCACAGCGCTGGCGGGTCTTTTGATTTCACCGCTGTCTATATTCAGGAGGTCGTTTTGCTCTGACATCGGATTGGCCAGCTCTGCCCCGGTGATGTTCCAGTACTCAATTTAATCGAGCTTGCTTGATTATCACTAAAAGTCGTTTCTCGTTGGTTTCTAGAAGTTTGGAAAAGTTCGTCATTGCACCGAAAAAATTGTTCGTTGTTCAACTCTGAGAGTTTGTTCGTTTTTACAGACCGACGCAAGGACACAAAGAACTTCCGACAGATGTACCGCTCTACTTATTGTCGTAGAACTCGTTCAAGGCCATGTTGGTGAACTTCGTCAAAGAGTCTTTCATGTTGTCATCGTTGTTAGACTGATCGACGGTCGGTATGATGTCGGAGAAGGACAGGTTGAGCTCAGGAAGAGACAGCTGTGAATCCACAGCGCTGGCGGGTCTTTTGATTTCACCGCTGTCTATATTCAGGAGGTCGTTTTGCTCTGACATCGGATTGGCCAGCTCTGCCCCGGTGATGTTCCAGTACTCAATTTAATCGAGCTTGCTTGAGTATCACTAAAAGTCGTTTTTCGTTTGTTTCTACAAGTTCGAAAAAGTTCATCATTGCACCGGAAATATTTTTCGTTGTTCAACTCTGTGAGTTTCTTCGTTTTTACAGACCGACGCGAGGACACAAAGAACTTCCGACAGATGTACCGCTCTACTTATTGTCGTAGAACTCGTTCAAGGCCATGTTGGTGAACTTCGTCAAAGAGTCTGTCATGTTGACATCGTTGTTAGACTGATCGACGGTCGGTATGATGTCGGAGAAGGACAGGTTGAGCTCAGGAAGAGACAGCTGTGAATCCACAGCGCTGGCGAGTCTTTTGATTTCACCGCTGTCTAGATTCAGGAGGTCGTTTTGCTCTGACATCGGATTGACCAGCTCTGCCCCGGTGATGTTCCAGTACTCAATTTAATCGGGCTTGCTTGAGTATCACTAAAAGTCGTTTTTCGTTTGTTTCTACAAGTTCGGAAAAGTTCGTCATTGCACCGGAAATATATTTCGTTGTTCAACTCTGAGAGTTTCTTCGTTTTTACAGACCGGGGACACAAAGAACTTCCGACAGATGTACCGCTCTACTTATTGTCGTAGAACTCGTTCAAGGCCATGTTGGTGAACTTCGTCAAAGAGTCTGTCATGTTGACATCGTTGTTACACTGATCGACGGTCGGTATGATGTCGGAGAAGGACAGGTTGAGCTCAGGAAGAGACAGCTGTGAATCCACAGCGCTGGCGAGTCTTTTGATTTCACCGCTGTCTAGATTCAGGAGGTCGTTTTGCTCTGACATCGGATTGACCAGCTCTGCCCCGGTGATGTTCCAGTACTCAATTTAATCGAGCTTGCTTGAGTATCACTAAAAGTCGTTTTTCGTTTGTTTCTACAAGTTCGGAAAAGTTCGTCATTGCACCGAAAAAATTGTTCGTTGTTCAACTCTGAGAGTTTCTTCGTTTTTACAGACCGACGCGAGGACACAAAGAACTTCCGACAGATGTACCGCTCTACCTATTGTCGTAGAACTCGTCCAAGGCCATGTTGGTGAACTTCGTCAAAGAGTCTGTCATGTTGACATCGTTGTTAGACTGATCGACGGTCGGTATGATGTTGGAGGACCGGTTGAGCTCAGGAAGAGACAGCTGTGAATCCACAGCGCTGGCGAGTCTTTTGATTTCACCGCTGTCTAGATTCAGGAGATCGTTTTGCTCTGACATCGGATTGGCCAGCTCTGCCCCGGTGATGTTCCAGTACTCAATTTAATCCAGCTTGCTTGAGTATCACTGAAAGTCGTTTTTCGTTTGTTTCTACAAGTTCGGAAAAGTTCATCATTGCACCGGAAATATTTTTCGTTGTTCAACTCTGTGAGTTTCTTCGTTTTTACAGACCGACGCGAGGACACAAAGAACTTCCGACAGATGTACCGCTCTACTTATTGTCGTAGAACTCGTTCAAGGCCATGTTGGTGAACTTCGTCAAAGAGTCTGTCATGTTGACATCGTTGTTACACTGATCGACGGTCGGTATGATGTCGGAGAAGGACAGGTTGAGCTCAGGAAGAGACAGCTGTGAATCCACAGCGCTGGCGAGTATTTTGATTTCACCGCTGTAGTGAAAGGCGAGCGGGTGCTACTACTGGAAGTGTGCCGATCGATCTCCAGTGGGAAATGGATGTATTGGCGCGAGATTCTCTCTCATCGAGTCGCAGCCGGTCCATGCCTTGGATAAGCGGCCTCCACACATTCCGGATCTCCACGCTGGCATAACTGAATGCGTCGTTGTTGAGGAAGTAGTCGGCTTCCTTGAATTTCCTCTTGAACCAGTGCTCCTCCTTGTGTATGACCTCGGCTTCAGACCATTTGATGCTGTGATGGTTTGTCCCAACATGTTCCGCTATTCCTGATTTCGTTGTTTCTACTCGTTGAGTGTTTTTTCTTGTGTTCGCTTATTCTTACTTCCAATGGTGTCCTTGTTTCAAATTTAAAACAATTATTCAGCATCATCGAAATTTTGTTTGTAATATCCAACATATCTGAAAACAATCACAGAAACACTAACGAATATCATAAAATCATTCAGAGCTGAGACAATTGCGTTCTCTTTTACACGTCTCGTTTTAAACATTGATGATAGGTGAATAACACCGTATATTCATTCACAGCTCAATATAATCGAGCTTGCTTGAGTATCACTAAAAGTCGTTTTTCGTTTGTTTCTACAAGTTCGGAAAAGTTCGTCATTGCACCGAAAAAATTGTTCGTTGTTCAACTCTGAGAGTTTGTTCGTTTTTACAGACCGACGCGAGGACACAAAGAACTTCCGACAGATGTACCGCTCTACTTATTGTCGTAGAACTCGTTCGAGGCCATGTTGGTGAACTTCGTCAAAGAATCTTTCATGTTGTCATCGTTGTTAGACTGATCGACGGTCGGTATGATGTCGGAGAAGGACAGGTTGAGCTCAGGAAGAGACAGCTGTGAATCCACAGCGCTGGCGAGTCTTTCGATTTCACCGCTGTCTAGATTCAGGAGGTCGTTTTGCTCTGACATCGGATTGACCAGCTCTGCCCCGGTGATGTTCCAGTACTCAATTTAATCGAGCTTGCTTGAGTATCACTAAAAGTCGTTTTTCGTTTGTTTCTACAAGTTCGGAAACGTTCATCATTGCACCGGAAATATTTTTCGTTGTTCAACTCTGTGAGTTTCTTCGTTTTTACAGACCGACGCGAGGACACAAAGAACTTCCGACAGATGTACCGCTCTACTTATTGTCGTAGAACTCGTTCGAGGCCATGTTGGTGAACTTCGTCAAAGAATCTTTCATGTTGTCATCGTTGTTAGACTGATCGACGGTCGGTATGATGTCGGAGAAGGACAGGTTGAGCTCAGGAAGAGACAGCTGTGAATCCACAGCGCTGGCGGGTCTTTTGATTTCACCGCTGTCTATATTCAGGAGGTCGTTTTGCTCTGACATCGGATTGGCCAGCTCTGCCCCGGTGATGTTCCAGTACTCAATTTAATCGAGCTTGCTTGATTATCACTGAAAGTCGTTTTTCGTTGGTTTCTACAAGTTTGGAAAAGTTCGTCATTGCACCGAAAAAATTGTTCGTTGTTCAACTCTGAGAGTTTGTTCGTTTTTACAGACCGACGCGAGGACACAAAGAACTTCCGACAGATGTACCGCTCTACTTATTGTCGTAGAACTCGTTCAAGGCCATGTTGGTGAACTTCGTCAAAGAGTCTTTCATGTTGTCATCGTTGTTAGACTGATCGACGGTCGGTATGATGTCGGAGAAGGACAGGTTGAGCTCAGGAAGAGACAGCTGTGAATCCACAGCGCTGGCGAGTCTTTTGATTTCACCGCTGTCTAGATTCAGGAGGTCGTTTTGCTCTGACATCGGATTGACCAGCTCTGCCCCGGTGATGTTCCAGTTCTCAATTTAATCGGGCTTGCTTGAGTATCACTGAAAGTCGTTTTTCGTTTGTTTCTACAAGTTCGGAAAAGTTCGTCATTGCACCGGAAATATATTTCGTTGTACAACTCTGAGAGTTTCTTTGTTTTTACAGACCGACGCGAGGACACGAAGAACTTCCGACAGATGTACCGCTCTACTTACTGTCGTTCAAGGCCATGTTGGTGAACTTCGTCAAAGTGTCTGTCATGTTGACATCGTTGTTACACTGATCGACGGTCGGTGTGATGTCGGAGAAGGACACGTTGAGCTCAGGGAGAGACAGCTGTAAATCCACAGCGCTGGCGAGTCTTTTGATTTCACCGCTGTCTAGATTCAGGAGGTCGTTTTGCTCTGACATCGGATTGGCCAGCTCTGCCCCGGTGATGTTCCAGTACTCAATTTAATCGAGCTTGCTTGAGTATCACTAAAAGTCGTTTTTCGTTTGTTTCTACGAGTTTGGAAAAGTTCATCATTGCACCGGAAATATTTTTCGTTGTTCAACTCTGTGAGTTTCTTCATTTTTACAGACCGACGCGAGGACACATAAAACTTCCGACAGATGTACCGCTCTACTTATTGTCGTAGAACTCGTTCAAGGCCATGTTGGTGAACTTCGTCAAAGAGTCTGTCATGTTGTCATCGTTGTTAGACTGATCGACGGTCGGTATGATGTCGGAGAAGGACAGGTTGAGCTCAGGAAGAGACAGCTGTGAATCCACAGCGCTGGCGAGTCTTTTGATTTCACCGCTGTCTAGATTCAGGAGGTCGTTTTGCTCTGACATCGGATTGACCAGCTCTGCCCCGGTGATGTTCCAGTTCTCAATTTAATCGGGCTTGCTTGAGTATCACTGAAAGTCGTTTTTCGTTTGTTTCTACAAGTTCGGAAAAGTTCGTCATTGCACCGGAAATATATTTCGTTGTACAACTCTGAGAGTTTCTTTGTTTTTACAGACCGACGCGAGGACACGAAGAACTTCCGACAGATGTACCGCTCTACTTACTGTCGTTCAAGGCCATGTTGGTGAACTTCGTCAAAGTGTCTGTCATGTTGACATCGTTGTTACACTGATCGACGGTCGGTGTGATGTCGGAGAAGGACACGTTGAGCTCAGGGAGAGACAGCTGTAAATCCACAGCGCTGGCGAGTCTTTTGATTTCACCGCTGTCTAGATTCAGGAGGTCGTTTTGCTCCGACATCGGATTGGCCAGCTCTGCCCCGGTGATGTTCCAGTACTCAATTTAATCGAGCTTGCTTGAGTATCACTAAAAGTCGTTTTTCGTTTGTTTCTACGAGTTTGGAAAAGTTCATCATTGCACCGGAAATATTTTTCGTTGTTTAACTCTGTGAGTTTCTTCGTTTTTACAGACAGACGCGAGGACACAAAGAACTTCCGACAGATGTACCGCTCTGCTTATTGTCGTAGAACTCGTTCAAGGCCATGTTGGTGAACTTCGTCAAAGAGTCTGTCATGTTGACATCGTTGTTACACTGATCGACGGTCGGTATGATGTCGGAGAAGGACAGGTTGAGCTCAGGAAGAGACAGCTGTGAATCCACAGCGCTGGCGAGTCTTTTGATTTCACCGCTGTCTAGATTCAGGAGGTCGTTTTGCTCTGACATCGGATTGGCCAGCTCTGCCCCGGTGATGTTTCATTACTGGGTAGCTGTAGTGGGGGGCGGCGGGGTCACAGGGGAGGGGGAGTCCCATATTTGCTGGAACGAAATCGAATCAATCATTAACAGTAAATTGTTTTAATCACAACCATATGTGTAATGCTGTCATTACTGACGTCATTGAAGGTTGGGAAGTGTCATATTATACACCTCTACTTCCTGACCTCATTTCATCTATTCTAGACTTTATCTGTCATTTATTTATATTGGTGACAATTGTATACACCGTAGTCACGGTAAAAATATATCTACTTGATAATTCTGAGAAAACCGGGTGCTTAGTAATTTTTCGTTAAATGTAATAATTCATATATGTTGTGAATAAGATAGTATACAAACCTCAGTAGGAGGTGTCATTCCTGTCTCGAGATCATAGCTAACTTCGACGTTTTGCGTCTCGGTTAACTAACTGATCTCACGACAGAAATGAATCACTTTCCACCTCGGTGTATAATATACTATTATACACTTATTATTGAAAAAAAACATTTACTATGACATGATCTTTCAAACTATTGTCAGTAAACAACTTGAACTACGGGACTAAAGACAAAAAATGCTTAATGGTAATGGTTCGGACTTCCATTGTCTATATTTTTAACTCTATTGAAACCTGTTGCTAGGAACGGAAAGATTAAAATACAAATCAAGTGAGAAAAAATCAAATCAAGATCAAATTTTTTGGTCAATGATGAAATTAGGGATTGATTGATAACAGAAACCACTGTTGTTACAAAAAAATCGAGATTTCGAATGTGAAATATAAGTAAAAAAAAAATTAAGTAACGAAATGAATGAAATAATATTGTGACAAGAAAATTGTGGTATCTGTAATGTATCGAAACATCACCCTGTTTGTGAGAAATCGATAGTAGTCAATATGTCATAGCGCAACCCGATCTGCCAGATTCCTAGGCACCTGCGCGTGCCGAAAGGGCTGATGACTACTACAATCCCCTGCAAAAAGAGGATGGCAGTGTCCGAATATGTTGCGATTATAAAATAACTATTAATCCACACATTCAAGCGGATAAATATCCTCTTTCGAAGATTGATGATCTATTTTGTAAATTACAAGGTGGAAAACAATTTTCCAAGATCGATTTGAGTCAGGCCTATCAACAGATGTTGCTAGACCCAATTTCACAGAAATATACTGTGATAAGTACCCATAAAGGCCTTTTTGTGTACCATAGGCTTCCGTACGGAGTTTCGTCAGGACCTTCACAGTTTCAAAGGGCTATGGAACAAATTTTCATTGATCTACCCGGTACAGCAATTTTTTTAGACGACATTCTGATTACAGGCCGTACCAAGAAAGAGCACATTGAACATTTACATAGAGCCTTGGAGATATTACAAAATGTAGGCCTAACCGTCAAAAAAAATAAATGCGCATTTTTTCCGATTCTGTGGCCTATCTAGGTTTCATTATAGACTGGCATGGATTACATAAATGTCCCGACAAGATTAAAGCTATCGAACTTATACCAGAACCTACTAACGTTACCCAATTAAAATCTTTTCTCGGTACTATAAATTATTATAATAGATTTATTCCGAACATGCCAGATTTCTGTTCCCATTACATGCACTGTTTAGCAAAAATGCTACCTGGAATTAGACTAAGGCTTGTAGCGAAGCGTTTTGTAAAATGAAAAGTATACTAACATCTGACTCCGTATTAGCACATTTTGATTCAAATTTAAATATTAATTTAACAGTGGACAGTTCAGATTACGGCATTGGGGCAATTATTTCCCACACTTATGAGAACGGTGTGGAGAGACCTATCTGTTTCGCGAGTAGAACGTTGACCAAGGCAGAAATGGGATATTCGGCAATAGATAAAGAGGCCACCGCGATAGTGTGGGGTATTAAACGATTTTATCAGTATTTTACGGAAAAAAATTCACGCTCATAAGTGATAATAAGGCTTTAGTGTCTATTTTTGGGCCCAAAAAGGGATTACCTTTCCTAGCTGCTAATAGACTGCAAGGTTACGCAGTTTTCTTGAGTGGTTTCGATTTCGATATTAAATATATCCATACTAGTAAAAATATTGCAGATTTCCTCAGTCGGCTACCGATAGCAAATAACACTAATAATGAAAATATTGAAGAAGAGTTTTCAAGTATATATATCATCAGTGAAAATTCGGAAATCCCCATAGATGTAGATCATGTTAGACAGGAGACAAGGAAGGACCCTATATTATCCCAAGTATTGGAATACGTGAGAACAGATTGGCCGGAAAATATTGATTTTGATTTAAAACCTTTTTTCAACAGAAGACTAGAGCTTAGTACTGTACTGAAGAGGATGTGCTATTGTGGGGTCAGAGGGTTGTTATACCATCTTCCTTAAAACATTCAATGTTGAGTGAACTGCATAGTGCACATTTTGATATAGTTAAAATGAAACTATTGGCACGATCTTATTTCTGGTGGCCCTCACTGAATAAGGATATTGAGAAAATTAGTAAATCATGTGATAAATGCCAGAAAGTACAGACGAATCCCAGTGGCGTAACTAAGATAGGCCAAGCCCCTTGGCAAACACAGGCTATACGCCCCCCCACCCTATAAATAATACTATATATATATACATATATTTGACTTTTTTTTGGTATATATATATATATATATATATATATATATATATATATATATATATATATATTGAGATTGGTAGTCTTCGCTGACCAGTCAGGATACAAGGTGAGAAGATATTGGGTGAAGCAGCAAGCAACAAGTTTACTCTTTTCACTCTGTATTTCTAATATTTCGACAGTGAATACTGTCATCTTCAGGGAAGCTACAAATATTACGTCCTTTGTTAAAAAAAAATTACGACAAATGACATATGACAAGAATTTGTAAATGTGAATACTTATGAAGTATGACAGATACAACTATTTGGCTGCTGCTTATATGAACATTTAGCCAATTGACTGAACTCAAAGGAGTGACGTATTGAGTTCAGTCAATTGGCTAAATGTTCACATAAGCAGCAGCCACATAGTTGTTGTATCTGTCATACTTCATAAATATTCACATTTACAAAATCTTGTTATATGTCATTTCGTCATTTCTCGTAAATTTTAATTCTAACCTCCATAAACACGCTGCGACTGACTGCACGTGGCGAAAATTATTTGAAAAATTAATTCAAAGAAGTAGTCACTACCAGCTTTCAATGCTATCGAAAACAATGGAACAGAACTCGCCCCGACTTTGAAAATATATGCAATGAGGTGATTCAGGTTATTGAGAACGCGCCCGGATTGTTTCGGGCATTCGGGCGTCAAATCGAACGCAGCTTATAATATAATCAGTTAGAACTTAGACTACTTAAGTTTCTTTAATGAGTTACACATTCCTCCAGATTTTTTTTTCAATTGTCAGTTGTGTACCTCTATCTCTATCTATATGACATTCATCAGGTTTATTCATTTCAGATATTCTTTTTTTTTTGTTATTGAATGTCTTTTGTTGCGCCCCCTCCTGCACTGCGCCCCTTGGCGCCGCCAAGGTTGCCAAGGCGTTATTTACGCCACTGACGAATCCTCCCAAGGCTCCATTGCAAGGGTGGGCTGTTCCAGATGGGGTATGGTCCAGAATCCATATTGATTTTGCGGAAACAAAAAAAAAATTGTTTTTTCTTGATTATATTAGATGCTTTCTCAAAATGGATTGAGGTATTTCCTATGGCCTCGGTAACCCCAACTGCCACCATAGCTAAATTACGGGAAGTGTTTGCTATTTATGGTTTAGTTAAAACATTAGTTAGCGATAATGCTCCGCAACTGTGTTCAGTCGAGTTCAAGCATTTTATTCAAACAAATGGTATAGAAAACATAACCAGTCCGCCATTTTTCCCACACTGTAACGGGGCTGCGGAAAACAGCGTAAAAACTGTGAAAAACTATTTAAAAAAAGAAATTGACAGTAAAAATATAAATTTATTATTATCCAAATTTTTGTTAACATATCGCAATACTGTTCATTGTTCGTTAGGAGAAACTCCCGCTAAAATGTTTTTGGGTAGAGCGTTGAGAACACGTCTCGATTTAATCAAACCATTGATATTGCAAAATAATGAAGGACGCCCAGTAGATACAAAAAAAATTAAAAATAATTTGTATGAAGCTCAAGCAAGAAACAAAAAATATTATAGGGGGAGAAGAGGTCTCTTATTGTCCGTAGGAGATATGGTAATCACCAAAGACTATCGGTATGTTAAACCATCTTGGTGCAAAGCTACAGTCACGAAAATTTTGGGCAAAAATGTTTTTCTTGTGAAATCTCTAGAAACTGATTTAGTTTGGAAGCGACATTTCAATCAAATGAAAACAACATTCCCTACTGACAATCAACTAACAGATTTTCATGACTTTGATAACGTGAGATTCTCTCCAGAATATTTATCTGTCAAAAACAAGAATGACAAAGAGGATGAAGGATGTCTACAAGAAAATGATATTTTTGAAGCAACTGTAGATGACAATGAATCACTGCCTGAGGAAACAGAAGCAAGTAACGTCAACAAGCAGCTACCATTGTCATTAACGGGTGCTTCATACATACGTCCAACTAGCAGGTATTTATTATACCTAATTATGTTTTGTTTTTTGGTGTGAGGTGGTGTAATGTATCGAAATATCACCCTGTTTGTAAGAAATCGATAGTAGTCAATATGTCATAGCGCAACCCGATCTGCCAGATTCCTAGGCACCTACGCGTGCCGAAAGGGCTGGATGGGAGTCGACGACACATGGACACTTGCCCTACACCACGGCAGTTTTTGAAAAAAGGACATTGTAATAACACGTGTGAGTTAAGTTTCGAACAATATATCTCTTACTAAATGATAAAGTCGTATCATTGGTGGAAATTCACGAATATAACAGTATCGAATATAAAATACTAGTCCATGCCTAGGATAAGCGGCCCGAAAACCGGGTGCTTAGTAATTTTTCGTTCAATGTAATGATTCAGATATGTTGTGAATGAAATAGTATACAAACCTCAGTAGGAAGTTTCATTCCTGTCTCGAGATCATAGCTTACCTCGATGGTTTGCGTCTCGGTTAACTAACTGATCTCACGACAGAAATGAATCACTTCCCACCTCGGTGTATAATATACTATTATACACTTATTATTAAAAAAAAACATTTACTATGACATGATCTTTGAAACTATTGTCAGCAAACAACTTGAACTGCGGGACTAAAGACGAAAAATGCTTAATGGTAATGGTTCGGACTTCCATTGTTCATTTTTAACTCTATTGAAACCTGTTGCTAGGAACGGAAAGATTAAAATACAAAACAAGTGAGAAAAAATCAAATCAAGATCAAATTTTTTGGTCAATGATGAAATTAGGGATTGATTGATAGAATAAACCACTGTTGTTACAAAAATCGAGATTTCGAATATGAAATATAAGTCAAAAAAGTTTTTAACTAACGAAATGAATGAAATAATATTGTGACAAGAAAATTGAGGTATCGAATATGAAATACTAGTCAAAAAAATGTAAATAAAGAAATTGAATGGAGTATTATGAAAAAATGTTGATACCAAGTTTCAAGTTGAGTTTACTCACGACGTTTCGATTGCTTACCTTTCTAAACATCCATAAGTAGAGTTGATCGTTTTTGAAATTGAAACCATAGGTATCCTACGTGTCAAATAAAAACACTTGTGACTTCAATAAACCAAAGGTGGAAACATCCCACTTCTCACGATTTACGAGCTTTTCACGAAAAACAAGAAAATCGAGAGTCCAACATATAATCGAACGATTTTCAGAACGGAAGTTCAACACATGAAAGGCATTTGCCTACTGAGAGATTATAAGTTTCAATTTTGAATACGATACCTACTAATCATTTCCAGGTAAAAGATAAGGGACTAGTCCTAGGAATAAATAAATTTGAATTCAAAGATTTCCAGTATCCTCTCTGTAAGAAGGTAAAATTGATTACTACCTTATCGAATCTATTCTTCCCGGGTAATTAGATTTAGCTTTATTCTTAGAATTGATTTATGCCTATTTCATAATCGTAGAAGTCTTTAGTGGGAGAGGTGTCCTCAAAATCTTCAAAAGTTCGAGGCGAATATAGCTCATATCTCATTTCGGTGCTACTCACGTATTTTGAGCTGCTGAACACGAATCCGAAATCAAAACTGAAGCTTTTCAAAGTTCGGAAAAGGGAAATAACAATCTCGCCTACGTTCTTGCACTAAATAAACCTAGGTGGTCGCACGCGTTTTTATTCGTTACTTGTCCTTTACAACTTAGTCCACCTTCTTCAAGCCTTTTTTCCGAATTATAACCAATTTTAATAATAAGGTGATACATATCACGTGACAAAAAATGGCGGTTGTTCACTTACACTTACAAACCAGCAATCGCCATACGACTATAATTGGTTTGCTAGTCCCTTGGTACTAAATCTTGAATTTCTGAATATATTCGGAGTTTTAGTAAGGTTGATTAAAATGGAGAGTAATTACGTAAAAACAGACGTTGGAGAAAAGTATGCTTCAAAATGAACCTGAATCTTCTCTTTACATTTTGATCATTGTTTGTCACAGTTATAGTATGAAGTTGACAATAATGAAGAATGATCCTTATGCATTGAATATTTTTGTACTAAATTATCCAAGTGATGGTGTCATGTTACAAATATGGATATTTTTTCGTATTTGGTTTTGAGTCGTAGGTTTTATTCCCAAATATAGATGAAGGCTTATAAAAGTTTGGAGTTATTTGAATATTTCGAATCTGTTGAAGTTCATATTATTTTTGAAAACCCAAACTGTTGGTGGAATAAAAATTATTCACTTGATGTTACTTGTCTTTCCTGAAAATACTGAATCAAAAAAAAACTTTCATTGCCAAGTTCAGGTGAAGGATTATAAAAGTATGAGAATCTCAATAAACGACATAATATTGTGACAAGAAAATTGAGGTATCGAATATGAAATACTAGTCAAAAAATGTAAATAAAGAAATTGAATAAGAATATTATGAAAAAATGTTGAAACCAAGTTTCAAGTGGAGTGTACTCACGACGTTTCGATTGCTGGTATCCGCAATCGTCTTCGGGTGATGAAAGTCATCTTGATTTGATTTTTCACTCGATTTGTATTTTAATCCTTCCAATGTTAGCAACAGGTTTCAGAAGACAGTTTGTATTTATAACATTTCTAAGAAGATTATTTCTATATTTAGATGAATGTGGCTTCATTAACCTTGAATAAAATGTACACGTCATATCATCCCATATGTATGAGATTGAAAAACTTCAGATCTCAATTTTGTATTTTGGAGCTATAAAAAAGAACGAACTTTCATGAAGAATGCTGCACCATTTATATTAAAATATGTTTCATATAAGTGCATTACCTTTCAACTGGCCCTGTGATATTGATATTCAAATTTTAGTACTAGACTTTTAATTTTATCCACTTACCTTTCTAAACATCCATAAGTAGAGTTGATAGTTTCCGAAATTAAAACCATAGGTTTCCTACGTGTCAAATAAAAACACTTGTGACCTCAATGAACCAAAGGTGGAAACATCCCACTTCTCACGATTTACGAGCTTTTCACGAAAAACAAGAAAATCGAGAGTCCAACATATAATCGAACGATTTTCAGAACGGAAGTTCAACACATGAAAGGCATTTGCCTACTGAGAGATTATAAGTTTCAATTTTGAATACGATACCTACCAAATATTTCCAGGTAAAAGATAAGGGACTAGTCCTAGGAATAAATGAATTTAAATTCAGAGATTTCCAGTTTCCTCTCTGTAAGAAGGTGAACCTTATCGAATCTATTCTTTCCGGGTAATTAGATGTAGCTTTATTCCTAGAATTGATTTATGCCTATTTCATAATCGTAGAAGTCTTTAGTGGGAGAGGTGTCCTCAAAATCTTCAAAAGTTCGAGGCGAATATAGCTCATATCTCATTTCGGGGCTACTCACGTATTTTGAGCTGCTGAACACGAATCCGAAATTAAAACTGAAGGTTTTCAAAGTTCGGAAAAGGGACATAACAATCTCGCTTACGTTCTTGCACTAAATAAACCTAGGTGGTCGCACGCGTTTTTATTCGTACGTGTCCTTTACAACCAAGTCCACCTTCTTCAAGCCTTTTTCCGAATTATAACCAATTTTCATAATAAGGTGATACATATCACGTGACAAAAAATGGCGGTTGTTCACTTACAAACTAGCAATCGCCATACGACTATAATTGGGTTGCTAGTCCCTTGGTACTAAATCTTAAATTTCTGAATATATTCGGAGTTTTAGTAAGGTTGATGAGTAATATTAAAATGTAGAGTAATTACGTAAAAACAGACATTGGCGAAAAGAATGCTTCAAAATGAACCTGAATCTTCTTTTTACATTTTGATCATTGTTTGTCACAGTTATAGTATGAAGTTGACAATAATGAAGAATGATCTTGTATGCTAATATATATATATATATATATATATATATATATTAGTTCTTATTATCTTTTTGATAAGGCAAAATTTGAGCTATACGAGAAGTTGCCGACTATTTGGACTTGTTCTACCCAGATGGAAGTGTTCTTCAATTGATGCAGCACCTTTTCGGGGTAGATTGAAAATCTGCCCTTCTACACTTGTATAGATTCCAATATTAATTCTTATTTTTTCAGATTGTGGTAGGTTGAAAACCCAGAAAACTACGGAACAAATATTGGTACACCACAAAATAATGATGTTCAAACATAACATATTAGACTTCTTTCAATCGCTGTTTCGAGTAGAAGGCAGAGCTCTGATGAATCTGATGAAATTCAGTACCTACTTAGAAAAACATAATATAATTGCATAAAAAAAACAATTAACGCCCAACGAAGTGGGCACGGGTCAACTAGTATTGTAATACTTGGAAGTCGAGATACAATTGTAGCTTTCAATCTTCCACGATACATGTGTTGCTGCAAATTATACCTGCTTATTATAGCGAAGCAAAAAACAAGGTCAAGTAATCACAACATTTAACTAACTAAATGTTATAAGAGGAGTATCTGATATTCTGATAACGTCGGAGATATGATTTGGCGGTTAGTAAATTTTACTGTTTCGTTTTCCTACGTTTATTTGAAAATTGTTAATTTCATCTTCGGGGCACCGAAGCTACGCACGCTTACATTTTCCTTCGACAAAGCTTTCAAACTTAGTTTCTCGACTGCCCATTACTCTGAAAGGTTTTTCCCCGACATTACAGACCGTACTCAACAGAGATGTCCTTTCATGGGCTAATTTTTTGTCGTTACAGCTATGCGTGAGATATGAATCTTCTGCTAGTAATGTAGGTAAACCAGTTTTCTTCTGCGTCACCAATGTCAGTTTATGAAAAATTCATTTGATTTTTATGTATTTGATTCCATTCTATTGATTTCGATGCACCGAAGGACGTCAATATTATGTAAAGTTATCCAATTGCTATGTAGATATCTCAATCTGACGAATACGGAAGTAAAAACTGCCTCGAATATTCAAACGTCGAAGTTTCAGATTTGAAAAAAAAATCAACATTATTGGCGTACATTTTCCCACAAAATTCTGAATACTGAATCTACTTCCTGGCTTCTTCTTTTCCGAATAAAAAACGAAATTCCAATTGAAAAGTAACATTAACTCCTAAGGAGAGTAACTGTTCCAAAAAAGCTCTTCATTCCCGTTTTGGAAGGAATCAAACGTCTTGAATTGTAAACACTCATCAACACATATAATCATTTCCGAGCTAAATTGATCATTACTGAAGATTCTGTTTTAGCAATAGAAATTTCACAAATAATCAAAACTAGCAAACACTAATGAAAACTGAATTTGTAGACTTTTTTTCTATATGCAGAAGCCCTGTAATGTTCAAGAACACCTCATGAATCAAGGAACAGGAGATACGAATTGGCATCCACTTTGAATTTTTGAAGTTTGTGAGACTCAGGAAAACCTCTCTCGGCAAAGAGTTACAAAGTTCACCTGTTCTATTGAGGAAAGATTCCTGAGCAAGAGAGGCTCGATAGGTCTCCAAGTTCACAACAAAGGGGTGGGAATTCTGTACTCGAAGAGTCATCCGTGTAGATATTGCCAAGGGTGGTACGATTGATAACAATTCGGAAGAGCAATGACCGTGAACATTTCTATAGAAGAGGGACAAGTCTCCGACCCTTCTAAGATGCTCCAATGAAGTGAGCGAGTCTGTGAGCGAAGAATCACCAACAAGACGGATTGCCATTCTCAAACTTTTATAATCCTTCATCTGAACTTGGCAATGAAAGTTTTTTTTTGATTCAGTATTTTCAGGAAAGACAAGTAAGAGTGAATAACCTTAATTCCACCAACAGTTTGGGTTTTTATCAAAAATAATATGAACTTCAACAGATTCGAAATATTTAAATAACTCCAAACTTTTATAAGCCTTCATCTACGTTTGGGAATGAAACCAACGACTCAAAACCAAATACGAAAAAATATTCATATTTGTAACATGACACCATCACTTGTAGAATTTGGTACAAAATTATTCAATGCATAAGGATCATTCTTCATTATTGTCAACTTCATACTATAACTGTGACAAACAATGATCAAAATGTAAAGAGAAGATTCAGGTTCATTTTGAAGCATACTTTTCGCCAGTGTCTGTTTTTACGTAATTACTCTCCATTTTAATATTACTCATCAACCTTACTAAAACTCCGAATATATTCAGAAATTCAAGATTTAGTACCAAGGGACTAGCATCCCAATTATAGTCGTATGGCGATTGCTGGTTTGTAAGTGTAAGGGAACAACCGCCATTTTTTGTCACATGATATGTATCGCCTCATTATGAAAATTGGTTATAATTCCGAAAAAAGGCTTGAAGAAGGACTAAGTTGTAAAGGACACGTAACGAATAAAAACGCGTACGACCACCTAGGTTTATTTAGTGCAAGAACGTAAGCGAGATTGTTTTTTCCATTTTCCGAACTTTGAATTCGGATTCGTGTTCAGCAGCTCAAAATACGTGAGTAGCACCGAAATGAGATATGAGCTATATTCGCCTCGAACTTTTGAAGATTTTGAGGACACCTCTTCCACTAAAGACTTCTACGATTATGAAATAGGCATAAATCAATTCTAGGAATAGAGCTACATCTAATTACCCGGGAAGAATAGATTCAATGAGGTAGTAATCAATTTTACCTTCTTACAGAGAGGAAACTGGAAATCTCTGAATTTAAATTCATTTATTCCTAGGACTAGTCCCTTATCTTTTACCTGCAAATATTTGGTAGGTATCGTATTCAAAATTGAAACTTATCTTACTTAGAAATGTTATAAATACAAACTGTATACAGAAATGCAACTTCCTTTTTTTTCATGTTATATATCTACTTTATTCAAGTGAACAGAATTCTTTGGATTTTTTTATGAATATTTTTATGAATGCATCACCTAGCCCAATTGAATTTTTGGAAATATTTTTGATTTTCTTGTTGCAATGTTGACATAACATGAACGAAACTTAAAGTACCATTGACTGTATATTATGTGAAATTGATATTGTTTATAGAACTATTACACAACTTACAATTATTGGGACACATTTCGGGGTTATGTTTCTGTTATGCGAACTTCTCTCCAAACAAATGAACAATTATTTTCAACGGAAATTACTTTTTCGAAATTTGTAGTAAATGGTTGTGAATCGAAAACTAGTGTTGAAGTAGGTGGAACTTTGCGAAAAAAAACGTTTGTGTTCCGATCGTAACATTGGGCAAAAAAAAACAGGTGGGGAGAACTGCACCTCAATTTCAAATTTGTGTCCTCTCAGTTCGGAAACAATTGTTATGAGCAGTTTTTTCGGTATTCTGACAAGCAAAGCTCCAACATTCTCAAATGATGTAGTTTCACTAAATATATACCCAACAAACATTCGCGTAAAACAGAAAGCTTTTATAGAAGGCGAGCATATTCCAGATTTTGACATTTCTGATTGCCAAGAAAACTTGAATTCATCTCGTATGGATATTTGTATTCAACTTAATTTTAAATCAGTTGTTAAGATTGAAACAGTAAATACATTGGCCAACGTCGACGACCTTTGAAAATCCGCTTCAAGGAACACTTTGCACACGTGAGGCACAGAAGGGTAGAAAAGTCCAGTGGTTGGACAATGATCATAGAATTGGTGAAAGCAATCTGGGAATTATTGAGGTTATGCATGAATTCGGAAGTATAGAAATAGCAGAAAAAGTAAAATTAGTATGAATGGTGACATCTCGCTATTTATTTCAGTATTAAGAAATCAATTAAAATAATATACTGCTTGAAAATGAGGACGTGTAGTGTTATGATAAAAAGAATGACAAATTTTGTGTGTTACAATCAACATAAATTCTATGTGAAAAATGGCGAAGTTTTACAACAAAATGAACCTGTAACTCCGAAAATAGACGAGACCGCCGAAAATTTCATTTAGATTTTTTGAAAAAGAAGATGAATATGCTCATTGCGGTTAAATTTCGTTTGTCGGGCACAACAAAAGTGCGGGAACAAACGTATTTTGACCTCCTGAAAAGAAAATTCAAATGAAATTTTCGGCGGTCTCAATTAGTTTCGGAGATATAGGCCAATTTTTGGGTGAAATATGGGATTTTGTATTACTCGTTTCTGTGGCAAAGTAACACTCGAAATGCCTCCTTCTTTTTTGTCAGCAAAATGACACACCCTCAATCATCCGTTTTACACACAGTTTCAATCAAAAACACTGAGTTTTAAAGAAAAATTTGGCATATTACAGCTGAGGTGAACAGATACCGGGGCACAGGAATATGAGTCAAGTGCCGGGATCTGTTGCTTTCCTGACTGCTGAAAAAAGAGCGCATTTTTTATGAAAAGTGTTTTTTTTTCAATTGAAAAAATGCGCAAAACGGATGAATAAGAGAGTGAACATTGTGCTGATGAAAAAGGAGACATTTTGAGTGTTATTTTGCTGCAAAAACGTGAACTAGGCAATGCGGTAATACTTCGGTCCCTATGAGCACCAGTATTGGAAACGATAATGGTTTGTCTGCTGGAAAATGTTGAAAACGAGTGTAATGTTTTGATAAAAAGCAAGATACATTTTTCGTGTGTTCAAACAACAGAAAGGTGATGTGAAAAATTGTGAAGTTTCACAAGAAAATGAATCTGTATCTCCGAAAATATACGAGACCGCCGAGAATGTTATAATGTTTTTTTATAGACGAGACAGAAAAACATGAGTTACAGAAAAAAAAGGTGCTCGTAGTGACCGAAGTATTAACCTGTTTCTTAAATCTCAGTGTGCCCGACAAACGGAATTTGACCTTCACTGCGACCGAAGTTTTACCATATGTCATTTTGAAAGTATAGAAGCGATGAGAGAAGTGGCACATTGTATAGCACCCATAGAAAAATTATCTGTCGACTCACCTCCTCCTAACTTTACTCTTAGTCGGTGTGATCTCGGCCACAGTCTTGGCCTTTTGCCCGAGACACGAGCGGCTCTTCGGCTTCTGTCGCGCCTGCACGATCTTCAGCGCTGCCTCTGCTGCAGCTTGTCGTAGCGCTGCGCGCGCACATTGAACTTCCTGCAGGACGGGACGGGCGTTCGCCTGCGGCTCGCCGTGTTTTTGAAGCCGTCCCCTTCGCCCTCCGTGTTGATCCTGGAGGTGGAGAACTCTTCGATGCTGCTGTCCATTTTTAATGTGAATTGACAAGGTTTTTTTATTGGAGATATGTCAGTGCCAAGTACATATAGGTGTGCTTAGATGTGGGGAACTGTCATAGTGCGGTGAGTTTTACGTATGATGGATATACAGGGATATGTGAATGAGGTATACATTCAACGAAAACTATGCTCTTCGGGGAGTTCGTTCACTCTAGTTGCATCGCACCAACTCACGATTGGTATCGTGAAAAAGTTTCGGAATGCTGGATTGCATTCTTAAAAATTATTGAGAGAAAGGGTTAATATAAATATCCTACAAACCAAGAAATTTTTATTCTAAGATGATGAGAAACAGAGAAAGCAATATAGTCCATATTGTCTCTTTGACAGCTCTAAACTGATTTGAAATTTCAAGCAACGTTGCTGAATTGTAATGGTTTACTGACCGAGGTGGGAAGTGATTCATACCTGTCTCGAGATCATAGTCACCCTCGACGCTTTGCGTCTCGGTTAACTAACTGGTTTCGAGACAGGAATGAAACTCCCTACCGAGATTTGTATATTATTTACAACCATCATATTTCGATTAAAATTAATAAATCTCTGTTTCGTTCTGAACATATCTTAAATATTACATTTAACGACAAATTATCAAGAACGCGGTTTTCTCAGAATAATCAAGTAGATATATTGTTACCGTGACTACGAGGTATACAATTATTGTCACCAATATAAATAAATGTCAGATAAAGTCAATAAATGTCAGAAAAAGTCTAGAATAGGTGAAATGAGGGCGGGAAGTGAGGGCGAGCAGCATTACATATAAATATGGCTGTATTTATTTACAACCATATATGTAATGATGTCATTACTAACGTCATTGAAGGTTGGGAAGTGTCACATTACACACCTCTACTTCCTCACATTGCGCGACGCGAACGCCTCATAGCGAGCAACCCCGGTATCCACAGTCCGAGGCAAACTCGAGCGATCGCCACGAGGCATTCGCAACGAGCAGCCTCGCACTGTCGATACCGGCCTTTACTGTGTTTAATGAATTTTTTTTGGAGTATCAGCAAAAGAACAGAAAAAAAGTTTGCGATTTATCAGAGTTGTTTGAAAAAAAAAACTGAAAATACTCTTCTTCAATGAATATTTCGAATACATTTTGTTCTTTTTCCTAAACACGAAAACTGCGAGCACAGTTGTTATCATTTATATTGACGTTTGATATACTCAAGAATATGGCGATATAGAACCATTTCAATTATTCCTTTTTACAAATGGTATGCATGAAAGCAAGGCACAGTGTATATTCACGAGATCAGGTAAGAATGACTATCAGTTATTGACTGATACAATTTTTTCTCTGCTAAATAGTTACTAGGAAATTACAACGTGGTCTTGTACTCAGAGTTTGCACAGGTGGTTTGCTGAACGTTAATCATATTATCCTTGGCCGTGTTCATTTTTTATTACTTGCAATCTTGGAAAAACGTTGGTCTGTTATAGACGGCTCTTTCATTAAAATTCCTATATGATATAACATGATATGACATATTTATTTGATCAAGTTAGAAAGTAATTGTTTTTGACAAGTCAAGACATTAAAATGATTAAAAGCTTACATCTAAGATATTTGCTAAAAAAAAGTACCTGCCACACACACTGATACAATCTACACACACTGATACATATTAAACATTTATGTTGCAAAGTAGAGCACAGTAGCCACAGTATATATATACCTGGACTGGAAAAATTATGTTTTACAATACTAGTTAGTGAGAATCTTATAGTAGATTATAATTTTTGTAAGTGATTTTATAACTGGACATCAGGGGAGTTTTTCTCACTCTTTTCTTGCCTGAAGTAGGATGGTCTCATTAGCTCGCCAGATCTGGTATTGTAGTTATGTATATGGGAGTTCAAGCAATAATTATCCTTGTTAAGATGTATATCTAGCAATGTTTCAAATATATAGAGTGATGGCAAGGGCATAATTTTCAATTTTATAAACAGGGGTCTACAGTGTTCTCTATATCCTGCACGAGACATTATCCTCACAACTTTTTTCTGTAGTTTGAATATTCTATCAGAGTGAGACGATCGTCCCCATATAATTATGCCATATTGGATGTGGCTGTGAAATAATGCAAAGTAGCAAGACCTAACAGTATCATTAAAGACCAACTTCAGCAAGTTGCGAATGACAAAAATTGCACTTGTCAATTTTCGACTTAGAATATCTATATGTTCTTGCCAGTTTGAATTGTCATCGATGTAGATACCAAGAAGCTTAATGTACTTATTGCTTTTGCTTTTGGGATTCTAGGAAAATATAAAATTTTGATTTTTCTCTTCATTAAGTTTCAAAGAATTCGGCAGAAACCAGTTTTTGATCTTTTCAATACTCTCTTCCATTATACATTGTAGGGTGTCCATATCAACGCTTGTATTTATAAGGGTTGTATCGTCTGCAAAACAAACACATTTTAGAGGATGTGTGTAGTGAAACAGATCATTCAAATAAATTAAGAATAATGTTGGCCCTAATATGGAGCCCTGAGGAACTCCATGTTGAATATTGGTGAATTCTGAGAAAGTGTCATTTACGAAAACTGTTTGTTTTCTGTTAGTCAGATATGATTTGAATAAACTAAAAGATAGTTCTCTGATACCGTACTTGTACATTTTGTCTAGCAGTAGTTTGTGAGAGACACAATCGAAGGCCTTTGAGAAGTCACGTAATGTTAGAGAAACAAAGTGTCCTCCTTCAAGACCCTCGACTATGTCTCTGACAACCCCCTGAATGGCCCGTGTCGTATTACATTTTTTTCGAAAGCCGTATTGATTGCAGTGAAGTGTTTTGTTCATATCCAAGTACTCCATCAGTCTAGCATTTAGGACACTCTCAAAGATTTTCCCAAACATAGGAATGATGGAAACCGGGCGATAATTTTCGGCACTGTCCATGTCCATTAAATATTGGCAGTAATTTTAAAAGTGTCAGAAAAGTTGCCCTCTGTCAAACATAAGTTGTACAGTAATACAAGTTGTTCAATATAATTGTCAAGTGTATCAGTAATAATTTTTTTATTCATACCAAAATAGTCTGTACATTTCGAGTTTTTCATCCTGCTCAGAGCACTTTTTATGTCCTCTGTATTAATTGGCCTCAGAAAGAACGAACAGCACAGTGATTTTATCTCTTTCAAATTTTCCATAGGATCGATATCACACCTGGGTAGGTTTTCAACAATATCTTGGGCGACATTCGCAAAACACTTGCTGAACTCTTCAGAATTTAATTGACACTGATTGTTTGATTTTCTTTTATTTCTTTGATTATTAATAATTTTCCAACTGTGTCGGGCCGTTCAAAAGATAGAATTCAAGGACGCGTGAACAGTGAATGCCTGCATCTATATATAGCCTGCGCGGCGTAGCCACGCCTTCTAAACTGAAATAAATGAAGAACTGTTTACACTGTACTGTACTCATTTGTGCTTTGTATTTACGTGTGTTACGTTAATTAAATAATATGCATGAAAACTGTAGAGGAAAAAGGTGTAATAATGAACACTTATGAAAAAGCATCCCAAGAGTTTATGGGAGAACAGGAAAATGCTGTTGAATTCACTGCCGAGGCGACGTTTTTGTTGAGTGGTGTAAATCGGACTTGTAACATTGGGGAGAGGAACATTCAAAGAGTGCGTGCCGTTCACGTGATCATTCTATCTTTTCAGCTGCTACAGGCTACACTATAGATACAGTTTCCCAATAATCTCTCCCTCTTTTTCCATCCAATCTATTTCAGTCCCACCGATATTTTCTAAGATATTTTCTGACTTCTTGTCAGAAATTGTTCTTCCGGATATAATAATTTTTGAATTATAGGTTTGAAAACTTACTATATACAGTGTGTCCCTAGACCAGTGGGACAGTTGAATATCTCTTGAACCAATAGGAATTCAAAATAAATTCCTATCCATCCCTTTTTCGGGGCAAACCAAACCTTTTCAAACACCCCCCCCCCCTTTTTTTTCCCCCCCCCCTTTTTTTCTTTTCCCCCTTTTGTTCCCCCCTTCCCCCCCCTATATCACTCCGAACATACAAAAAATCACTCCAAAGGTGCAAATCAATATAAGGATACTGACATACATAATATGGTAAAATTCAACCCTTCGTAGAATTGAACATTTCTGTTTCAAATGTGGCTCTGTTTGCTCCAATATCGAGCCAGCTGTGCTTCGAAAATAAAATACGATCATGCCGTGGAGAAAAGATAAATAGAATAGAATTTTATTCATCTTGAAATTTACATAATGTAACAAAAAACCATCACATCACACAAATTTATCAGACTAGTCAAAAGCAAAGCGATAAAATAGGACTTACACTATAAAATAAAATTCAGTTCACAAGTAGGATTTACACTATATAATAAAATTTCATTCAAAAATTTAAAAAGTCATCGATGCTATAAAAGGCATGATGAGATAAGAACATATTTAATTTCTGCTTAAAACTATTGTTTTTCAGCTGTAAATGTATATCTGTATCCAATATGCTACCAAA
This sequence comes from Zygogramma bicolorata, assembly GCA_032362365.1. NCBI lineage: Eukaryota > Metazoa > Arthropoda > Insecta > Coleoptera > Chrysomelidae > Zygogramma > Zygogramma bicolorata. The sequence goes on from JAVJAQ010000734.1 coordinate 389,111, forward strand.
CTTATTAAAACATTTTACACCTATATATTCAGGTGAATGTTGAGCAATTTCCAGACGTGAAAATGGATGATGTATATCTAGTTTACTTCGTGTGTTGTATGAATGTATGTCGACATTCTTAGGAAAAGTTTGTTCATTTTCTTTGATATACAATATGAGCTGGGAAATATACAGACTTGGTAAGGTTAAAATGTTGGCTTTTTTGAATAGTGGCCTGCAAGATGTGGTTAGTGGTGCATTAAACATTGTACGGAGTATTTTTTTCTGGACTATAAAAGCTTTGTTGATATGTGCTGATGACCCCCAGAAAATCAAACAGTATTGAAGGGTTGATTGCATCAACCCGTAGTATAGGAGCTTAAGTACTGAAAATGACACTGTGTCTCTCATACTACGGGTTAAATAACAGAGAGAACTTAATTTTGTACAAACTTTGTTTATGTGGAATTCCCAAGTGAGTTTTGGATCTAAAATTAATCCTAAAAATTTAATTTTGTCAGTGCTTTGTATGTAAGTGTTATTGATACATAATTGAGCATCATCGGTTAGAGTCATGTTTTTTGGCAAAAACTGCATGTAACTAGTTTTTGTTGGATTTAATACAAGTCAATTTTTTTGAGAATAGTCATTGAATTCTTGTGATGCTTTATTGCAGTTGTCAATCAGTTGGTTGAATTGGTTATGAGATATTATAAAGTTTGTATCATCTGCATATTGTATTATTCTGTCGGGCGATGTACATATTTTGGCAATATCGCTTATAAAGATTATAAAAAATAAAGGAAACAGAACATTTCATTGGGTCGGATCTTTTATTATCGAGAACAATGGTTTGAGAGCGGTTTGAGAGATATGATTTAGCCCAATGATATGGTTCACCTCGTATTCCCATTCCGTCCATTTTCATTAGTAGTAATTTATGATCCACAAGGTCAAAAGCACAAGTAAGATCATAAAAGAGTCCTATTGTTCTATGTCTCTCATTTAATGAATTATAAACAAAGTCCAAACAATTTGCTACAGCTTTTGCAGTAGATTTATTTTTTCTGAAACCAATCTGAATGTCTGGTAGTAAATGAAACTGTTCAAGGTATCCGTTAAGGCGCTCAGAATAGGCCAATTCAAATATCTTAGCGATATGGCTAGGTATGCAGATCAAACGATAGTTCGCTATATCACTTGTCGAACCCCTACCTTTATAAACTGGAAATCCCTTGGATTCCTTTATATTAGGAAATTGACCTCTTGAAAAAGATTCATTGATTAAATAAGATAAGGGCTCGGCAATATACACAGCCACAGCTCTCACAACTTTTCCGCTTATGTCATCAATACCCTCTGCAGGTTTAGATGTAGTTTTCCTTATAAGTGAAATTATTTCAGTTGGTGTTGTGGGATAAAGAAAGAAACTTTTGTAAAATGTATCAATTTTCATTAAATAGTCGGGAGATATTTTATTTTCATTATTTTTATCCATAAAATATTTATTTATGAAGTTCACTTTATCATCAGTTGGTATTTTGTTATTATTGACCTTAGTTATTATACTAGATAACGCAGGTTTCATTTTGTTTTCATTTTCGTTAATAATCTTCCAACTCTCCTTTACATGTTGTTGCTGTTTTCTATTCGTGTATTATTTTTTTGCTGTAAATAATTGCGTGTGATTTTTTGGTATTCTTTTTTAAATGTGTTATATCGATCTGTATAATAAGGATTATTTAGTTCTTTACGTAGTCTGTTCATTTCACATAGCATATTGTGCATATCCCTGATATGTCTCGGAAATATATTGACTTTTTTGGGCCTTAGTTTATTTCTTGTTTTTGGAAAAACAATGTTATAATAATATAAAAATGTTTCGTAAAATGCCGACACTTTCTCATTAAACTCGTCACAGGCATACATCTCTGGCCATACCTCTCTTGATAGTATGTTTTGGAAAGTAGTTATGTTAGAGTCATTAAGATTTCTGGTGAAGATGTACTGATCACTACAGCTCACAGATAAAGTAATGCTAAATGAACCAATTTGGTATGTATGGTCAGATAGAAAGGTGTCAAATATTTTAATATCCTCTAAATTAAAATTACTGAAGAAGTTGTCAATACACGTTGATGATGTTTTCGTTTTTCTGGTCGGGACATTTATAAAATGTTTAATATTATACTCATTTAATACGTTTATGAGATCATTTTTTTGATTACTTTCAGCCATAAAATTTATGTTGAAATCTCCACAGATAATAAATAGACTGTTATTTTTATAAAAGTTAAATATCAGTAATTCCAGTTGCTCAATAAACTGTTTATGGTTACTGACCTTTGGGGGTTTATAAAGAGAAAAAATATATAGATTTTTTGAATTGTCTATTGTTATTTTACCACCGCATATCTCAAGTATATCTTCAATACACCACTCACTCACATTTATGGACTCAACATTTAGATTCGCTAATATATTGTTTTTCGTAAATAAACATACACCTCCATTTTTCTTTTCGGTACGAGAAAAATGTGACAGCAGTTGAAAATTTGGAATTGGGGTTATATTGATATTATTGGATTCAAGCCAGTGTTCGGTAACACAAAGGATACTTACATCATTCTGCTGTAATATAATATTTAAATCGGGAATTTTCTTGGCTAGACCACCCTGTATATTAATGTGCATAAAATTTAAGTAATTTGTTCTTGAAGAGTGTGGTAATATAGATGGAATTTCTTCATTCTCTCTTATAAAAAAGATTGTGACTGTCCAGGATTTATTTGCTCTAGAACTGTTTCTTTATACATATAATAATACAAGTTGTAACAGCAGCTAATTATAAATCTAGTGGTAGTTTGAATATAATTTGAGAGAAAAAGTAGAAGTATTGGTGTTTGAAATGTTGGGAAACTACTCACAGAACAGGTGGGTCAGTAGGCAAACTCAAAAACTAGAAAATCAAAACGATTATTTTGTTGTAACACGAGTTGTCATATCCACTTCTACCATTCAACTACTAAAAAACGTAATGTGAAAAATCAAATGGTTCGAAATGAGTTATAGTTTGTATTCCTTTTTTCTATTCGAAGAAAAAAAAAAAACGCTAAACTAATTCGGCAAAACTGAAACAAATTGAAATTTCGAAAATATTGAAATAAAATATGTGAAGAGAATCAAAGACATATTGAACAGAGAACCGATAAGGTTATGTAATTAAAAATCACTTCATAAATGGTTTTTTAATTTCGTTATAATGGATTTTTATCAACTATTGGCCAGTTCCATCAGTTATTTGATAAGAATATATTAGTGAGTGTGAACGAAAAAAAATCGATAGGAAAAATTATTCATGAAGCCCAGAAAAATTCACAAAAATCGAAAAAAATCGAGAAAATGAAACTTTCATTTGGAATAGAGTTTGTGTTAGTTGATACACATCGCATTTCTTTATTCTCCCCCTCTTTTATTTTTTGAACGAGTCAACTCAAAGAATGACAAATAAAAAAATTCAAGATGGCGACTGGCTCCTGATGAATACTTTACAACCCTAGAATATGAAGTCAATATCTTCACCTACTACAAAATGGCGGAACGTTTAATAATTGCTTGCACACATCGACGTTTGACTTCATAATTTGAGGAAATAAGTTTAGAAGATGCTCGAAATGGTTGCCTCAAACGTCTTGAGATAAGAACAGCCTAGATGATATTTCACGACGAACATTTTCGAACACAGCAATGTCGATATTTCTATTACAAATATTTATTATTCTCTGCCGTACTTTCAATATTTAAGCAGGTTCAGTTCCGTACACCTGCTTCAAATATCCCTATAAAAAGTATAAAGGTGTCGAATCTGGCAAGCGGGCTGGCCATTCCGTAGTACCTCCGATGGCCAATCCAACGACCATGAAAAGTATTATCCAAATAGATTCTTACTTGTCCGGAGTAATGTAGTGGTGCTCCATGTTGTTGGAATAATATTATCCATATCGAATTCATTAGGATTCGGTGTTTAGAGGATCAATAGTAGTTGCCATCATATTCAAATACAAATCCCCTGTAGACCATTCTGGAGATAGTTTACGTTATACCTATCTACTTATGAAATCGAAAACTAAATGAGAATATCTGAAGTGAACAATGATGGTCGTTATACTGACATTTTTGTCTTTTTTTTATAAACAAAAAATAACCTATCGGAACTTATCGGGTTGTTGGGATTGCCATATGAAAGAGAAAAACGAATATTTCTAGAAATATCGATATTAATGTGTTTGTTTTCACGTATTTATTAAATGTTCCGCCATTTTGTAGTAAGTAAAGGTATTGACTTCATATTCCAGGGTTGTGAAGTATTCATCAGGAGCTTTAAAATGATGTAGCACAAGACCCCCTTTTCTATTTGATTTTTTTTTTCCAGATGGCGCCTAGTCGCCATTTCGAAATTTTCTTTTGTCAATTTTACTCAAACATGATAATAATAATATTTATGCATCAATTACATTATCCCAAGTTTCAATTTTTTGAGATGACCCGTTCAAAAAATAAAAGGGGGGGGCAATGAAGAAATGTACTGTATAATACCTGATTATAGAACCAGTTAGAAGTTACATTTTATATAACGAGATCCCGCAAAGTAGGGTGAGTTATACAAGAGGAAATTTCACATCGACAACAAGATTTTCTTCTGATTTCGATAGAAGATATTCTTTAATCATTTTCTCATAGTGAAAATGTCTACCTTACGGATTTTGCCATGTTCGTTTACCATATCGCTTCTCAATTTGACCTCTTTCACATGTTCATAAAATTATTAGAAATGAATTTTCTGGAATATTATATCAGTACTTACTTCTTTTACTTTTTTTAAACGAGTGATGAAAAATAATCAATTATATAACGGTTTCTAAAAAGAAAGGCGTCTTGACATTGCCGTAAATTTTCAAATGTGGCAAAATTAGAAAATAGTACATTATTCAACCAGCGTATAACGATGGCCATTATTTACGAGAGTTTTACGGCTACGATCCATAGGCGAGTGGCCTAAATCACCGAGAGAATAATAGCCATTATACACGAGTAGATTACTTTACTTTTTCCACGACTAATAACAAATTTTGCTTGAAGTTTTTTTTGTTGGAAAATGTTGTTACATTACATAAGTACACATTTTCAGAAATACTATTATTTCATTCTGACAAATATTTCATTCAATGCATTATTATTCATCTATACACAGTACATACTTATCGAAAATTATAATAATCGTAAAATATCTCATAATGATTAACACAAAAATCTTTGTATTGAGCTCAAAAAATATCACGTACTTATCTAATCTTACAAAATGATATTTATATTATAAGTTATTCATTTATAGTTAATAATAATTGTAATTATTCAGGCCAGCCTCAACTCACCTATACTGTAGGTATATGGACTAACACCTATCAGGAAACAACTACTTCCCTGGCTAATACCAAGAAGGGCATTGGATTACATCCAACAGGTGTTAGCGCAGGATTCTTCACAGAAGAAATTCCTGCATATGCTCTTGGCGATACAACTGCCAGAAATAATTTTCAATTAATAATATACAAAATATTAAAGTATTAGCCCAAAGATATTTGTCAGAGCGAAGGTCATTTTGACAGGTCATGTTTTACATTGAAATATAGGAATCAGACCATCCTACAGAGAAGTTGGGTGTCTTTTTATGTAGTATTTAGGGTGTTCGAATAGTTTGTAAGCAAGAAAGTACACTAGCCAAAGTCATAGAGGTATTGAGACACGTTTCAAAGAGCATTTGCGACAAGAGAGATCACTCGATCACTAACGCATTGCCTTTGATCATTCCTAAGGCAGTCGCAGAGGAAACACTGGTTCAAAAACCTGCAGATCACGACAAAAAACCCAAAAGCAAGCAGTTATTTATAACACCAACAATAATTTCACTAGTGTTCCGATTCGTGTTAAAGAAATTGATTGCTATTTCGCTTTCCCACTAATATAGGTTTCGCATTCGATCATATCCAACTGATGATCTGTTGATTGCCTTTCACTTTAATGAATTTCGTATTTTTCAGTTGAAGTCATCCAGACTGATCCAGAATTCAGAGTACGTGCAGAAACAGAAAACAGCAAAATGTTCAACGGGGGAGGAGAAATCCTGGTGCCACGTAGGGCTGTGCCCTCACAAACTCCCCAACAATCCAGAAGGTAACACATTGCGTATAAATACCTCAAACGTTTTGTAGGTCTCGATGGACTCAAATGCGTGGTTGTTGTTTTTTGGTGTTTACTAGACACGATATTTGAACAACTCTTTGAGAGAAGTGAGTAGTCTCAAACCTTCCATTGAAATGTGAAATTTTGAATAGATCAAAGGCTTTGTTTATGTTTTATTTATTCTACACTAAGAAAATCAACAACTGAAAAATAAATTTCACTAAGCCATTGAATTTGAAGAGGAATGTGAAGAAAATCCACAAGAGTTTTTATGTTAATGAAGCTCCAGTTGCAAATATGAGTATTATTATTCGTATAAACAAATTACATTTCTCAGTAAATATTTCAGAAAGGCATTTGAAAGACATTTTACGCTTGGATAAAATTCAATCTTTTTGACGTCTGTTGTACTTTAAAAAATGTGACATTCGACTATTGCATTTTGGGTTGTGAACAATACACCAACAATTAGGTCTATTCTGGTATCTTGAATAACTTTCAATATTACATATTGATTTATTGAAAATAATCGACAACTGTTATAGGAGATGATGCACCATTGAGATTTCTGAAATATCTTTTAGGTTGGATATGATATAATTTTCACTTCCCGAAAAAGTTTTGAAAAATATCGACTATTGAAAATTTGTGATGTGCATCATAATTGCATTTGATGTCATTCTTGAATGTTTCTAAATAATCTAATGATTTATAAGAACCAATAGGCCACCAGAATAGCAAGAACGTTTTCGACTCTGTAGACTTTTCAAATGTGGGAGCTGTTCAAAAAAAAGCAATTTCGTATATATTTTATCTCCCTTAAACTTATTTGTTTTGATTTGTTGAAGCCTACATCAAGATAGTGGAACAACCCGCCCTGAAAGCCTTGAGGTTTCGCTACGAGTGCGAAGGTAGGTCCGCGGGTTCGATCCCCGGTGCTAGTAGTACCCCCGAAAACAAAACCTACCCCACCATCCAGATAGTCGGCTACCAAGGCAAAGCTGTCGTGGTGGTGTCCTGCGTCACGAAGGACAAACCCCACAAGTGAGTTCAATCAGTATTGTCTTACTAGTTCATTATTATGTTTTGATTGTTTGGTTACTATGTTTACAATAGAGTACTTCAGGCTAGTGAGGGCTTAAAGTTTATTTTACGGCCCGCGCTGTTTTATGATCGCGAAGATGTAAACTTTACTTTGTGGAATGAGCGGGCATAATGTTCACTTTGCAGCTCTTGCGGCCCAAATAGTTATTTATGTATCAAGGGCGTAAAATAGGCTATATTTGATGTCATTCATTATAGAACACGACAGAAATACTTCAAGGCTGCCGTGAGGCTGTATATAATATATAATAATAGTAATAATAATAATAATAAAAATGTTTATTGAAGTTATATATACTTCAACATCATATTGGGTACATATTAAGTACATAACATTATTTGAACATATGGGATATACTTCAAAAGGCAGAATATTGGCAAGCCATTTTTCAATTCTGCCTCAAAGAAAATAGAAATACGTTAAATATTTTTTATTCATATCATATTGAAAACAGAATAAATCAAGAAGTGATGGAAATAATATTACCATGGCAACTCAGTCAATTTCTCGAAATGAGATTGTATAGGATCGTAGCCATATCTGCTGTCAATTTTTGTGATCACAGATAATTCATTAGCGATTTTGAAATGGATTGATGTTGTGGGTTTGATCATATGACTTTGCATCACAAAATATTAAGAAAATTTCAATATTCTTTTAAGCCATCACAATTATTGAAACATAGATGTCTTGAATTATACAGGAAGGCTCATTATGAGTTACTTATAAGTACAATAGATATATTGATAGTCTGATGGATTCTTGACTCGTAATGTGCACTGCTCCTATACGTTTCAATAATTTTGCATTTATCGAAACCATCGTAATATGAAAGATTTCTATCGATATGAGTTTAAAATTCACTTCAGCACCTTCTTAATGATTTTAACTCCCGCCGGGCGATAAATTAGTCCGCGGGCGCTAAAGTACTACTTTATAGAGTAAGGTCCCAGAGCATTCAGACATAACTTATTTTCACACGGATGAAACCTGAAGTTTTCAGTAGCGTCTCGTGTGCCTTGAATACCTACGCGCTTTGTGGAACTTGCCGAGTGACACCTGGGCATGTACCAGGTGAGAAAGGTAACTGAAAATAAGAATTATTTAACTTAAATTCACATGGCTGATTTTTATATATGTCATGTAGAATATTATTTTAAAGTAATATCATAAGTGTCAGACACTTGTGATGGACCAGAGCTTTTATCAGACGCTTTTAAGCTACCCAAAAAATAAATGAACTTTACTTATTTTCACATGTCTGATTTTTTAATATGTTATTGAAGTATTTATTTAAAAGTTATATTCAATCAGTAAGACAAATTAGAGTGACCAAACATCCCTTAAGACAAAAATTATTCAGCCAGAAGTATGAGGGCGAGAGTACTATGCATGCGCTTCAGAGTGATTGAGACGTCCATAATAACTCGGTTTCCCTTCTCAAACTCACCATCTGTTTCAATCTACTGTGTATGTGCTGTATGAGTGTAATATAACTTATAGTATACAGTTTAGTCAGTGTTGTTTTTTAAGGCACAATTGTGCCAAAAGGGGCACTATGGTAAGCACTTTGAGAAATTGGTCGAAAACGGGCACAATTTTAAGATTCCGTATTTTCGTGGTTCCGTGGTCATTTTCACTTGTCTAAATTCTCACTTTTCATTTCATTTTCCTCAACAATCCTGTTTCCTGTTAGTATGAAATTTAAAAATTATGATTTCTATGCAATACATACATGATTTCTCAACGTTCAGATTGGTAAACATTAAAAAATGGAGCTTCATGTAGTATTTAATATGCAATTGATGGAATTCCGCAGGTTTCTGGGGCCAAAATTGCCTCCTTTGGGGCTTTGGACAAACCGTCTACTTTTTGCGAGGACAAACGCTAACTCGAATGTGACTCAAGTGGCAATTTTTCATATTTATAATATATTATTGAATATATTTATATTTTTACGATGCAGAAAAACTCAAAGTCGTCTCCACAATTTAATATTTGAAAGATGTTCAGTACGGTGATTCAGTACATGTTTCGAACCTACATAGGTTCATCATAGGCTGAATTTACATTGAATTCTACAATAAAGGAAGAGTAATATAATATTAGTTGATAAATGAAGTATAAAATTTACTTACATGGAGATGAAAAAAATAGCAAATTCACTTGGTGAAGTTCAAAAAGACATAAAAAATTTGTTTGGGTTAGGTTATTTTTCTAATATTGCATATTGGGCATAAGGGCTCCAAGCCCCCCAATCTTTAATGTATTTATGGTGTTAGGGATGTCCCAAATTCCCCTAATATCAAATTAATCATAATTGTCACTCGGCAAGTTCCACAAAGCGCGTAGGTATTCAAGGCACACGAGACGCTACTGAAAACTTCAGGTTTCATCCGTGTGAAAATAAGTTATGTCTGATTGCTTTGGGATCTTGGACTATTACTACTCATGCCTAAAGTCTTTTTGTGGCCCTAATGGTCCCGAAATTCACGTCAATGTCCGCTCGGGCATACAGTTCACTTTATGTAATGAAACTGCATTTTCTGATCTTTTCCTCAGGGCATAAACATCCACTAAATATCTATAGTACATAAATAACTATTATAGTGCGCCTTATTATAATTACTTGTTTGTCGACCGATATTCAGCGTCGACTTCAGCAAAAAGCTTTTTGGCGCTAACTCAGGCTGAAAATTCCGAATCACAGAATACGCACAATGATTAAAATCGACTCTGTATAATAATTACACCATATTATCTCTATAATATAGAAATAATTATATAATTCCTAATAATAACCCATCAGAAATTCCACAGAAAATGTTCTTACTCTCATACATGCAGTAATCAAGTTATATCTTACCATTATATTTTGAAGCCCTATGTTATTTCTGAAATATTCTCTTTCATCAAATATGTTGCTATACTTCTCGCGATTCACGAATTGAATAGATTACGTCGTTGTCATCGAAAAACTATGGCATAATCAGCTACATCTATCTTGTCTGTGATCCCCAAAAATTAATTCAAAATGTTTGATGACGAATTTTTGTATTAAAAGTGAACAATAAACCGTTTTATGCACCAAAGCCGTAACTTCATGTTCAATTATTTCGGACAACTTACAAAGTACCTATTGGGTGGAAGGATCTTGACCCAGTAAATTGTTGTCTAGAATATAAACTTTTTCGTTACTACGTAATTAACCCATTAGTGCATGAGGTTGGAAGGAAACTGAAAACTGCATTTTTTTGAGGAATATGTATTAAAGAAAATGTAAATAACACTAGAAAAAACAAATCACAATGAAAAGTCCAAATTTTCGAAATAAAACTGTGTCCCTTTTAGGGGACGTCATGCAAAAAGTAAAAATAATACTAAGTCAAAAAAAATATCATGACAAAGATTAACAGATATATTATTTCTTATGATACGTGAAAAAGCAATGTTTTGGATGCAATCCCACGTCACATTTGATACAAATAAAATTTGCCTTCTTCCTATACATAAGGCACACCTCCTATCAGTCTCTGAAAAATGAACCAAATGATTCAATTTGTCAAATCTTGAGTCGACAGGCAACGCTGGTGGCAGTCTTCCCTTACTTGACCTCACTCCATTTAAGTGAAGTAAAGTTAGCGCTAAGTTTCTTCGGAATGATAGTAACGAAGAGCAAACTGGATCTTCAGGATGAATGATTCTCATCAGTAGCCAAGAATTGACTACAGACACATCAAACAAGTAGACGAAAATGGGCCACCACCATTTTCTTTGTCGAATTCTCGTTCTGTAGTTTGCTACCATGTTATCCAATTTATCTACTCCACCCATTCCACGATTATAGTTATATATAATGCCAGGTTGGGGAACGTTTATTTTAGACTTTGTCAATCTACAGTAGCGTGGTGCAGTTTTATTTGCAGATGTATCAAAGTTTGAAGCTGCTGGATATTGTGTTATTTTTACTATACAATAGCTTTTTCAGTGTTTTTCAATTACTTCAACAAGGATTTTAAAAGGGTAGTTTTTACGGTTTACAGGGTGTTTCAGAAATTTCTGACATTAAAATCGTAATCGGTGACCCAAAAAACCTCCTGGTACCCATTTCCACGAAAATTCATTCAATATTGGCCGAGATATTAAATATTTATTAATTTAGACCAAAAAAACAGTTTGGACAAGTTTTACAGCGTTTTGGAGCTTTGCCCAGTAACCAAACTTGTTTACTCGGGTACTAGACACCTTTTTTGACAAATTCCAAAAAAAATTTAGTTGATCTGAGTGGTCTCGAATTACCTTCATTTTACTAAAAAATTTACTTCCTTTACTGGAGTAATTACATTCAACGACAAATTACCAAGAACGCGGATATCTCAGAATAATCAAGTAGATATATTCTTACCGTGACTACGGGGTATACAATTGTCACCAATATAAATAAATATCGAATAAAGTCAATAAATGACAGATAGATGAAATGAGGGCTGGAAGTAGAGGTGTGTAATGGGACACTTCCCAACCTTCAATGATGTTAGTAATGGCAGCATTTCACATATGGTTGTAAATAAAACAATTTACTGCTGATGTTTAATATTTGAAGATTTACCCATAAAAAACGAAAAACTAGAAAGTTTCCTGAAAAATTCAAGACGTACACGATTTCGCAAGGAATATCTCGAGATATCGATGATCTAATTTTTTTTCTCTTTCAGCTGGTTTCGCTCATCGGAACCAACCGACAGCCATCGATTTGAACACCGTCAGACTGTGCTTCCAAGTCTTTTTGGAGGGTGACACTCCCGGGAAATTCACCGTGCCCTTGAAGCCCGTCGTCAGCGAGCCCATTTATGATAAAAAGGCCATGTCTGACCTCAGAATCATCAAACTCTCCTACTGCGTTAGTCCTCTGGATGGCAGAAAGGAGGACATAATCCTTCATTGCGAAAAGGTTAGTTGTTTGGAAAAGAGTCAGAAATTCAAGGTTCACTACCAACAGACTAAAAACATGATGATACTCGGATGGTAAAAGCTAACAACCGCCATTTTGAGTCAGATGATATAGATAGCCTAATATTATGTGAGGTTATGTAACAATACCTCAAAGATAACTTGAGATCTTGGCGCTAAAATTCTAATTCAAAACACCAATACTTGAAGATTGGCGATAAATCAAATCAGTCATATCATAATTGAAAAGTATTCGTTTCGTTCGGTTATTATTGAAACCCATGAAATAGCATATGAAAATCAAAGATTCAGAGAGGAAAAGTCAAAGTTACAAAACGCGTCACCATTGCTCAAAACGAAATGTGACTATAGACGACACAACAGTGGATATCATTGGCATCGATATCCATGATGTGTTCGCGGTTAAATATTTCAAACCTGTAGTCTTGTGACGATTCCTACTGAATCTAGCTTTGTAGTGATTATAGAACGATGACTGAAAGTTGTGTTATCCAAGCACAATCGAAAAATTCACCGACAACTGACACATTTATGATGACAGCATATTTTGCATAAAATCTCGTTTTTTCGTGCGCACGGATCGAATGAGTGAAAGCTGCGAGGTTACCATTATATTATATGATGTATTTGAGCCTATATAACATAAATTGTTATAAATAAATGCCCACAGCAGAGACGTATATTATGAATATATATTCCGAACTAGGTTAGGTTAGTGTAAAACCAAATATTCCACTGCTGAAAAGCTAATGCAATTCTCACTTCTAACTAATCCCAATTAAACTGTATATAAATATGGCATACTTACATTAAAATAATCTTTACAATAATATAAACATTATTTTGGAGAAACATATACATTTATATCCGCTTTCATAATACTGACAGGAAATATACGAGTTTTCTATCATAGCTTGTTTCTGTCTACAAATCAATGGGGAGGAAGTGGGGTTTGTTTGATCTCCTGGAACTCCTGGTTCCTAAGTTCATCAGAGTCAAAATTATAGTGTGTTCTCAAATATTGTGAACATTCGTCCAGAAGATTTCGGACGTTTCGAACATATTTGTTTCAGCTCTCAGAGAAAAAATAAAAAGGTACTACATGGAGTGTGCTTTGATATGTTTCATGGCTTCTCGAGTGTTTTCTGCTCATTTTATAACTGCTACCGTTTCTGAATTTTTTTTTTTTTGGACTGAGGTGGCCTTTACTTGATGGAAATCCATAGTAATTACGCTATTAGGTAGACACGATTAAATTTCCACAAAATTTATTGTCTTCGCGACATGTTTCGGTACACTGTACCTTTATCAAGCGAATGTATTTAAAAACTAAATTATTCTTCGCTGAAAGTTCCTCAAATATATCAGGGCCTACTCTAATTATCTATGTTCCTAGAATAATACCACTGACAATGATGATGATTCCTAACTGATGCTGATAACTGATACTGATTCCTAATAATAATTATGATATCGGACCGTAGTTACTACTTATTGATTGAATAAGTTCAACAAAGGGGAACTATTGAGATCCAATTGATCATTTAGCAAACAATTTGAATTTTTTAATTTATTGATTTCCAAAAATTCTAAATAATTAAGTCTAATGCCCTTATTTTCAACATGCAGAATTTCGAAATTTTTATCGAAGTCATGGCCTTCCTCCAAAATATGATTGGCATATGATGAATGAGTTGTTTTCTTTTCATAATTCATACGATGTTCACGTATGCGGTTTTTGAATGGTCTACCTGTCTGGCCAATATATACTTTGGAGCAAGATCCACAATTCAATTTATAAACTCCTGATTTTTCATCTTTTATTGTTTTATCTTTGTTATTCTTGATAAACCTTCCCAACGTGTTATCTGTTCTATATGCTACTTTTAAATTTTGTTTATGCAAAAATGAAGCTACTTTTTCCGTAGCAGGTCCTGAATAAGTTAAGATTCTATAATTATTGTCATGGGTCCTCAAAGTGGGGTACACTTCTTGGATAGCTTTTCTATGTAGTTTTTTAGCAAGAATATTTTCTATTAATTTGACTTGATATCCATTGTTAACTGCTATTTGTTTTATGATATTTAATTCTTTGTTGAAATTGTCCACAGAAAGAGGAATGTTTACTAATCTGTGTATCATACTATGGTATGCTGATATTTTATGTTTATATGGATGTACCGAATTATTATGAATAGTGATATCAGTGTGGGAAGGTTTATGAAAAATAGCAAAGTGGTGTTTGCTGTTGGCTTTACCTATTGTCAAGTCTAAGAAATTAATTGAATTATCTGTTTCCATCTCTATTGTGAATTGAATATTTGGATGAATAGTGTTAATATATTTATGAAATGTATCTAATTGTCTGTTGGTGCCTTTAAAACAAACTATAACGTCATCTACATATCTGTACCAATACAAAAACTGTTGCGACAGTGGATGTTTATGAATTATATTTTCCAGATTGTCCATGAAAATTTCTGCCAGTAGAGGACTTAGCGGATTTCCCATGATCAAACCGTCAGATGAAGGTATTAAAGAATTTAGCTTGCGTTTCTGTCTGATATCGATCGATTCATGAATTTATCAGAAGCAGTCTTCACCGAACGAGAGAATTCATTGATCACAAAAGGTTTTAAGCATAACATAAAAAACAATAATATCATCAAGGATATGGAAATTCTTGGTGTTGAAACAGAAATTGCCCTGAAAGGTACTTTGGACATCACGAACAATAAATATCAGGCTACTAATATCATCAAATCTACGTTTCTGAAAGATAGGTTTAATATGAATGATATGAAAATAGTAAAATCTATAGTGAATAAAACCAACGAAAAGGATATAATTTTTACAAGAGCAGATAAAGGTAACACAGTCATTGCTATTAATAGGAATGATTATGTTCAAAAAACTCTTGATTTTTTAGATTCCGGTAAATTCACATTACTGAAACGTGACCCTACTCATTTGTACCAACTACAAATCAAGGAATTTTTGAGAAACTCAAATTCTATTTTCAATGAATCCGAGAAGTTCAGACTAACTCTGATGAATCCTCAAACCCCAAAATTATATTCTTTGATAAAATTACATAAACAAAACTACCCTATTCGGCCAGTAGTATCATTTGTTACAGCACCATCAGTTAAGTTATCAAGAAAGCTAATACATTTAATAACAAACTATTCTAAATTCGAACCGAAATTCAGCCTTAAAAATTCTTATGATTTGATAAATAAAATACAGGACATAACTGTTCCAGATAACGCAAAATTAATATCATTTGACGTTCAAAATCTTTTCCCTAGTATACCTCCACAAGATACCATAATCTTAGTCGAAGGTTTACTAGATAAAAATCATGTTAATCCGCTCATTAAACAAGAGATATTAGACCTTTTGTCGATATGTCTTGAACAAAATTACTTTCAATTTGACAATAAAGTATACTCTTCATCTGACGGTTTGATCATGGGAAATCCGCTAAGTCCTCTACTGGCAGAAATTTTCATGGACAATCTGGAAAATATAATTCATAAACATCCACTGTCGCAACAGTTTTTGTATTGGTACAGATATGTAGATGACGTTATAGTTTGTTTTAAAGGCACCAACAGACAATTAGATACATTTCATAAATATATTAACACTATTCATCCAAATATTCAATTCACAATAGAGATGGAAACAGATAATTCAATTAATTTCTTAGACTTGACAATAGGTAAAGCCAACAGCAAACACCACTTTGCTATTTTTCATAAACCTTCCCACACTGATATCACTATTCATAATAATTCGGTACATCCATATAAACATAAAATATCAGCATACCATAGTATGATACACAGATTAGTAAACATTCCTCTTTCTGTGGACAATTTCAACAAAGAATTAAATATCATAAAACAAATAGCAGTTAACAATGGATATAAAGTCAAATTAATAGAAAATATTCTTGCTAAAAAACTACATAGAAAAGCTATCCAAGAAGTGTACCCCACTTTGAGGACCCATGACAATAATTATAGAATCTTAACTTATTCAGGACCTGCTACGGAAAAAGTAGCTTCATTTTTGCATAAACAAAATTTAAAAGTAGCATATAGAACAGATAACACGTTGGGAAGGTTTATCAAGAATAACAAAGATAAAACAATAAAAGATGAAAAATCAGGAGTTTATAAATTGAATTGTGGATCTTGCTCCAAAGTATATATTGGCCAGACAGGTAGACCATTCAAAAACCGCATACGTGAACATCGTATGAATTATGAAAAGAAAACAACTCATTCATCATATGCCAATCATATTTTGGAGGAAGGCCATGACTTCGATAAAAATTTCGAAATTCTGCATGTTGAAAATAAGGGCATTAGACTTAATTATTTAGAATTTTTGGAAATCGATAAATTAAAAAATTCAAATTGTTTGCTAAATGATCAATTGGATCTCAATAGTTCCCCTTTGTTGAACTTATTCAATCAATAAGTAGTAACTACGGTCCGATATCATAAATTATTATTAGGAATCAGTATCAGTTATCAGCATCAGTTAGGAATCATCATCATTGTCAGTGGTATTATTCTAGGAACATAGATAATTAGAGTAGGCCCTGATATATTTAAGGAACTTTCAGCGAAGAATAATTTAGTGTTTAAATACATTCACTTGATAAAGGTACAGTGTACCGAAACATGTCGCGAAGACAATAAATTTTGTGGAGTTTCTGAAATTGTTCAAAAACAGATAATAAACTAGCACGTAGATTGTATTTTTCCCTTAGGGTTTTTCTGGAATGAAACGTCTGTCTCCTTCTTCCTCACTTACGGTCAGCCAGATAGTCAGAGAGAGATAGAGAGACGAATACGATTTGAATACAAGAGCGCCAGAAAACGACTTAGGATAACGTTTCGTTTTTTTTAATCCTTTCTTGGCAAAAAAACAAAATAGGTTAGGTTCATATTCATATGATGAAGACAATAATATCAATTATAATTTTATTCTTCAATAATCACCAAAGCAAACTATTTTTCAGAGGCATCAGCAGACATTGAATAGTTTTTGAAAAGATCTAAGTCTATTTCAATATTATTATTTTTCGATGAATAAAAAGTAATGACGATTCAACGTGTTTCAAACCGGCTTTATGCATGTTATGGTGCACGTACTCGATATATTTTATTTAACCCTTTCACTCATGTTGTATTTATATGAATACACAAGAAATGTATTGTTCTTATGAGTTATTGTGCAACCTTTTATCAGTTTACTACCAATGTATTTATTAGAATACATCTTAGTCGTCGTATAATACCCCTAACGCCATCTTTGAGTTTTGTTCAAAACTTTGAGAACATTTTTCGAAAGAGCTGATTCTTATTGCTTGTGCTATAACCTACATCATTGTATTATTTTTAAATTTCACACCGGTATTCAAATTTTCGAGAAAAAAAAATAGGTTTTTATAGATCACACCTACACGTTTGTTGAGTTACAAGCGCGTTTATGAAAAAACGTGTTTTTTTTGTTCATTTGTGTGAAAAAAGTAGTGTATTCATTTGAATACATTGTGAATTATTGACGGAGTAAAGCGGCATGGTGAAAGTCCAACATAACTATTTTAGTATCTTTCTCAATTTTCATTTTGGTGAAAAAAAACCGTTAACGCATGAAGAGCTTTTACAATTGATGGACGAAAGTCTTTCTGATATAAATCTAAGTGAACAAGTTGACGACTAGATAGGTGATTTGGGAGTTGATTCTGGCGCAGAACGCAGCGATTCAGAGGTGAATGCACTCGAAAACCTTGAAGAATTCGCCAAAGAAGAAGCTCAAAGGAATGTTTCGTCAGTAGAAGAACCTTTACATCAGGCAGATTAGTTACAAAACAGCGATGACCTCATGGAAGGTATTAGTCCTAGTATAAAAACGAATAGTGCAGATTATAATACACAGCCTATTCAAAAAAAGGAAAAAGACCTTCAGATAAAGACCTCAATATTTTACAGTTCAGAAATAATCATAATCTGACCACCAAAAAAAAGGTGTGGCTTCAAAATGCAACATAATATGTGTCTACTCACGTCATAAAGTATAATGAAGATTGTAGGGATGCAGTGAATTACAGAGCCCAATGTATTTTTCTGAGTTTTGTAATTTTTTGTATGAATTGAAATGTATATTTATGCCGGAATGAGGCTGGCAATTGTGCAATAAAACAAAACAAAAAAATTTGGCAGGTATTTTTTATTGATTTGTTCCGTTTGTTCATACTGTATTCATTTAAATACATGTAATATCTCAAAAACTAGAAGCTCAAAAAAAAATTTTTTTGTGTCAAAAATTTTGAAAAAAATTATTATTTCGTTATTTGAAAAATTTTGATTTTTGCGTCCAAGAACAAAAAACCGTGAGCGAAAGGGTTAAGAAGTGTGGCTTTCTCCTTTACATTGAACTACGTCATTTTGGTACCACTCGAGGGCAATTTTTCAAATAAGCTGCTATAATGAATATTATTTTCTCTGCTGTTTTTTGCATGACGAATATAAAGTTAATAAGTATCACAGTATTTTATACTCCAAATTTAATTGTTACTTGATAGATTTCTGTCAGTTTTTGAATTGCCTTTACCAAGATGGGGAAACTGAAATATGGTTTACCTGTCAGATACTATTTTTACCATTCATTGACAATTATAGTGTTTGTTTTTAATAATGAGTCCCATATGTGTCAGAAAAAAAAATCCGGTAATTCACTCATTTCTGCTCAACATGTTGGACCTTGGAAGTGTGTGTGGTGTATTGAATGTATTAATATTTCATTTTCTTTTTTTTTTGTTTTGCACACACACTGTTTTGTTTTGTGTCATTATTGAGAATTGTTTGAAGAATCAAAGGTGTACTGACTTATCTCAACCTAGGAGTACAATTTATTCTTTTTATTCACATGTCAATCGTTAAATTTCAGAACTACCGGTTTGTTCATTGCATTTTAGTAACTTATCTTTTTCTGACACCCACAAAAAATGTGGGAAATGGAACTTTGAATGTCAGAATTGAAAGAGAGAACATTTGTTGTATTTTCGACAGAACTATCTCGATATTGTACTCCGTATTTGAATAAAACTACGCTGTTAGCTCTTCAAACAACTCTTCCACCATCGCCAATTCAAGCAATTTTCACAAGCATGCCAACTATATTAATGACAAGCAAGATGGCACCAAAAACAATACTTGAAATGGCGGAAATGTTGTGTATTATTAAACCGCATTTGTTTATTTCAATATAAATACTAATCATTTTTTCAGTTGCAGCAGTAAATCAGTTTCCCAATGCTTGTTTCACCATGGCTACCTCCATAAAACCGGAACCAAGAGGTGATTTTTTTGATTACCTTATTTTTTCCTCCTTTTGCAAGGATGTTGAATTGCAATAATTGAATGTATTTCTTATTTCATTATAAAATATTTTAACGTTGGGGTTCAAGGTAGGAACTTGAGAAACACCAAGTAACAACGCATACACTGGTTTTGAGGTAAAATTCTCAAAACCGAATTTACCAAAAACGAAAACTGAGTTGAAACTTTTGCTGGCGCTCAAAAAGAATTCAAACGATTCTGCTCGCATTTTCTGACGAATTCTTCTTGAGCTCAGTTTCCATGTTTTTTGTGAATTCAAGCCTCAGTTATAACTTGCTTACCTCGATTTTACAAATGACTTGTCGTCATCAGAGGAACGAATATAATTTAGAAATTCATTCATTATTGTCGATCATCTAGCTAGCAACTGTTTTAGCAATTTATCATTTTCAGGGTCAACTTCCCCTTATGGCGGTTCTGTAAGCCCTTTAAGAGGATCCGTAAGTTCTTATGGAGGAGGGGCGAGCCAGAAATCTATTGTGTAGATAGTTGAACGGATCAATAAGGATTTGATTTACCGCCAGTCTTCAAGTATTGGTGTTTTTGACAAAATGTTTAAGACTTTCGCGGCCGAGGTTATTAGTATAACTACTTTTCTTCGGGCTTGAAAGCCGCCGTTCTCAGAGGCTTACTCGTTTCCGATGACTAGGAAATCATATAGTTTTGTGAGTCGGAAATGAGTAAGCCTCTGAGAACGACGGCCTTCAAGCCCGAAGAAAAGTAGTTATACTATTGGTGTTTTTGATTAGGATTGCAGCAACAAGATCCCAAGTCTCAAGTTATCTCTGATGTATTTTTAACTATAACCTCACATAATATTAGGCTATCCGTATCACCTGACCCAAAATGTCGGTTGTTAGCATCATCGTGTTTGTAGTCCGTTGGTAGTAAACATTGAATGACTAAGTTCCAAACAACTAACCTTTTTGCAAAGAAGGACTATGTCCTCCTTTCCGCCATCCAGAGGACTAACGCAGTAGGAGAGTTTGATGATTCTGAGGTCAGACACCGCCTTTTTATCATAAATGGGCTCGCTGACGACGGGCTTCAAGGGCACGGTGAATTTCCCGGGAGTGTTACCCTCCAAAAAGACTTGGAAGCACAGTCTGACGGTGTTCAAGTCGATGGCCGTCGGTTGGTTTCGATGAGCAAAACCAGCTGAAAGAGGAGAAAAATTAGTTGATCGAAATCTCGATATATTCCCTACGAAATCGTGTACGTCTCAGATTTTTGAAGAAACTTTCAAGTTGTTCAATTCTTTTGGGTGAATCTCTATCAAAAATCAAACACAACAAATAATTAGTTGTTTTATTCACAACCATATATGTAATGCCAAGTATACTTGGTCCGCTCTTATTCTCAATATATACCTCCGACTTTCACAAATCCTTAGAGTTTGGCAAGATTCATCAGTATGCTGATGACACTCAGATCTAATCTAAATCTTATCTAATTTTCAACGGAATTTGTCATATTCGCAATGACTCTACAGGGCAAACAAATTTATAAGCAACAAATAAAATTGAATCGAATATTGGCAGAGTCGATATATATCATAAGAGTGTCATAATATATAATTCAATCACTATATAGTATAAAAGATGCTTCCCGCTGTCTGTCTGTCCCTATGTGGGTATGCTTAGATCTTCAAAACTACGCATCGGATTTTGAAGCGTTTTTTAATAGATAGATAATGATTCAAGAGGAAGGTTTATATGTAGAGGAACAATGATAATTTTTGTAATTTCTAATGAGATGTCGCAAATGAACACATTTTTTGACTTTGGCTGCAAGAAATTTCATTTTTTACTGCTCATCATTTTTTTCTCATACCTGTTCAACTGCCATCATTTTTAATATTATTCTAAACATAATTTTGTATTCATAGTTAAGTATTCCAATTTATGAGCATGTACAGTATCTTGGTATAATATAAGTAAATAAAATTCAAAAGAAACCGCCAAATTTTTTTTCACCTTCTATCTTCGAAACTGAGCGGATTCTCAAAAATGATCAAATGACAAAATGTCTCTGAAGTAGTCATAGGAATGAGTCGAATTTCTACCGTATATTTAATGATCACACTGTATAAGCCATTGAAAATAAATATTGTTTGTTGTATCGTAGGAATACTAATTACTAATTTTACTTTTTCTGCTATTTCTATACTTCCGAATTTATGCTAAACCTCAATAATTACCAGATTGCTTTCACCAATTCTATGATCATTGTCCAACCACTGGACTTTTCTAACATTCTGTGCCTCACGTGTGCAAAGTGTTCCTTGAAGCGAATTTTCAAAGGTCGTCGACTTTGGCCAATGTATTTACTGTTTCAATATTAACAACTGATTCAAAATTAAGTTGAATAAAAATATCCATACGAGATGAATTCGATAAGATTCTTTGGCAATCAGAAATGTCAAAATCTGGAAAATATGCTCGCCTTCTATAAAAGCATTCTGTTTTAGGCGAGGTAAGTTATGTTTTTTGGGGATATATTAAGTGAAACTACTTCATTTTAGAATGTTGGAGCTTTGCTTGTCAGAATACTGGGAAAAATGCTCATAACAATTGTTTCCGAACTGAAAGGACACTTTTATGGCATCCGCGCATTTTTTTATTTTTTTCATTCATTTCAATCCATTTTTAGCATCTTCTCAGAATTTGATGAAAAATGAACTCACTTTCCAACATTTTGAAACTTATCCCGTATTTTGATGCATAAAACACAAATTTGAAGTTGAGGTGCAGTTCTCCCCACCCGTTGTTTTGCCCAATGTAACGATCGGAACACAAACGTTTTTTTTTTTCGTAGAGTGCCCTTCATACATCATTCCACCTACTTCAACACTAGTTTTCGATTCGCAACCATTTACTACAAATTTCGAAAAAGTAATTTCCGTTGAAAATAATTGTTCATTTGTTTGGAGAGAAGTTCACATAACAAAAACATAACCCCGAAATGTGTCCCAATAATTGTAAGTTGTGTAATAGTTCTATAAACAATATCAATTTCACATAATATACAGTGACTAGTACTTGAAGTTTCGTTCATGTTATATTAACATTGCAACAAGAAAATCAAGAAAATTTCCAAAAATTCGAATGGGCTAGGTGATGAATTCATAAAAATATTCATAAAAAAATCCAAAGAATTCTGCTCACTTGAATAAAGTAGATATATGTGACATGAAAAAAAAGGAAGTTGCATTTCTGTATACAGTTTGTATTTATAACATTTCTAAGGAGATTATTTTTATATTTAGATGAATGTGGCTTCATTGACTTCGAATAAAATGTACACGTCATGTCATCCCATATGTATGAGATTGAAAAACTTCAGATCTCAATTTTGTGTTTTGGAGCTATAAAAAAGGAACGAACTTTCATGAAGAATGCTGGAAATCAAGTGCACCATTTATATTGAAATATGTTTCATATAAGTGCATTACCTTTCAACTGGCCCTGTGATATTGACATTTAAATTTTAGTACTAGACTTTTAATTTTATCACTTACCTTTCTAAACATCCATAAGTAGAGTTGATCGTTTTCGAAATTAAACCATGGGTATCCTACGTGTCAAATAAAAACACTTGTAACTTCAATGGACCAAAGGTGGAAACATCCCACTTCTCACGATTTACGAGCTTTTCACGAAAAATGAGAAAATCGAGAGTCCAACATATGAAATCAACGATTTTCAGAACGGAAGTTCAACACATGAAAGGCATTTGCCTGCTGAGAGATTATAAGTTTCAATTTTGAATACGATACCTACCAAATATTTCCAGGTAAAAGATAAGGGACTAGTCCTAGGAATAAATGAATTTAAATTTGAGGATTTCCAGATTCTTCTCTGTAAGAAGGTAAAATTGATTACTACCTTATCGAATCTATTCTTCCCGGGTAATTAGAAGTAGCTTTATTCCTAGAATTGATTTATGCCTATTTCATAATAGTAGAAGTCTTTAGTGGGGTGTCCTCAAAATCTTCAAAGGTTCGAGGCGAATATAGCTCATATCTCATTTCGGGGCTACTCACGTATTTTGAGCTGCTGAACACGAATCCGAAATTAAAACTGAAGGTTTTCAAAGTTCGGAAAGGGGACATAACAATCTCGCTTACGTTCTTGCACTAAATAAACCTAGGTGGTCGCACGCGTTTTTATTCGTTACGTGTCCTTTACAACTTAGTCCACCTTCTTCAAGCCTTTTTCCGAATTATAACCAATTTTCGTAATAAGGTGATACATATCACGTGACAAAAAATGGCGGTTGTTCACTTACAAACTAGCAATCGCAATACGACTATAATTGGGTTGCTAGTCCCTTGGTACTAAATCTTGAATTTCTGAATATATTCGGAGTTTTAGTAAGGTTGATGAGTAATATTAAAATGGAATTACGGAAAAACAGACATTGGCGAAAAGTATGCTTCAAAATGAACCTGAATCTTCTCTTTACATTTTGATCATTGTTTGACACAGTTATAGTATGAAGTTGACAATAATGAAGAATGATCCTTATGCATTGAATAATTTTGTACTAAATTATACAAGTGATGGTGTCATGTTACAAATATGGATATTTTTTCGTATTTGGTTTTGAGTCGTAGGTTCTATTCCCAAATGTAGATGAAGGCCTATAAAAGTTTGGAGTTATTTAAATATTTCGAATCTGTTGAAAGGTTATTCACTTGATGTTACTTGTCTTTCCTGAAAATACTGAATCAAAAAAAAACTTTCATTGCCAAGTTCAGGTGGAGGATTATAAAAGTTTGAGAATGGCAAACCGTCTTGTTGGTGATTCTTCGCTCACAGACTCGCTCACTTCATTGGAGTATCGTAGAAGGGTCGGAGACTTGTCTCTCTTCTATAGAAATGTTCAGGGTCATTGCTCTTCCGAATTGTTATCAATCGTTCCACCCTTGGCAATATCTACACGGATGACTCGATGAATACAGAATTCCCACCCCTCTGTTGTGAACTTGGAGACCTATCGAACCTCTCTTGGTCAGGAATCTTTCCTCAATAGAACAGGTGAACTTTGTAACTCTTTGCCGAGAGAGGTTTTCCTGAGTCTCACAAACTTCAAAAATTCAAAGTGGATGTCAATTCGTATCTCCTGTTCCTTGATTCACGAGGTGTTCTTGAACATTACAGGGCTTCTGCAAACAGAAAAAAAGTCTACAAATTCAGTTTTTATTAGTGTTTGCTAGTTTTGATTATTTGTGAAATTTCTATTGCTAAAACAGAATCTTCAGTAATAATCAATTTAGCTCGGAAATGATTATATGTTGATGAGTGTTTACAATTCAAGACGTTTAATTCCTTCCAAAAAGGGAATGAAGAGCTTTTTTGGAACAGTTACTCTCCTTAGCAGTTAATGTTACTTTTCAATTGGAATTTCGTTTTTTATTCGGGAAAGAAGAAGCCAGAAAGTAGATTCAGTATTCAGATTTTTGTGAGAAAATGTACGCCAATAATGTTGATTTTTTTTCAAATCTGAAACTTCGACGTTTGAATATTCGAGGCAGTTTTTACTTCCGTATTCGTCAGATTAAGATATCTACATAGCAATTGGATAACTATACATAATATTGACGTCCTTCGGTGCATCGAAATCAATAGAATGGAATCAAATACATAAAAATTAAATGAATTTTTTTATAAACTGACATTGGTGACGCAGAAGAAAACTGGTTTACCTACATTACTTGCAGAAGATTCATATCTCACGCTTAGCAGTAACGACTTGTTGAAAAATTAGCCCATGAAAGGACATCTCTGTTGAGTACGGTCTGTAAATGTCGGGGAAAAACCTTTCAGAATGATCGGCAGTCGAGAAACTGACTTTGAAAGCTTTGTCGAAGGAAAATGTAAGCGTGCATAGCTTCGGTGCCCCGAAGATGAGATTAACAATTTTGAAAACGTCGGAAAACGAAACAGTAAAATTTACTAACCGCCAACTCATATCTCCGACGTAATTGGAATATCAGATACTCCTCTTTTAATATTTAGTTGATTAAATGTTGTGATAACTTGACCTTGTTTTTTGCTTCGCTATAATAAGTAGGTATAATTTGCAGCAACACATGTATTGTGGAACATTGAAAGCTACAATTGTATCTCGACTTCCAAGTGTTACAATACTAGTTGACCCGTGCCCACTTCGTTGGGCGTTAATTGTTTTTTTTTATGCAATTATATTGTTTTTCTTAGTACTGAATTTTATCAGAATCATCAGAGCTCTGCCTTCTACTCGAAACAGCGTTTGAAAGAAGTCTAAAATGTTATATACCCTGTTTGAACATCATTATTTTGTGGTGTATCAATATTTGTTCCGTAGTTTTCTGGGTTTTTAACCTACCACAATCTGAAAAAATAAGAATTAATATTGGAATATATACAAGTGTAGAAGGGTAGATTTTCAATCTACTCAATACCAACACTATCCTTGAATTCCTTATAGCATTTATCTCTTTCCTTGATCTTTTCAAACACTGATCCGTCAAACCATGGTAAATTATTTTTCAATCTAACAAATTGAATCGGTGATATCGTATTAATTACATTTTTACAAGTTTAAAGAATTTCATTATATATACAATTCACATCAAAAGCATTAAGTGACCAATTTGCTTGTAGAAGTTCCATATTTATCGATAATACATTATTACTATTAAGATTTTTAAATTTCTTAGTTTTTTGATGACTGTCATGTTCATTCTAAATATTAACAGTAATTACTGAGTAGACCGTAATCGCAGGACTTGCATGTATTTGTGCTGAAATATTGCTCTGATTTGACAAAACGTAATATAATAAAGTTTTACTATCACTTGTTGGCTCTGCAATAAATCGACTTATTTCAAATGTAGCTAAGATATTTTTGATTTTTATGACATAAAAATGATTATCATTCGAATAATCCAAATTAAAGTCACCGATCAAAATACATTTGTTATTATTGAGAAAAATTTCATCACGGATATCTTCAAATTTTTCTATGAAAGTTGAATCAGATGATGAGGAGGAATGGTAGAGACAACCTATTATCCATTTTGTTGAGCCAAGCTCAATTTCCAATACTTTGTACCAATAGTTTTCTTCTAGAATAAATGTTTCGACGTTACTGAATTCAATGTTATTTTTAACATATATCACAACGCCACCAGTATGTCTACTTCTAGAATCACATTTTATACAGTTATAATCATCTATCTTAATTTCGTTAACTTCAATATCATTTGTTGTTCTCGCTTCACTTACTAATATAATTTTTGGATTATAGCAAATTGAACTCCCTTCAATCTGATCCTTGTTCATTAGAAGACTTTGAATGTTTAAGTGTATGATATCAGTGTTCAATTGTATACTAGGTAACTCTAATAGTTTTTTTGCGTTTCATTTGATGTTTTCTTCACGATTGTGGGTTTATTATTGATAAACTTGATAGTTTTAGTGTCATAGCCATTTGCTATGATTTCTTGTAGTCGCTGTTTGATTTGAGTTAAGTATTCTCTTTGTGCTTTAGTTTGATCACTGTGAATCTTAATACTTGGTGTTTTCACTAAATGTTTGTTCTTGAGAACTGATTCGGCATCAGAAGGAGATTCTAAAATTACTTTCAAAGACCGTACCTTTGTGGTTGAGACTTTTCCCAATCTGAAGTGCTTCAGTTTTCCCTTTTCGATGTTGATGTTCTCAAGTACATTTAATATGCAATCCTCATCTGACGCAACCCGTTCAGCTTGAGTACTGTGTTGGGGTTCTTTTATATTATAAATTATAATGTTTGACATGCGCGTGTCTTTCCACCATTTCAGTAATTATATCCTCGTTATCCAAAGGCAATGCTTCATCCTGTACTGACCTTCTTGACTGCTTTATCGATTCAATTTCCACCTGCATTTCACTGATTTCATTGATTAGAGTTGGTATCATCAATATTCCTTTTCAATTTACGCTTTTTCAGTGCCAGACACCGCATTTCGGAGGTTAATAGGTCTGCACAATTAGCACAGCTCCAGCGTTTGCAACTGTCACATGGAAATATTTCATGATTCCCATCAGGTTTATTTACCTTGCATTTGTAACAATCTTTTCGTTCGTTTAATCGTGAGTCCTGACCTGGTATCCCGACCGGAGCAGGTGTCAAAAGACCCTTTTTGTAGTGTAAAACTTTTATCACTGTATGAGGTTTATGTTTGGTTTTTATGCACTATTGTCGTTAAATTTAACTTAATTGACTATTGTTTGTGCTTGTGGAAACTATTGAAATTCGGTGATATGCAATAGTTTGTAATAGCTGACAAATGGCGGTATCTAGCGTTGAAATTGAGAAACAGTCATGATTCGTAGAAATGACCTAAAGTGTCGCCTTGAAATTTTAAACAATATCCCATCTTTTGCAACACCAAGGTTTTTAGACATCTTATTTGAAAGTTTATACATTTTGTACATTGAGCGATGCTTTTATGTGTAACAAATACATGGCAGCCTATGTAAGAAAGCTTCTGTCCATATTATCCTTGAACTTGAACGAACAGAATAATGTTTTCAAATATCTGACACTGTTGCCCGGTCTACAGGTTTAAAAACTCGAAAAAAAAGAGTGAGAAGATTGTACTCATCAGGTTAACCATGTAATACAGGTAATAGAGGATTTTGTTCTGCAAAATTAGGCAGGAGTTATTTCATTGCATGGATAGTTGTAGTCTGACGTACTTAACCTAAAAACACGAAATACTTACAAAAATGGCGAACGGAAGTGCCGCCATTTTGTGAAAAACCGTTTGGGCCTGTATCTCCGTAACCGTGCACTTAAGGCCCACAAGTATCAGGACCTTTTTTATAGATAATTAAATTTCCTATCTTTTCTATTCAATAATTTTTTCGTAGCACTTACCGTTCACGACTTATATTATTATTACTTTTTGTTTATTAACTTTTTTACCGATATCTCTTTAAATAATTATTTAAACAATAAATTGTTCATGATGAAACTTTTGAATCGATTAATTTTCTATAACTTTTATTCGATACTTTTTTCTCTAAAGTTAATATTTTTGAAGTTACAACGCGTTCAATGTTGTACTACCGAGTACAAGGTTATCAAGAACGAAGTATGCATAGAGTAATGATGTAGCGAATCCGATACATAATAAAAAAATATGAATTTTAGCATTTTTTTGATTTAATAAATAATTGATAATTCAAGTTCTTACCTGCAAGAAATAGCGAATACCCATTAACATTTTTTCTTTGTATTTTCTTTTATACAATTAAATATTAGTATAATTTATTCAAAAACTACTGCCATAATTGAACACGCAAATAAAAAAATGGAATTTTTATTGAAGAATATATGTGAAATTTATTTTCACAAATGTACACCAAAATGAATCATATGTCTCCTCTGACTCTTTGGCGTTTCGAGGGTGGTGAATTTTCGATGTTGGTTACATTCTCCTCTTCATCTTCGTTATCTTCGTCAGTGGCATATAAAGATTGTAACGCCTCTATTAATTTGTCGTTAGAATCATCACCAATATCTTTATTGATGTCGCACAATTCTGTGTTGTTGACGATTACTTTCAGCTGATTAGTGCACGTTTCCTCTGTACAGTTCTCACAGATTACCGTACAGTCCAATCCTGCTTTTCGGCACCCACAGGCTCTGCCACAGCCAGTTCTGCATATGCATGAAATGCACTTCGAAAATATTAACTTAAGAGAAAAAGTTTTGAATAGAAGTTGTAGAAATTTTATCGATTTAAAAATTTTATTATGAATAATTTATTGTTTGAACAATTATTTAAAGAGATATCGGTAAAAAAGCGAATAAACAAAAAGTAATAATAATATAAGTCGTGAACGGTAAGTGCTACGAAAAAAATTATTGGATGAAAAAGATAGGAAATGTAATTATCTACTAAGAAGGTCCTCATGATTGTGGGCCTAAAGTGCACGGTTACGGAGATACAGGCCCAAACGGTTTTTCACAAAATGGCGGCACTTCCGTTCGCCATTTTTGTAAGTATTTTGTGTTCTTAGGTTAAGTACGTCAGACTGCAACTATCTATGAAATGAAATAACTCCTGCCTAATTATGCATTATGGACACGAGTAGCTGGCTCCCTATTACCTGTACTAATGATAGACCTGCAAAAGCCGGAAGATAGACACTATGGACATATATTTATAGAAAAAAGAAAGATAGAGAGAAAGAGAGAGAGGAATTGAAGTGCATAGACACAGACTATTTTTTTGCAATGAAGAATTTATGGAAATACATTCATTTTTGACTTTCGAATAGTTGCAACTCTTGAAAGAAATCAAATATGGGCGAAATAAAATAATGTTTTATATAACAATATTTTATTCAGAAATATGTACAAATATTCTTGTATATGACTAAAATATCCAAGTGGAAAACGTTTTTCTGAAAATATAAACTGTACATATACTATTCAACATCTCAAAATACAAAAATGTTTCAAAATTCAAACAATTATTCAGCATCATCGAAATTTTGTTTGTAATATCCAACATATCTGAAAACAATCACAGAAACACTAACGAATATCATAAAATCATTTAAAGCTGAGACAATCGCAACTTCTTTTGCACGTCTCGTTTTAAACATTGATGATAGGTGAATAACACAGTATATTCATTCACAGCTCAATTTAATCGAGCTTGCTTGAGTATCACTAAAAGTCGTTTTTCCTTTGTTTCTACAAGTTCGTCATTGCACCGAAAAGATTGTTCGTTGTTCAACTCTGAGAGTTTGTTCGTTTTTACAGACCGACGCGAGGACACAAAGAACTTCCGACAGAAGTACCGCTCTACTTATTGTCGTAGAACTCGTTCAGGGCCATGTTGGTGAACTTCGTCAAAGAGTCTGTCATGTTGACATCGTTGTTAGACTGATCGACGGTCGGTATGATGTCGGAGAAGGACAGGTTGAGCTCAGGAAGAGACAGCTGTGAATCCACAGCGCTGGCAAGTCTTTTGATTTCACCGCTGTCTAGATTCAGGAGGTCGTTTTGCTCTGACATCGGATTGGCCAGCTCTGCCCCGGTGATGTTCCAGTACTGGGTAGCTGTAGTGGGGGGCGGCAAGGTCACAGGGGAGGGGGAGTCCCACATTTGCTGAAACGAAATCGAATCGAATTAAACATCAACAGTAAATTGTTTTAATTACAACCATATATGTAATGCTGTCATTACTGACGTCATTGAAGGTTGGGAAGTATCATATTACACACCTCTACTTCTTGACCTCATTTCATCTATTCTAGACTTAAACTGTCATTTATTTATATTGGTGACAATTGTATTCCCCGTAGTCACGGTAACAATATATCTACTTGATTATTCTGAGAAAACCGGGTTCTTAGTAATTTTTCGTTAAATGTAATAATTCAGATATGTTGTGAATAAAATAGTATACAAACCTCAGTAGGAAGTTTCATTCCTGTCTCGAAATCATAGCTAACCTTGACGTTTTGCGTCTCGGTTAACTAACTGATCTCACGACAGGAATGAATCACTTCCCACCTCTGTGTGTAATATACTATTATACACTTATTATTAAAAAAACATTCACTAAATTTTGAAAATCTAGGTTTGGAAAATCTAGGTTTATGACTAATTCACACGTTAAATATTTTTTGAAATTCCATTTCAACCTTAATTTTCACAAATTCTCATTAGTAAGTTTTGATGAATATAGCATGCGGTTAATTTTTCTGCTCCAATTGAGGAGATTAGAGTTTTGATACTATAATATTCCATAGTAATTTGTCAACTATTCATGGAAAATTAAAAAAAAATAAGCATTTTTTGTAGAAAAATTTGTGTATTTCAAGGTTCAAGTTCAAAACATACTACTTCCTATACTTTCCACAAAATTGAAGTTGAATATGTTATTGATAAAAAACCTAAAATATGTGTGAATTGATGAATAATTTCAATTTTCAAAGTTTTTGTCAAAAACTAACTGAATTTTGTCTTTTGTTTCCACTTCAAGTTATATGAAAATGCCATATTAAATTTGGCAAAAATGGCCCCTTTTGATAAGAAATGCTCACCTGCGTTATAAATCTGGAAAGAAAATTTTGCAAGGTTTCGTGTGAAATTTTTTATCGAGTCTACTTCTGGTCAAATCGAAATGAAGTTGAGGTTGTTTCATTATTGAACTTTCCTGGTCTACAAACAGCTGAATGGCAACGTGTACAATGATTTCATTGTCATCCGGTATATGATATTAATATGAACGAATCGAAACTTTCAAAAGACGGAGAAATATACCAGAAATATTTTTAAGACTCTTCTTCTTCTGGGATCTACTTGTGTGGGAAATTCATTGGTTTTTAGTTGAATAAATATTTTTATTTTTATTATCCTAGTTTTCTCTTACCTGGGGTGATGCCCCGATATTGGGGGCATACATTGGGCTCGCCCCTCCTCCATAAGAACTTACGGATCCTCCGTAAGGGCTCACAGAACCGCCATAAGGAGAAGTTGATCCTGAAAATGATAAATTGCTAAAACAGTTGCTGGATGATCGACAATAATGAATGAATTTCTAAATTATATTCGTTCCTTTGATGACAAGTCATTTGTAAAATCGAGGTAAGCAAGTTATAACTGAGGCCTGAATTCATCAAAAACATGGAAACTCAGTTTTAATCCCAAGTGGCGCTCAAGAAGAATCCGACAGAAAATGTGAGCAGAATCGTTTGAATTTGTTTTGAGCGCCACTAGAATTTTTTTTTCGTTTTTGGTAAATTCGGTTTTGAGAATTTTACCTCAAAACCAGTGTGTGTTGTTACTTGGTGTTTCTCAAGTTCCTACCTAGGACCCCCACGTTAAAATATTTTATAATGAAATAAGAAATACATTCAATTATTGCAATTCAACATGCTTGCAAAAGGAGGAAAAAATAATGTAATCAAAAAAATCACCTCTTGGTTCCGGTTTTATGGTGGTAGCCATGGTGAAACAAGCATTGGGAAACTGATTTACTGCTGCAACTGAAAAAATTATTAGTATTTATATTGAAATAAACAAATGCGATTTAATAATACACAACATTTCCGCCATTTCAAGTATTGTTTTTGGTGCCATCTTGCTTGTCATTAATGAAGGTGGCATGTTTGTGAAAATTGCTTGAAATGGCGATGGTGGAAGAGTTGTTTGAAGAGCTAACAGCGTAGTTTTATTCAAGTACGGAGTACAATATGGAGATAGTTCTGTCGGAAAAACAACAAATGTTCTCTTTCAATTCTGACATTCGAAGTGCCACTTCCCACATTTTTTTTGGGTATCAGAAAAGGATAAGTTACTAAAATGCAATCAACAAAGCGGAAGTTCTGAAATTTAATGTATGAATGTGAATTAAAGGAATTAATTTTACTCCTAGGTCGAGATAAGTCAGTACACCTCCAATTCTTCAAACAATTCTCAATAATGACACAAAACAAGACAGTGTTTGTGCAAAACAAAAAACAGAAAATGAAATGTTAATACATCCAATACTCCTTACACTTCAAAGGTTCAACATTTTGAGCAGAAATAAATGAATTACCGTTTTTTTCTGTCAGATATGGGACCCATTATAAAAAACAAACTCTATAATAATTATCAATGAATGATAAAGCTGGTACCTGACAGGTATACCATATTTGTTGCATTGGTAAAGGTCAATTCAAAAACTGATAGGAATCCATGAAGAAACAATTAAATTTGGAGAATAAAATTCTGTGATATACTCATCAACGTTATAGTAGTCATCAAAAACGGCAGAGAAAATGATAATCATCCTAACAGCTTATTTTGAAAACTATCGTAGAGTGGTACCAAAGTTCAATGTATAAGAGAAAGCCACACTTCTCAAATGAAATAAATCAAGTACGTGCACCATAACATGCATAAATCCGGTTTGAAACATGTTGATTCGACATTGCTTTTAATTCATCGAAAAATAATAATATTGAAATAGAATCAGATCTCTACAAAAACTATTCAATGTCTGCTGATGGCTCTGAAAATTTGTTTGCTTAGATTATATTAAAGAATAAAATTAAAATTGATGTTATTGTCTTCATTATTTAAATATGAATCTAACCTAAGTTTTGTTTTTTCTGTCAAGAAAGGATCAGAAAAATCGAAACGTTAACCTAGAACCAACTTGTTTCATTCCAGAAAACCCCTAAGGAAAAAATACAATCTACGTGCTAGTTTATTATCTGTTTTTGAACAATTTCAGTAACGGTAGCAGTTATAAAATGAGCAGAAAACATTTAGAAAGCACACGAGAAGCCATGCAACATATCAAAGCACACTCCATGTAGTACCTTTTTATTTTTTCTCTGAGAGATGAAACAAATATGTTCGAAACGTCCGAAAACTTCTGGACGAATGTTCACAATATTTGAGAACACACACTATAATTTTGACTCTGATGAACTTAGGAACCAGGAGTTCTAGGAGATCAAACAAACCCCACTTCCTCCCCATTGATTTGTGGATAGAAACAAGCCATGATAGAAAACTCGTTTATTTCCTGTCAGTATTATAAAAGCGGATATAAATGTATAAAGCATCGCAAACCTAACGATCTAGTAAAAAACTCTCCAAGATCAACACGCTTTAAATTTTTCAACAGACAACCCTCTTGAATAACATATATAGGCAACGAAAACGTATACAAAGTATATTGACTAGGTCTTAACTAGAGAAAAACATATCCCTACAGGTGTATCCAACAATTTTCACGAGATGCACCTTTTTAACATGTCCTGTGTTGCACAGTCGCGTGTAGGTACTTTTGGTCCTTCGAGCCGGATATTTCCCAAGAGATAATAATAATAATAACTTCATTGTAGAGGATATCATCTCGTGACCACTTGGTTACACCAGGCATAGTTATATTGTACAAAAACAGATAAATAAACAGAATCTCAACAATCAAACTTCTCAACAGAAACATTTGTCATAAAAATACAGTGACAGAGCAGGTGACGAACTCGCATATATGTATTTACAGATCCTGTTTTTGGAACAGTCGTAGATGGGTTTCAGAAAAGCAATTCGTTCCAAAGAACTCGTGAGAACATAAGCGAATATGCAACAGAGATAACACAGAAGATTTGTCATTGTAGAAATAGATGAAAAATACATCATCAAGGTTTCAACCATTTCATTAGATATAGAAAACGAGGTGTAAATCAACATTTTTCAGTAGGATAATGAATACAAGATTTTATAAAGAAATGAGACATTCCCGTCACCAACTTATCCAGACAAAAAATAAAAACTTACTGTCAGATCCCTTTAAACTCCTTAAATCCTCAATTTTTTGCCTCTTTGGCCCTTTGTGTCTCAATGGTTCTAAAAATACATAATATATAAATACAATGTCTCAAACAGGCTGGAAAATAAAGTAAAAACATAATTAAAGAAAAAAACAAAAAACAAAAAAAAAGGTTGTGACAGAGGTTGGATTGGTCGACTAGCGGTCCCTTTCCTGCACAAGGCTCTGCTTTCTGGGCGCGCTCGTGAGAGTGTAAGACTAGAGAAAATATTAAAAAAAAATTACACAAGTCTGTTAATCATGTCACCAAGTTATTTCTTCGGTTCATATACATTGGGGAATATGGTTCGGAAATGATTAAAAATATAAGTTTCCTAAAATATTCAACATATTCTTCTAGAATGTACACTGATCAATTTACGTATAAACGAAAAATTCCACGAGGAATTCGAAGAAAAAGTTTTTTATGTGGCTTGCATGTTGGCGTACTACCTTATAGTTTGTCCGTCCAACTCCACGCACAAAAGTAAGTACTTTCTCTCACTAGACCTTTCAAAACACCCGAACGACATAATTATTTTTCACCCAACAGGTCTCTTTTGAAATTATAATCAATAGACATGCCGACACATATGGCAATGTCCTTTCATTTCAAATAAATCTGACCTGAAACAGCGGTCTAACTGTCTTCACTGATGACACTGATGACACTGATGACATTTGTTATTTTTGCTGTTTGAAACATGACTGTTTTTGATTTGAGTAACATCAAATATCAGGGTTTCTACATATCTTGGTCTGTACAACGTATTTTCCAAACATGACTGAGAGCACTGAAAACAAACGAATCTTCATTAATGCTGAGACGAAACCGCTACCATCGTTTCTCAATTCGAAATTTGGTGCCAGAAGTGGGATCTCGCAATTTTTTCGTCCAGCACCGACTTGTACAAAAATTTGGGATTAGGCTTATTACACCCTCTAGTTCATTTTCTATATTGTGCCGTTGTACGCATTTTGTTTTTTAGGGGTGAAAACTACCCCTAATTGTCAAAAATTATAAAATAACATTAAAAACCTAAATATGGGTGAATATAGTTAAATAATGATTGATTCATCCTTTAGGATACAATTTCGTAATCTTTCAACCTTCCCTTGTTATAAATTACCCTTGAAAACATTGAAATTTTTATAATATGTCTTCAAACTATAGAATACACTGGTGAGAAATCAACGAAATATACACTCACACACGCGAGCAGATTTTCCTTCTTCTCTGTCTTCCAATATGAATAGAAAAAGTGGAACATATAACGTATAACGGCCGAATATACCGGTTATGTAGATTACTACGCTCCGAAGCGGGTAATTCGAATTTAAAAAAAAATTGATCGGTTTTTCAAACATAGCTCCTTCATTTTAAGTGATAGAAAATTTTTTTCGGAAACGATTTTGTAGAGCTTTTGAAGAGCTTTAAGACTAAGTGAATAAAATTACTTGAGATCCCTTAATTTTTAAATGGGGAGATTTTAAAGCGCTCGACTAAGGTGATGTTTGATCCGTAAATCTAGGTGTTAAAAAACGGCTATATCTCGCCGAATATTCACTTTACAGAAAATCTACGCACAGGAAAATGTTTGTCAATAAAAAAGCTACAATTTAGTACTGTACCGTTTTTTTCGTATCTTTAGTATCTTGAGAAATATGTATAAAAATCGTTTCCTCTTTAAACTCCAATTTTTCTAAAATTAGGCATTTTAAATTGGTTAAACTTTGTGGGTGTATTAATAGTACATATATAAAAAGAATCACAGAAGGGTGGCGATCAACTTTAGTTAGGGGGTACTTTGGGGACTGTTTTCACAGATTTTTTTCGTAAAAAAAGCGGGTACCGATCTTATTTTGATCATAAGTCGGTCAATTTTCATGCTAGGAAGACATTTTTTCTTTGTTTGAAAGCTCTAATTGAATACTTCGAAAAAGATTCCATGAGCTTTCTTCGAAAAATGCAAATTTTTCTCGATATTTCGGTTTGAATCTTCCAATTTATACATTTGACGAAAAAAACTTAGCATTAATTTGCTGTATCTCAGTTCGTATCTGTCGTGAGAAAATTATAAAGAAAGCATTGTTTTTGTTTTATCAAAAGCTACAATTTGCCTTTCCACACTCTTTTTGATAAAATGCATAGTTTCAGAGTTATTTGTAAAAAAACATTTAAAAAAGTCGTTTTTTTCGTCAAAAAACTGTTACTTTCAACTTCGAATAACTCAAAAAATATTACTTTTCAGTTAATATGTCATAAAAAAAATCCACCCCCGTGATGGGGTGGCAACCACCCCCAAGGCTCTAGCGTACAGCGGCATGATATAGAAAATGATCCTTGAGCTATTCCCTACCTTCTGTGAAAATTTCAGGTAAATCCATGGTGGACAAAAAAATTGCGAGCCAAAATGCTTCATTTCCTCAATTATATATCTCGTTGAAGCTTCAAGAATACGAATGTATTAGATTTGGTGCTATTCAGGTTTCATCGCGAAGAAAGT
Organism: Zygogramma bicolorata; assembly: GCA_032362365.1. Lineage (NCBI taxonomy): Eukaryota > Metazoa > Arthropoda > Insecta > Coleoptera > Chrysomelidae > Zygogramma > Zygogramma bicolorata. The sequence continues at coordinate 426,704 of JAVJAQ010000734.1, forward strand.
GTAGAAATCAGCCATTTTTCTGATATAAATTGCTCTTCATGCTACGAATGATTGAAAGATGGGATATTTACGAGGAAATCTTACCTCACCTAGTTACCTCCATCATATTTTTAATTATATCAATTTTGAAGAGGAATCTGAAGTTTGGAACATCCACAACCAAACCTTAATCTGTGGGAATAATTGAGAAGTACAGTGGGATAAAATATGGAAAAAAACCACATGTTTATACATTCCAGGTTGATTTTCATATGCTAGAAAGAGATGAGCACGATGAATATCGATTATGAAAATTAAAAATTTCTGAGATATTAGTGAGAAGAGTTATTCACGAATGAATATATGTACAAAGAAAAACACCAACAAGCTCCTTCGATCCAACCTCTGTCACAAATCAGTGACCAAAACCGAACCCCAAACTCCCGACCCGAAACCGAGCTCAAGTCTTCGAAGCCAGCCTGGCCACAACCTCCGCATTCGACAGCAACTTGCCGCCCTCTACCGGAGCGTAATAGCAAGACATGTCGTCGAACTCGCTCTGCGTCGCGTGAGGCGCTATCGCTGTATACAGGGCGTAATGTTCGGCCTCGGTCAAGTCCAAGTGCATGTCTACGTCGTCCGAAACGTCGACGGCAGGACCGACGGCCGAAGCGTCGCTCGGGGGGCTCAGAGGGATCCGAACGCTGTTAGTAGAGTGCGTGGATATGTTCCCAGAGCTCTTCCCCAAGCTGTTGTCGACTTGCAGGGACTTTGAGCTCCTGCTGAGGTTGCTGTCAACCTGAAGCGACTTGGAGCTTGAGAATATGTTGCTCCTGATGGAAGGAGCCAAGCTGGCTTCTCGTGATTGGCTAGCGGACTTGTTCTTGCTCCGGCCGAAGAGCTTAGAGAAGAACCCCCGCTTTTTGGGGTTCGGAAGCGTAGAGTAATTAGGAGTAGGGGGTAGCTGCTTGAAGGGTGGCGAGAGCTCTATATGAGACCTGGGTCGCTGCAGAGACCCAGTGCGACTGCTACAGATTGAGCCTTGCAATTCAGGCTTGTTTATACTCGTCATAGAGCTACCGATGAAGGTTTCAATCTTTTTCGTTCGCTTCGGAGGCAGTGGCGGTTTTTCAGCCTCCATCTCGCGTTTGTTGTTGTTATTAGAAACAACAGGCTCACGCACCGTCAAGTCGATCTCTATCGGGTGCTTGAACGCCAGCTGTAGACTGGAGTAGGTCTTGTTGTCGTCGAAACACTCTGCGGGTTTCTCGACATCGCTCAAAGCGTCATTGAGCAGCCGCGATTGGGTCTCCGAGTATATTTCGTCGAGCTCTGCCACCTGCTCTATGAGCTCGTTGAAGGACTTCTCCTCCGAGACAGAGTCCTCCTTTTTCGGCTTCTTCAACTCGGAGTAGTCTGCCTCCAAGTTCTCCGCGTCTGCGCGGTTGTTGTTGGTCTCGACGTCGCAGGACAAGCCCAGCTGGCGTTTGACGACCAGCTTGGCGTCCTGCGCGAGGATGCTGCTGAACAAGTTGTAGTCGCCTTTCTTGGCTAGGTTCCTGCGGAAGGACCAGCGCCTACCTGTGTCGAGGAGATACGAGGGCCACAGCTCGAAGGGCAGGGATTCGCTCGTGGCGCCGTCAGAGGGCCTGCGCAGCTGAATGAGCACCTTGACCGGTTCTTGGGCGTCGAGGGTCTTGTAGCGCGGCGGTTTGAACCATATCGCGTGCTGCTTGTGGACCTGCGACGGTTGGAAGTCGGCGAAGGCCTCCCAGTCGCCGTTTTCTTCGTAGAATCGGACCTGGATGTCTTCTTTGGCCACCTGCAACAAGAGGAAATGTGCATGATTTTTTGACAAAATGGTTAAGGCTTTCGCGGCCGAGGTTTTCAGTATTACTACTTTTCTTCGGGTTTGAAGGCCGTCGTTCTTTGGAATTTCTTCCTGACGTTTCGCTAGCGCGAGTGGCTAGCTTCTTCAGAGGCTCACTCATCTGAATTATACAAATGATAATGACCCTTTCATTTCATCAGCAACATTCGTGGTAAACTTTGCGAAACTCTCGAAGATTCAGGAATTATTTCTTTAGATCTACGTCCTTTGAAACATTACTTTTTGAAGCGAAGGGTTCACATACAAAATTAACTATTCTCTCGACTATTATCTCGACGGATATTCTCTCAACTAGAGTGTTCCTGACAACTAACCTTTTCGCAAAGAAGGATTATGTCCTTCTTTCCGCCATCCAGAGGACTAACGCAGTCGGAAAGTTTGATGATGCTGAGGTCTGACATCGCCTTTTTATCGTAAATGGGTTCGCTGACGACGGGCTTCAAGGGCACGGTGAATTTCCCGGGAGTGTCACCCTCCAAAAAGACTTGGAAGCACAGTCTGACGGTGTTCAGGTCGATGGCCGTAGGTTGGTTTCGATGAGCGAAACCAGCTGTAAGAGAAAAAAAATTAGATAATCGAAATCTCGAGATATACCCTACGAAATTATGTACGTCTTGGATTTTTTTAGGAAAGTTTCAAGTTCAAAAACTGAACATAAACAGTAGATTGTTTCATTTACAACTATATGTGTAATGCTGTCATTACAAACGTCATTGAAGGTTGGGAAGTGTCATATTACACACCTCTACTTCCCGCCTTCATTTCCAGCCCTCATTTCATCTATTCTAGATTTTATCTGACATTTATTTATATTTGTGACAATATATCTATTTGATTATTCTGAGAAAACCGCGTTCTTGGTAATTTGTCATTAAATGTTATATTTTAGATATGTTTGAAACGAAACAAAGAGTTGTTAATTTTTTCGAAATATGATGATTGTAAATAAAATAGTATACAAACCTCGGTGGGAAATTTCATTCCTGTCTCGAGATCATAGGCAACCTCGACGCTTTGCGTTTCGGTTAACTAACTGATCTCACGGCAGGAATGAATCACTTTCCACCTCGATGTGTAATATACTATCACGATTGACGAAAGTTATATTGTAATGAGATTCGAAAAATGTGTTCAGTGAGTAAATCACTATACTTTCCTTTCCTACAACGTCTATATCATAATAATATGCTAAAAAAATTAAGAAATATTTTATTTTGAATTTAAAATTATTCATGATTCAAATATTGGTTTATTGTTACATTCGAGCAATTATTCAAAATGATAGGAGTACTACAAGCTAGATTTTTGAGTATTAAGGTAGACCATGCCGTATCTTTCATGTTCACCATATAAAGTTGCTCCGTAATCGATTAGCTTTTTATAGTCCAAGATCCCAGAGCAATCAGACATAACTTATTTTCACACGGATGAAACCTGAAGATTTCAGTAACGTCTCGTGTGCCTTGAATACCTACGCGCTTTGTGGAACTTGCCGAGTGACACCTGGGCAGGTACCAGGTGAGAAAGGTAACTAAAAATAAGAATTATTTAACTTAAATTCACATGGCTGATTTTTATATATGTCATGTAGAATATTATTTTGAAGTAATATCATAAGTGTCAGACACTTTTGATGGACCAGAGCTTTTGTCAGACGCTTTTAAGCTACCCAAAAAAATAAATGAACTTTACTTATTTTTACATGTCTGATTTTATAATATGTTATTGAAGTATTTATTTAAAAGTTATATTCAATCAGTCAGACAAATTAGAGTGACCAAACATCCCCTAAGACAAAAATTATTCAGCCAGAAGTATGAGGGCGAGAGCACTATGCATGCGCTTCAGAGTGAGTGAGACGTCCATAATAACTCGGTTCCCCTTCTTAAACTCACCATCTGTTTCAATTTACTGTGTATGTGCTGTTTGTGTGTAATATAACTTATAGTATACAGTATAGTCAGTGTTGTTTTTTAGGGCACAATTGTGCCAAAAGGGGCACTTTTTCACTGTGTGGGCACTATATGGCACGCACTTTGAGAAATTGATCGAAAACGGGCACAATTCCATTTTGACCCATAACATTTTATGATTCCGTATTTTCGTGGTTCCGTGGTCATTTTCACTTGTCAAAATTCTCAATTTTCATTTCATTTTCCTCAACAATCCTGTTTCCTGTTAGTATGAAATTTAAAAATTATGATTTTTATGCAATATATTCATGATTTCTCAACGTTCAGATTGGTAAACATTAAAAAATGGAGCTTCATGTAGTATTTGAAATGCAATTGATGGAATTCCGCAGGTTTCTGGGGCCAAAAATGTAATTTCATTGCCTCCTTTAGGGCTTTGGACAAACCGTCTACTTTTTGCGAGGACAAATGGTAACTTGAATGTGAATCAAGTGGCAATTTTTCATATTCATAATATATTATTGAATATATTTATATTTTGTTTGTAATTCAATTTGAAATTTTGCGCCAAGAGAAATAATCTAGAAAGTGAAAACTCTGAGAACTAACTCAAATCCACTTCGCCATCTTCCTTATAAAGTTGTAAACAAATTTAGAATGTATGCGCATGCGCAAATCTAATGTATGTATAAATGGGAAGAAGAAATTGACAGAGAACACCATTGGGCACTATTTGTCCCCTCATACTTCTGGCTCAATAATTCTTGTCTTAGGGGATGTTTGGTCACTCTAATTTGTCTGATTGATTGAATATAACTTTTAAATAAATACTTCAATAACATATTGAAAAATCAGAGATGTAAAAATAAGTAAAGTTCATTTATTTTTTGGGTAGCTTAAAAGCGTCTGACAAAAGCTCTGGTCCATCAAAAGTGTCTGACACTTATGATATTACTTAATAATATTCTACATGACATATATAAAAATCAGCCATGTGAATTTAAGTTAAATAATTCTTATTTTTAGTTACCTTTCTCACCTGGTACCTGCCCAGGTGTCACTCGGCAAGTTCCACAAAGCGCGTAGGTATTCAAGGCACACGAGACGCTACTGGAAACTTCAGGTTCCATCCGTGTGAAAATAAGTTATGTCTGATTGCTCTGGGATCTTACTCTATTAATTTCTATGGATTGTAAAGTTGTTGTTTGTATTTGACTTCTGGTGCTGATAGTAATTGATCATCATATCCCACTCCAAAGTTTAAAAAAAAATGTATTCTAATTATAGAGCCGAAAGTTTGTGTTGTTTTTTTTTATGTGCAGTTTCACACGAAAGGAAGCCCTTATATTCAAACTTCACCGCGTGAATCAAGAAACAGGAGATACGAATTAACATTCATTTTGAATTTTTGGATTTTGTGAGCCTCAGGAAAAACTTCTTTCGGCAAGGAGTTCCAAAGCTGAGCTGTTCAATTGAAAAAAGATCCCTGAGCAAGAGAGGTTCGACAGGAATCTAACGCTGATACATTATCTCATTTCTGTTTGGAAGACAGCAAGTGAATCTATAATGAATGAAACATCTTGAAACTTTATTAAACAATGAAATATTTTCGAAATATTAAGCTTATACAAATCAAACAAATTAATAGGCTTCAATTCCCTTTATAAACACAAAATCAGTTGTTTCAGATCTTTAAAACTACGCATCGGATTTTGAAGCGTTTTTTAATAGATAGAGTGATTCAACAGGAAGGTTTATATGCAGAGGAACAATGATAATTTTTGTGATTTCTGATGTAATGTCGTAAATGAACACATTATTTGACTTTGGCTGCAAGAAATTTCATTTTTTACTGCTCATCATTTTTTTCTTATACCTGTTCAAATTCCATCATTTTTAATATTATTCTAATCATAATTTTGTATTCATAGTTATCCCCTATTTATGAGCATGACAGTTTCTTGGTATAATATAAGTAAATAATATTCAAAAGAAACCGCCAAATTATTTTTCAACTTCTATCTTTTAAACTGAGCGGATTCTCAAAAATGATCAAATGACAAAATATCTCTGAAATAGTCATAGAAATGAGTCGAATTTCTACCATATATTTAATGATCACGCTGTATAAGCCATTGAAAATAAATATTATTTGTTGTATAGTAGGAAGGTTGTCGTTTTATCTCTTTGAACATCATGAAAATGATTTCTTTGAAATAATCATAGTTTTTTCTTCAAAAAATGTTGAAAAAATTAATTAGGGTGTGTGTGTGTGTGGTGTGCTGATCAAAAGAAAACATTCTGTGCGTTTTCAATAACAGAAATTCGATGTGAAAATGGCGGAGTTTCACAACGAAATGGACCTGTATCTTCCGAAATAGTCGTGGCCATCAAAAGCTCATCTGGAATTTTTGTATTGGAGACCAAATTACGGAAGTTCCTCATCATTTTTTTGAAATTCGATGATCGATCTTACCGAAGATTTAGCAAATTATTAAATTATTAAATTCATACATTTCGATACATTGAATTTGGTCACGTATTCATTTCGGTACCGATACCATGAACATATATCGACTCTTGAAGGCTAGAGTCCGAACCTGTACAACGGTGAGTCCTGCGTTTTTGACCTCGTACCACAAAAACCCCACTTTTTTTCCCAACCACCGTCAGACAACCAACAGCCAGTTCACTTTGGCACACCAGCTCCGCAATGTACGTCGTACCAGACGAATACGTCGAATCCACCTCCTGCGATTCCTGCCGCAAATTCCTGACCGCAATTCCTGTCAAAATCTACGCAGACGGCAAAATAAAATGCGCTCGCTGCTCCCAACCCTTCGACAATGGAGTGACCCTCGCAGAAGACAGCATCCTCCAGCAGGGCCTTTTCAAGTGCGTGAACAGATTCGACGGCTGCAGAGAACTACTGAGCTGCGAGAGAGTAACAGCTCACGAAGCAGTGTGCAAGGCTAAAAAGCACATCTGTCCCTTGTGCAGCTGTGGCGAAGCCCTCCCCACGTACCTGCTGGTGAAACACTTCGAAATCGAGCACTGGGACTGCATCTTGCAGACGAGATCGTTCAGGGAACCGCTAGGGAAGCTTTCCAAAAAAATCTGCCTGTACAGGTCGGGGGATAATTTGTTCTTCGTCAAGCTCAAGAGAATGCCGCAGAAGCTCATCTGCCTCAACGCGTACTACTTGGGCTCCAACTCCTGCAGGATCTCCCAGACGTTCACTGTGTTCTTCAGCGACGAGGTGGGCAACTTCCACTCGGAAAACAAGCCCGCTTGGGCAGCTACGGGCATCAACAACCCCGGAGGGCTGTTCTTCCAGCTGCCGAAGAAGCTCCCCAGCTTCGTGTACATAGAATTCAACCTGGAGCTAGACGGCGTGGAGGTCGATGCACTGAAGAACCGTTCCCGACCCTCCATAGCACTACCTAGGAGGTTACAGCTGCGAAACTCGACCAGCTCAGAAGTCGTCCCCGGCCTAGAGCCCGGCACCATCATCTTCGAGGGTACGGCTTTCAAAATGCACTGCGCGCTGTGCAAAATGGCGGAGACGAACTTGGTCGTCTTCCTGAAGCTCTGCCAGAGAGTCTACCAGCTGGTGTGCAGCCGGTGCAGGAAGTTCCTCTCCAGGAGGTACCCGAAGGTGCGGATGTTCCCCGAGTGGGAACTGCCCGAAAAAGTTTGGAAGGCTAAGAGGGACCTGGTCTTCTCCTGTGTCTGGCGTGACTGGGGCTGCTTGGAGGTCAACCCTACGGAAACCCTCCACGACCACGAGCAGCTGTGCTCCCTTCAGCCCACTTTGGAGTGCCCGGTGTTCGATTGCCAGTGCAGGGCTACTCTGCCGGTGTTGCGAATGCACTTTTCGATTGCTCATCCGGGTGTGTACCTACACTTCAACTGCGTGCTCGAAATACCCTTCGGATACTACGCTGCCCCCTTCACGGACGTCTTCTACGTTTGGGCATACCACGGTTTCGTGCCTCTCGAGGTGACTGGGGACTATCAGCAGTTCAGTCTTTCGTTCTTTGCTGCGAAAAGCTCTCTGGGATGCAGGCAGAAGGCCCTGGTTTATGACGATTGGGGCCAAGTTTTGGAGTTGGTGGAGGACAGTAGGTCGATTGCAATACCCGAATCGTCCAAGGTGACGGTGGTGTGTTTTTTCGAGCTCGACGAAAGCCGGGTTTTCAAAAGGGTCGAGGAGGAAGAGTATTTTAGAAACAACGGTGCTGGGAGAGTACCGGCCATGTGAATATCTTTGTGTACCGATTTTTTTTATGTGAGAGGTATATTCCAAGTACGTACGTGAATTCAGTGGGAATCCTCACGGTAAGTCGTGACACAAATTTCAACGGAATGTCGACGTGGTCTTGAAAGGTATACAGAGTGCATTTGAGAATTGACATGTTTTCATATTTTAGGATTTCATGAGATTTTTGATACGACAGGCATATGCAGATGTAACACAATTGCCATGAATTCTTTTTTAGGTTTTTAGTGAGAAAACTTGGTCAAGAAATAAAAAAGGGTGACGAGGTTCACTCGATACATTTTATTTAACAATCATTTTCATGAATATTTTGAAAACTCCGATGAATAGAAATCTGGTAAACTTTTGATATATGTTAATCATTTTTAATTCGATAAAATTAGATTTTTCATTCAAGTTTAGTGACGTGAAAGAAGTTACTTGAAGAAAATTCAAGTCGAAAAAAAATTTAGGTCCTTTTTGAAATCATAGATTTTCATTTAATTCTTGACATATATCAGATTATTTCATTTTTATTTTTCAAAGTTTACGGAATATTCATATAGATATCTTCGATGTTTTATTATTAAATAATGTAAATAACATTATATTTTTTACGAAATACCGTAGAAAGTCCATAAGTTCTTTTGTTGGAATCGTCCTGTACACCCCACAATTGGCACCATGAATTGACCAAGAATTTTATTTATTGATATATTTATATTTCTATTCTTATATATTTGAAAATGAAATACGAGAAGTTGTTATACTTTGATGTACGTTATACTGTTGAAATATAAATAAATATTGTTTATTGAAGTGGGCTCATAAATTTATGATGGTAGGTTCAGCTTGAAAAACATGTATTTCGAAATTAAATATGTCATCTAGTATTATATCGAACAAAGTAGATATGAAACGGACAGTTTCGAAGAAATTGGGAAATATGCACGAATTTCAGCTACTATTGAATTATTTTCACTCAATGAAAGTATAGAATATTTTTGATGACGTTATTTAAAATTTGGCGAAAGAAAAAAAAACAAACTATCATGTCACATCTAAGACCTTTGAAAAATTTTCAAAAAGAATACTTGCCATAAAAGAAATCGAATCAATTTTAAGTACGAAAACAAATTTGGTTCCGAAATAATAACGAAGATAATTGATTTTCATTAATAAGTATTAGTTCTTTAAATTATTGATCGGCAGACTATACTAGAAGTTTCCTTTATTTTTTCAAATTGTTGTAGGTACTCAAAACGTCAAGTTTGACGTTTGGTTATAGTTACACAACGTTATAGATTTTTGACGTTTGAAAAAAGAAGTAACCTTTACGTATTTTATAGGAATGAATATTTTTTTAAATATTCATTGTGAAATTTCATGAAGTAGTACACCCTCAAGGGTGGGGTAAACACGTTCAGAAGGATAAATTATCGAAGTGCTATCCACTAAAATTCATTAAGAATACGTGGACATCAATCCTAGCGAAATATCAGCAAACATCTTACGAGAACTGAAGATGAAGGTATATTTCCTCGAAACGTGTGTTTGCTAAACAATTATTATTTTTTCAGCCATTCGTTCAGCAGGTAGGGTAAGATGCTATACGTTTTTAGTCGCACAAACTGGATAATTTTACCAGAATATAAATAATAACAACTGAAGACATAATATATATATATATATATATATATATATATATATATATATATATATATATATATATATATATATATATATATATATATATATATATATGCATTTCTTTCACATCGATATTCTTCTTGAACGAGTGAAGACGGGGGCCGAATTTTTGAAGTGCGATCCCAAATTCAAGAACACGAATAAACGAAAAAATTGACTCACTTCTGAACGGATCGACTCGAATCTCTTCGCGCGTGCGTAAAGCATTTTCGATCTCCTTTTTCTTGACGCACTGGATGCCGAGATTCGAGAATTGGACGGTCATGGTGTCCACGGGGATTTCCAGGGTGCATACCCCTCGCCGGCATCCCTCTCTGCCGACCAAGTTGTGCGGGTGGGGCCTGAAATTGAGGAAGGTAGTAGTACAAAGATCACAACAAATTTAAATCGTTCTAAAGCACTACCACATAGGCAGAAACACAAAAAAAAGGGGGCTACATGCATATAATTTTCCATGACGAATCAATTAATACAGTAAGTGAATAAAAAACAAAGTTTTCGTAAAAAGTCAGCAATACATTTGACGATAAAGTCGTTTTTTTAGGACTGGAAAAACATCTGACATTCTATCTCTGTTGATAGTTGACAAAATATCGGTTCATATTGAATAACTTTTTTCCGGATATCAGAAAAAATAAGGAATCAGGTATTTATCCAAAATAACTACTGAAGTTCGCAATTTCGAAATATCACAGAATTTAATTGACAGATTTTCGTTTACCTTAAAGCAACCTACCAGTTTGAAAATTCAAAATTCACACCTATAATTTTCTGACTACAATATATTGTGATGATTTGTTCCGTAGTTTTCTGGCTATTGTAACCTACCACCTACCACAATCTGGAAAAATAAGAATTATCATTTGAATCTATCCAAGTGTAGAAGGGCAGATTTTCAATCTACCCCGAAAAGTTGCTGCGTCTATTGAATAACAGTTCTTTCTTGATAGAACAAGTCCAATTAGTCAGCAACTTCTCGTATAACTCAAATTTTGCCTATCAAAAAAATAATAAGAACTAATCTTGTTCTATCAAGAAAGAACTGTTTTTCAATAGACGCAGCAACTTTTCGGGGTAGATTGAAAATCTGCCCTTCTACACTTGTATAGATTCAAATATTAATTATTTTTTTCAAATTGTGGTAGGTTACAAACCCAGAATACTACGGAACAAGGATATATATAAAATTTGACCTGATGAATTTGATCTCATGACTCAATTCCAAAAACGAAATGCAGCACATTTTCGTGTTTTTGTGAAATTGATTGAAAAATCACATTTGAAAAAATGTATTGTTTAACAGTTTGTGGAATGGTACTATGTCTAGTTAATGAGCAATTACCGAATTTTAGATAAAAAATTGGAAACGGTAATGGTTGAAAATTTTCTGCCGCAGAATTCCTAAAAAAATTCTTACACGAAAACGGACTGTAACGTCAATGGAAACATAAATATAACACTACTCTATAATCCCCAATTTGACAATGGTGTGTCAATATTGTTCCAATTTCATTAAAAAATTAGTTCAATTAGTTATTTTTGTTCCAAATACTTATACAGAAAAATATTTTACAAATGTCATTTAAAACCATAGCTCCTTTTCATGCAGAAAACAAGATTCATTTGAACTATATTCAGTGGAAAAACCAGAATTATATTGCAGTCATCTGTCTAGAGGAGAAGAAAATTGATATTGAGTATCTTGAAGATGATAACGTTGTTATCGAAACGCGCGTCGAGTGCAAAAAATATCAATTTGGTGTTAGGGTAGTTGATCTCTAAGAAAAGTTTATGCAAAGTTTGATCTGTAAACAATTTTGAACAATCGAAGGCCGAAAAACTGTAAAATCGAAATACATGTGATATCATATCTGACAACTAATTAAAAGATCCGAATGTTCTCAAAATTGTTAGCATTGATTTGGCGAGACCACTCTTTCTAGGAATTTATGAAAAGGTACGAATGTCATTATCTCCACTGCCTGGCCATTTTGAAATTTCATCAAGTTCATCAATTGAGAGTTTTGTCCAAAGATTCATAATTTCCACTATTCGATAACACAGAAGAAATATTGTATGCAAAAATGATTTATTTGCCTCGTTTGATAACTTCACATCGTGTGCTATAAACACTTACTGTTTGCACTTGTTGCATGAATAACTATTATAGGTTATTTAATATAATATCCTTGCATCATATTTTAATTTCATTGGTAGATAAAATATTTATAAATCTAGATGATATAGATATGTAGCAAGATGATAATAATAAATAATAATAATTGAATTGATGGCCGATACTCTATGAAATCTGTGTTAAAGTAATCGAAAAACACTGTACAAGCTATTGTATAGTGAAAATAACACAATAACCTTTCTTTAATTACGTAGTAACGAAAAAGTTTATATTCTAGACAACAATTTACTGGGTCAAGAACATTCCACCCAACAGGTAGTTTGTAAGTTGCCCGAAATAATCAAACATGAAGTTATGGCTTTGGTGCATACAACGGTTTATTGTTTACCTTCAATTCAAAAATTCGTTATCAAACATTTTGAATTAATTTTTAGGGATCACAGATAAGATAGATGTATCTGATTATTTCATGGTTTTTCGATGACATAGACGTAATCTATTTAATTCGTGAGTCGCGTGAAGTACTGCAACATATTTGATGAAGGAGAATATTTCAGAAATAACATAGGGCTTCAAAATATAATGGTAAGATATAACTTGATTACTGCATGTATGAGAATAGGAACATATTCTGTGGAATTTCTGATGGGTTATTATTAGGAATGATATAATTATTTCTATATTATAGAAACAATGTGGTGTGATTATTATAAAGAGTCGATTTTAATTATCCTGCGTATTCTGTAATTCGGAATTATCAGCCTGAGTTAGCTCCAAAAATGTTTTTGCTGAAGTCAACGTTGAATATCGGCCGTAATCATTACTCATAACTCCCTAGGGCAAAATGGTCGTCAATACGGATGTGCTATCATGGATACAAACGAGTAATTGTGATAAGGCGAATAATAATAGTTATTTATTTACTAAAGGTATGCCCTGAGGGAAAGATCAGAAAATGCAGTTTCATTTCATAAAGTGAACTTTATGTCCGAGCGGACATTGACGTGAATTTCGGGACCATTAGGGCCATAAAAGGACTTTATGCATGAGCGGACGTAAAGTAGTACTTTAGCGCCTGCGGATTACTTAATCGCACGGCGGGCGTTGAAATCGTTAAGAAGGTGCTGAAGTGAATTTTCACTCATATCGATAGAAATCTATTATATTACGATTGTTTACCTATTACCTAATATGATGTATATATTTTTCAATAAACATTTTTATTATTATTACTATGTACAGCCTCACGGCAGCGTTCAAGTATTTCTGTCGTGTTCTATAATAAATGACATCAAATATAGCCTATTTTACGCCCTTGATACATACATAACTATTATGGCCGAAGGGCTGCAAAGTTATGCCCGCTCGTTCCACAAAGTGAAGTTTACGCTTTCGTGATCATATAACAGCGAGGGCCGTAAAATAAACCTTACGCCCGTACTAGCATAAAGTGCCCTATTGTGTAGCTGGCAACCAAACAATCATGACATAATAATGAACTAGTAAGACATGAAGACAATACTAATTGTACTCACTTGTGGGGTTTGTCCTTCGTGACGCAGGACACCACCACGACAGCTTTGCCTTGGTACCCGACTATCTGGATGGTTGGGTAGGTTTTGTTTTCGGGGGTACTACTAGCACCGGGGATCGAACCCGCGGACCTACCTTCGCACTCGTAGCGAAACCTCAAGGCTTTCGGGGCGGGTTGTTCCACAATCTTGATGTAGGCTTGCTGCCTAGAACAAATGAAAATAAAAAAAGTTTAAGGGAGATGGAAATAGATACGAAATTGCTATTTCTTTGAACAGCTCCCACATTTGAAAAGTCTACAAAGTCGAAAACGTTCTTGCTATTCTGGTGGCCTATTGATTCTTAAAAATCATCAGATTATTTAGAAATATTCAAGAATGACATCAAATGCAATTATGGTGCGCATAAAAAATTCTCAATAGTCGATATTTTTCGAAACTTTTTCGGGAAGTGTATAATATATTATATCGTACCTATAAGATATTTCAGAAATCTCGATGGTGCCTTATAATATTCTTCTATAACAGTTGTCGATTATTTTCAATAAACCAATATGTAATATTGAAAGTTATTCAAGATACCAGAATAGACCTAATTGTAGGTGTAGGTACTGTTTATAACCCAAAATGCAATAGTCGAATGTCACATTTTTTAAAGTACGACAGACGTCAAAAAGATTGAATTATATCCAAGCGTAAAATGTCTTTCAAATGCCTTTCTGAAATATTTACTGAGAAATGTAATTTGTTTATACGAATAATAATACTCATATTTGCAACTAGAGCTTCATTAACATAAAAACTCTTGTGGATTTTCTTCACATTCCTCTTCAAATTCAATGGCTTAGTGAAATTTATTTTTCAGTTGTTGATTTTCTTGGTGTAGAATAAATAAAACATAAACAAAGCCTTTGATCTATTCCAAATTTCAGATTTCAATAGAAGGTTTGAGACTACTCTCTTCTCTCAAAGAGTTGTTCAAATATCGTGTCTAGTAAACACCAAAAACCACGCATTTGAGTCCATTGAGACCTACAAAACGTTTTAGGTATTTATACGCAATGTGTTACCTTCTAGATTGTTGGGAAGTTTGTGAGGGCACAGCTCTACGTGGCACCAGGATTTCTCCCCCCCCGTTGAACATTTTGCTATTTTCTGTTTCTGCAGGTACTCTGAATTCTGGATCAGTCTGGATGACTTCAACTGAAAAATACGAAATTCATTAAAGTGAAATGCAATCAACAGATCATCAGTTAGATAGATATGATCGAATGCGAAACCTATATTAGTGGGAAAGCGAAATAGCAATCAATTTCTTTAACACAAATCGGAACACTAGTGAAATTATTGTTGGTGTTATAAATAACCGCTTGCTTTTGGGTTTTTTGCCGTGATCTGCAGGTTTTTGTAACCATTGTTTCCTCTGCAACTGGCTTAGGAATGATCGAAGGCAATGCGGTAGTGATCGAGTGATCTCTCTCGTCGCAAATTCTCTTTGAAACGTGTCTCAATACCTCTATGACTTTGGCTAGTGAACTTTCTTGCTTACAAACGATTCGAATTCTATGTGGATGGTGTTGAAGCTGCTGATGGAACCCCTCTCCTCTCCAGACAGTGAATTATTAGACACCGGACCCGGAAGTCAACACTCTATCGTTACTTTTCATTCGTTTTTTTTATAGGAAGATGGAAAATATTCATTCACCTACAGTTTGAGAAGAATTACTGTTCACCCCTTTGCAAGTGATAATAGTACCTCTCGTAAGTTATCTTGATACTAGTTTAATTAATCCAATGAACACCCTAAATGCTACATAAAAAGACACCCAACTTCTTTGTAGGATGGTCTGATTCCTATATTTCAATGTAAAACATGGCCTGTCAAAAATGACCTCCGCTCTGACAAGTATATTTGGGCCAATACCTTAATATTTTGTATATCAATAATTGAAACTTAATTCTGGTAGTTGTATCGCCAAGATACGCTAACACCTGTTGGATGTAATCCAATGCCCTTCGTCGTATGTTTGGATGTGAATAATTGGATGAATAATACTGCGATATCCATGAAGTTTAAAGCCATCCTAGAGAAGTAGATCAGTATCGTTGACTAAAATGTGGTTGAAATAAATTCGTCTTACATCGCCATTCATGCCAATGTTATACTGAGTGATTTCCAGACGTTCAAACGTACCTACCTGCTCTTTGAAACCCAGTATCATCAGCTCTTCGGCTTTGACCAACATACTTTTTGCTAGATTGTGTATTTTTGAACTAAATAGTTTTTGTATGGTATGGTACAAAGTATAGAATATCAATGGACTTTGAGGAATTTTTGGTATTTTGAAAAGTTCAAATCAAGAACATATCTCTAACTACCATCAAGACATCAGAATTCTATAATATTATTGGTATAAAAAAACTTCAGTAGATTACATCCCTCCTCAAAGTAAGTGACTAAACTAGTCTGAATGTTTAGTAAGGTAGGAAGTAATCCTCTTGCTGCTATGTAAGTAAGTATAACAATTGCTCGAAAAGACAATGAAATAAAAAAAATGTTTTACTTTTATAATGAAGGTTCAATCATCTTCTGTCTATGATTCTGATGATACAAGGTGGAGTTATGTGTTCCCTGAAGGGGTACATCTAGGGTAGTATCTAGAAAGGGTTGAGCAAGAAAAAAAACGAAAACAAATGGTACTCACTGACATCACTCAACTCGACATCATCGTCCTGAATATTATCGTCGTCTTTAGTGCCATTATCTGAAAGAAGATTCTGGTTGAGAAAATCCCCAAAACAAGATAGTGTTTGTGTGACTTCAAACAAAACAAAGCAAATGTTAGTGTTTGGAATGAAAAATGATGAGTGCATTGACAAGTAGCATAACTTAGTTTATTCAAGACTATTGCATAATGTACCCATTATAGGTCTGTTTGCTCGACCTTAGTAACACCCGTTGATCACTGCTGTCAGATGCCTTCTAGATTGAGCTATGATATTATATTATTTTGATATTAAATCTATTCCTGCGATTAACTTGACCAATTGTTCAAATATTACAATTATTATTAACTATAAATAAATAACTTATAATATAAATATCATTTTGTAAGATTAGATACGTGATATTTTTTGAGCTCAATACAAAGATTTTTGTAATCATTATGATAAATTTTACGATTATTATAATTTTCGATTAGTATGTATTGTGTATAGATGAATAATAATGCATTGTATGACATATTTGTTAGAACAAAATATAAGTGTTTCTGGAAATATGTATGTAAAGTAACATTTTCCACAAAAAAAACTTCAAACAAATTTTTTTATTAGTCGTGGAAAAGGTATAGTAATCTACTCGTGTATAATGGCTATTATTCTCTCACTGATTTAGGCCACTCGCCTATGGATCGTGGCCGTAAACCTCTCGTAAATAATAATGTACCTACTATTTTCTAATTTTGCCACATTTGAAAATTTACGGCAATGTCAAGACACCTTTCTTTTCATAAACCGTTATATAATTGATAATTTTTCATCACTCGATTAAAAAAAGTAAAAGAAGTGAGTACTTATATAATATTCCAGAAAATTCATTTCTAATAATTTAATGAACATGTGAAAGACATCAAATTGAGAAGCGATATGGTAAACGAACATGACAAATTCCGTGGGGTTAACATTTCGACTATTAGAGAATGATGAAAGAATATCTTCTATCGAAATAAAAAAAAATGTAAGTCGATATGAAATTTCCTTTTGTATAACTCACCCTACTTTGCGGGATCTCGTTATATAAAATGTAACTTCTAACTGGTTCTATAACCAGGTATTATACAGTGCATTTCTTTATTGGCCCCCCTTTTATTTTTTGAAAGGGTCAACTCAAACAATTGAAACTTGGGATAATGAAATTGATGCAGGAATACTATATTTTAGATAAAATTGACAAATGAAAATTTCAAAATGTCGACTAGGGCCATGTGGAAAAAAAAATCAAATAGAAAAGGGGGTCTTGTGCTACATCATTTTGAAGCTTCTGATAAATACCTTACAACCCTGGAATATGAAGTCAATACCTTTACCTACTACAAAATGGCGGAACATTTAATAAATACCTGAAAACAAACATATGAATATCGATATTTCTAGAAATATTCGTTTTTCTCTGTCATAAGTCAACCCCAACAACCCGATAAGGTTTGATAGGTTATTTTTCGTTTATAAAAAAGGACAAAAATGTCAGTATAACTACCATCATTGTTCACTTCAGATATTCTCATTTAGTTTTCGATTTCATAAGTAGATAGGTACCACGTGAACTATCTACAAAATGGTCTACAGGGATTTGTATTTGAATATGATGGCAACTACTATTGATCCTCTAAACACCGAATCCTAATTAATTCGATATGGATAATATTATTCCAACAACATGGAGCACCACTACATTACTCCAGACAGGTAAGAAACCATTGGGATAATACTTTCCATGGTAGTTAGATTGGCCATCGGAGGTACTACGGAATGGCCAGCCCGCTTGCCAGATTTGACTCCTTTATACTTTTTATAGGGATATTTGAAGCAGGTGTGCGAAACTGAATCTGCTTCAATATTGAATGTACGGCAGAGAATAATAAATATTTGTGGAAATATCGACGTTGTTGTGTTCGAAAATGTTCGACGTGAAATATCATATAGGCTGTTCTTATCTCAAGACGTTTGAGGCAACCATTTCGAGCATCTTCTAAACTTATTTCCTCAAATTATGAAGTCAAACGTCTATGTGTGCAAGCAATTATTAAACGTTTCGCCATTTTGTAGAAGGTGAAGATATTGACTTCATATTCTAGGGTTGTGACGTATTCATCAGGAGCCAGTCGCCATCTTGACATTCTTTGAGTTGACTCGTTCAAAAAATAAAGGGGGGGGGGATTAAAGAAATGCACTGTATATCAACTAACACAAACTCCATTCCAAATGAAAGTTTTATTTTCTCGATTTTTTCCGATTTTTGTGAATTTTTCTGGGCTTCATTAATAATTTTTCCTATCGATTTTTTTTCGTTCACACTCACTAATATATTCTTATCAAATAACTGATGGAACTGGCCAATACTTGATAAAAATCCATTATAACGAAATCAAAAAACCATTTATGAAGTGATTTTCAATTACTTAAACTTATCGGTTATCTTTTCAATATGTCTTCGATTCTCTTCACATATTTTATTTCAGTATTTTCGAAATTTCAATTTGTTTTAGTTTTGCCGAATTAGTTAATCGTTTTTTTTTCTTCGAATAGAATAAAGGAATACAAACTATAACTCATTTCGAACTATTTGATTTTTCACGTTACGTTTTTTAGTATTTGAATGGTAGAAGCGGATATGACAACTCGTGTTAAAACAAAATAATCGTTTTGATTTTCTAGTTTTTGAGTTTGCCTACTGACCCACCTGTTCTGTGAGTAGTTTCCCAACATTTCAAACAGCAACACTTCTACTTTTTCTCTCGTATTAATAATAATAATAATAATAATATCCTTCATTTCCATAGACTTGAGAATACAAGCATCGGATCCGTCAAATGATAGTGTATATACAAACATCACAAAATTACTGAAAATATCACAGAAAAATAAAATAAAAAGAAACTTGAATAGATACACTCCTGAGATACGAGTATCACATTTTATATGCTAAGTACTCAGACAGAGAGTAGAATGACTCGTGAAGAAGTAGTTCCTTCACTTTGACTTCGAATGTTTTAATATTCTCAATTGATTTGATATAGGTAGGTAACTTGTTATAAAGCTTGATTGGCATGACAACTGGACTATTCTCAACCAAGGACAATCTGTGCTGTGGTATTTGAAAATTGTTGTTATTTCTTAGGTGGTACTCGTGCTGGAGTCGCTCCCTATTATTTGTGTAATATGTTGCATTTGTTTTAACGAATTTCACACAGTTCAAAATGTAAATAGAGGGGAAGGTTAAAATACTTAATTCAGAAAAGAGTGTTCTACAAGAGGAAATACGTGGTTTGAATAGCATCGTTCTAATTATTATATTCAAACTACCACTAGATTTATAATTAGCTGCTATTACAACTTGTATTTATCTTTTCTCCACGGCATGATCGTATTCTATTTTCGAAGCACAGCTGGCTCGATGTTGGAGCAAACAGAGACACATTCGAAACAGAAACGTTCAATTCTATGAAGGGTTGAATTTCACTATAGTATGTATATATGTCAGTAAGTTAGGTCGAAATTGAAATTTTTGTTTACCTACTCAAGTCATCCTTATATTGATTTGCACCTTTGGAGTGATTTTTTTGTATGTTCGGAGTGATATGTACCTACTCTCACCCATAATTCAAAATCTGTTAATATCCGGAAGAATAATTTTCAAAGTTCAGAAAATATCTCGGAAAATATCTTGGAAAATATCGGTGGGACTGAGATAAATTGGGTGGAGAAAAGAGAAAGATTATTGGGAAACTATTCAGGAATTTTAATGAAAGAACCGTCGAAAACAGACCAACAAGTTTTTCCAAGATTGCAAGTAATAAAAAATGAACACGGCCAAGGATAATATGATTAACGTTCAGCAAACCACCTGTGCAAACTCTGAGTACAAGACCACGTTGTAATTTCCTAGTAACTATTTAGCAGAGAAAAAATTGTATCAGTCAATAACTGGTAGTCATTCTTACCTGATCTCGTGGATATACACTGTGTCTTGCTTTCATGCATACCATTTGTAAAAAGGATGAATTGAAATGGTTCTATATCGCCATATTCTTGAGGTATATTAAAACGTCAATATAAATGATAACAACTGTCCTCGCAATTTTTATGTTTAGGAAAAAGAACAAAATGTATTCGAAATAATCATTGAAGAAGAGTATTTTCAGTATTTTTTTTTTACAACTCTGATAAATCGCAAACTTTTTTTCTGTTCTAACAACCTTTTTTGCTGATCCTCCAAAAAAATCAAGTACACACAGTAAAAACAGGGAGGTAGTAGTTCTGTGCATGCTAGCGTTATTAGGTGATTTTCTGATATTTGGAGGGCTATGATTGATTTCGTTGGAAGAAGAATTATCAATATCAATATCCATTTTTCAGCCAATCAATGAATATTCTGAATATATGCTATAAGACTTCAAGTTGTGATCAATATTGAATGAACAAGAATAATTAGAATCCAAATATTCATGATGGCACATTCTTGTGACAGTTTTCCGGCGTGGCCAATCTTACGTAAACGGGATATTGTCATAAGAGATATTGAAAATAAGAGGTCTCAAATAGACATTTACTTCCTCATTTTCAAAATAATAAAAACCTGGAAATGAATTTGGAAATCGAGGGACAATTGCCGGTAAGCAGGAATTTTTCTTCAGTTGTTAACCGTCCTGTGAGAATTACACATTGAAGTATTTTGCACTTTCGCTATCATGGATAATCATTGAGCATCGACCAATAATATGAGTTATTTGCAATGATAACAACGGAGATAAGGGATGAATCTATTCATGCTGAATGCTGAACATACTGAATAGATCAATCCATTAATTTCATAACATGCAAAATGAGGCAAACAATATAAGACTTGCTAGAAATACAGAAAGTTGCTAATTCTATGTGAAGTTACTGGATCTACAGAAGTATAAACTACACTAAAGAGGATCTCATTCGCCTATACAACTACTGGAAAACTTCTATTTCCCTTGCCCCATTCAGAAAAATTTCATTCATTCCAAATGTTTTTGTAATAATAAAGTATTCCTAGGTTTGCTCGCATACCTACGCTCTGGCAGATGTATTACTTGAACATAGCATTCCAGTTCATTCACCGCCTAAAATAGATTTTTGGTGTGTTAGATGTTTGACGTGATCAAATCTACCTTAAATCACCTCTGGAAAACAACAAAAGCTACTCAAAATTACGGTTACCGTGTACTATTATTGATGTTGGTTGTTCACTACGTAGCCACAAAATTATTTTTGGGTTTATATTCATGGGTAGAATTATCGTCGAAGAAATTTGAGGGTGAAATGCTGTTAACAATACTTTCACATTTGCAAAAGGTAACAATAATTTCAATAATATTTTACTATCGAATGAAACGACTAAAACTATGCGTAATCGAAGAAATAGTGTGTTTTCCACTGAACAATTCACAAAATCGCTACCCTTTCAGCCAAGCTATTGCATAGTGAAACACGTGTAGCGGTTTTGTACTTGAACTGTCTAGTGACAGTCACACAATGATGTTTTTTTCTAGGAAGGAATAAATGAAGACGCTTAATAAAGACAATATCCTTTTCTTCGAGTATAACACAAAACTACCCAATCTTAACTATTCTTGGTAGAACAATGAGGTAGGTACTGTGTATGTCTTCAATTTAATTTCCCTGATAACACAATGACCTAATTATGTTACAGTTGCAGTTATTACTTTACAATAAATCAGGTCTCTCATGGAATTTTCAATTTCAAGCAATGGCAGAGTTCAACAATCATGTAAATAAGCTGGTAGCGCACTATATAAATATCAGAAACCTTAAAACACAACCAATATCGCAAACGATACACAGAAACTCTACTCAAATCACAACAAACTTGGCATGCTTTCAAACGGAAATGCAAACGAAACACATAAAGTTACACACCTAAGTTGTGATAATCCATGATTATTTAGAATTTGCTAGATGTCTTTTCGTCTATGGCCCCTTTGACGAAACAAAAAAATGAGAAACGTTTAGTAATGCTACAGATGATCTAGATTCGGCAGTGTCTAAGATCCCGATTTCAACTGATGCTTGATGAAAGCAGTCTCTATATTAGCAAGGTCATTTGCAACATAATTGCGAAAAGATGCCTCTGAATTGTGGGGAATAAATTAATCTTGAGAGAAAAATGGCTCTGCTAATATAATAACAACTAAACATAACCACCCTTGTACAATTTTGGATGAAACAGAGCTTTAGCCATCAAAATAGTGGTAGATTGAAAAAACATATACACCAATTAGTAATACTGCAATTTTGATATAAAATTGTTAATCAATAATTTTGCAATGTTGCAAATTATACATGGCCTTGCTAACTTCAGAGGAGTGAAATAATTTTCAATTACGATAGTCGAATCGCTATCAATTGATATATTAATGGATTTTAAGATCCTTATACAATCCCAGTCTCGGAAGCTTAGACACTGCTAGTCATTTGTTTTGATAATTTTCTAGAGTAGCAATTCGATGTCTCTAACTAGAGCTTTACAAGAGATTTGCGTAGAAATTTTGAGTGCAGGAAATTATAATAATAGTACTTGCATTAAGCACAGTAACGGTCAATTCATTGGGACTTGACACATGAGTTGGTTTTTGTCTATCACCCTACGCTATTATAGACTGTTCTAAATACAATCCCCCTTTTTCCAGCACACCATTGAATTCTTGATTGAATCATCATAAGCATAGTGAACAATTCCTTCCAAAATTAGTATCACAGAAGAGACCTTTGGAATGTCCAGCAAAATAATCATCATCATAAGGACACCACCAGTTTCTCTCTGGAGTTCTATACTTGCTAGAGATTGTTCTTTTAGATACTTGTTTCAAGAGATGTTGCAAAGTAGAAAAAGTAGGTTGGTGTTCGAAAGATGCATCAAGTGGAAATCTCTTGTATACAACTGTGAACAGACGTGATACCTAGAGGTTTTAGGGGTCTTATGCTCCATTTTTCAAATTGGAATTTCTCATATATTTGGACAGCCTCTGAGTTTTGATGTTTTCTGATTCGATAGGATTCGGTATGTGATCGAAGTACTTCCTCTAGTCCCTGATTATGGACTCTGGCACCAGTCATACAGAAGGCTGTAACTCTCATCTGGCTTGTGCAGCCAGAACCGGGCTATTTATTTGAATAGAAGGTCACTGGAAACTCAATCTACCATCATACACATCTTCATTCGAGGTTTATTATTGAGTCAGCGCCAGAAACGTATCAGCACAATGTGTGGTACCGAGCATAATACACTATAGCCTTCTAGGAATTATATGTGAATTTTTTCTGGTGATACCAGAAAAAGAAGAGCTACATGCAATATGCACTGACGAAGGCAAACTTGATTTGGTAGAGTAGTAAAACAAAGATATGTCTTTGTATAGTAATTTTCTTTTCAAGGTATCCTGGAGCAAGATCGAAGACCTAAGTGAATCCAAGCCTGTTCGGGACTACTTATACGCCACCGTGCTTCATGTAGAGGAGATGCTATGGAATTATTACAGCTACGGGTCGATAGCAACACTATTGCTATCTCTTCAGATAGACAGACGTCGGCCTTAGAAGCACTCACCCCTTACTAGAGACCATTTGAGTATCTCTCACGCATGTGCCCACTGTAAGATGCGAGGTAAGATATTCTCCTCTACTTAGTGTAGTAGGAGTTTTATTCTTTGGTCATCATTTAGCAGATGGCGTTTCGCTTTAGAGGTTTACATCATCTGCGCCATATTCAGATTTTTGCTTTGTAAGGATAAGACAGTTCGAGTCTTGCCAAATGTCAGTGGTTAGGTCTATGGCGGGTATATTATGTAAGAATAGGTCTTAATGATTGATTATAGTTTTGAATTACCGGGTAATACATTAAACTTTGCATTTGTGTTACTACCACAGGGTGTTTCAGCTATTAACCCCGACGAAGAGCATGCTTCTTGTCCCTTCCAGACAATATTAAAACTCCAGTTTCTAATACCCGTTTCTACTGAAGAACCGACATTTTCTGTTACAAATTATCTCAATTTATCTTTAGTATGGCTTCAGGAATATCCAAAAATTCTAACGCAACTATTGGATCACTTTCATATTATTCAGCTTCTACTTTCACATATAACTTATCAAGCAAGCAATCTGATGGTATTGGATTTGACATAATTTATCGGGATACGAGAATATCAAGTATCAGTTTATTAGTACTCGTATCCACTTATGAGTCATCATTGCCAGTCACAAATATTTGCAAATTATCTAGTCTTTTTCTTCGGTACCTAATGAGTTGATGGTATCTTTTTCAAGTAGTTTTTTCCGAAGATGGTTGCTTCGTATTCAACAATCCTTTGCTGTAGGGATATTTTGCTACTACTTTCACATTCTCTTCATTGAGAGAACAATAATGTAAGCTATTGAGATGACTGGACTATTTTAGGGAATACGAAGGCATATCAAGATTCCCATTTTTAATATCCGTGTCTAACAGATGAGTCAATAGGTTTGTTCTAGCAACACATTTGACCGATTTGAAAACTGGCAGAGGCATACTCAAAATGAATTTCGCTTTCAATATTCATTTTGCGCATGCTTCTGACTGCTTCGTACCAGTTTCTGAACGGTCAAATGTGTTGCTAGAACAAACCTATTATTTCCTGCCACAATTAATTATAATCCATCTATAGTCAATTTTTGACCTCGGGATAATCCAGATCGATTCGAGAATTTCAACCCAATTTCTCAAAGATCATTTTCATAAATATTCGGCAGGTGCGAAATATTTAAATTTACGTTAGGTCAGGTTCAAAAAGAAAGTCTCTTTTCATCCTTCCTCTGTAACTTGTGAAGGTTTAGGGTTTCTCACACCACAAAATAAATCCTAACGAAGCCGATAACCTTATTTGGAGAATGATCTTTCAGGTCCAACGCCGAGAGAGAAACTCTGTCAGACAATGTAGGGTTCAGTAATAGCATGTATTCTGGAAAGCTCGAATTGGATGGCCTTGGATGGGATGGAAGTTTTATGTCAGCCGTCATTTAGCTGATTTTTCTATTGATTCCATACGAATATGATTCACTTTGTATTCAATAATCCATTAATCATTGCTGTGACGGTTAGTCACCATCTTATTCCAATATTTCTCTTCCAAATCTAACAACATGCGGAGTAACAAATTGTCACGATAAGTTATTTTGTTTTTCAGGTTTGCTGGACCCACAAAACTGACAGGATTCAAAGAGTTCTATGGTTTGACTCCAAATCCGATTACATGACATTGCTGGGTGGTGATCCTGCTATATTTTGACAGAAGTCTGACACTCCTTATCCAATTCAGGTAACCAGCGTTTGTTTGGCAAAATTTGAAACGATGCCAATGGCAGGTTTTGATTTTTCCAGACCAGTGCAGCCAGGAGCTCAAATCAGGCAATTCGTTGAGTTTCTTCCTCTTGAGGAGATTTTTGGCAGTTCAATTCCAGCTTTGACGCTGCTCGGTATGAGCCAAGAACTGTCAGAGCTGCTTGACTAGCCAAGATTACTATTATTGCTCATTGAGTGATTACTTATTCCAAAATCGAACTCTTCAGTGAGTTAGAGACAACAGTTGATGGCATCAGTTTCTCAAAAGATGCTTTATATCTAAAAGCCCTTACTTCTTTTACGTGTCTTGAAGAGAGAGCGGTCAGTTTGATAGTCTGCAATGACAGAGATGCTAATTGAAAAGAAAATTCATCTCAAACAGGAAGATGCTCTTCGCCAATGTATGACTATACTTTACTTGCGAAGAATCGCAAATTTGAAAGCATCTCCTGTAAGTTTCTCTCAGTATCATTGGTTGTGAATGATTTAAAACTTGGAAAAGTTCCCTTTTCTTCTACAGATCTATCGGCAACTTCTTTTGTTCTTCTGATAGGCACGATAAACCACGGAATATTTGAACTGTAGGTACTCAATCTGAATCCTGTTTTAGTTGATTACTTCGTTCCTGGAATTCTGGTGTAGGTATGGATCAAAACACGAACATTTTCTCTGAAATCAACAGCATGAACTAAACTTCACTCTGAATGAAAATCATTCACAAGGTTGAGTGAACGAGTTTCTATCTTGCCAATAATAAAAGAATGTTTTTCCGAGAATCTGACCAGACACTTTCAGCACCTCTTTATGTAACTCTCCACACGTAAACAATGTCTTTGTGTTGCAGCTCGATGAAAGTTGAAAACCCACCTCTAGTTGCGAAATTATTCAAACGATTCTTGCACTCGAAATTTTCTACTAGAAGCCAAATCTCTTCACGCAAGTCTCCCTGATAATAATCGCGATCGTGATACTCTAGAAAACTTCCCGATTCGTTTCTCAAGCAACCATACCTTAGAACATAACATTCCAACAAAACACTACACTCAAGGTCGACCAGCAATCATAGTAGCTGGGATCAGAGTTCACTTTAATTCTGTCAACAAATCGCGGTGCTACTTCCGCCAAAACAGCTCACTTCCACCGGCAGCCCAAACGTATCCGAAAATCGCTACAAAATCGCACAAAACAACTCCGCCGCGAACCCAAAACCGTGCGAAATGAACTCGACTTGAGATTATTTTAAGAATTGGTGACCGAACGACAATTCCTGGAATCACGCCGTCAGATCTCGCGATTGGACGCTTCTATCACGTGTGCTGCGGAACGGAGTGAAAACGTCGTCGCGCTTTCGCTTGTTTTTAGTCTCGTGTGCGGCACTCTGCGACGTTTCACTTCGACTGATTCGCTGCCGATCGCATCGTGGCTAGCTTGATTATCGCGCAGGCTCGTTTGATAGCGCGGCGTTGCTAAGTTGGTTTGATTGCGTTTCTTGATAGCATTTTGTGCAAGTTAAGCAAAGAAATACATTATCCAAAAGTTTGGGGACCAATGGCAACTGAATAGTTTTGTAGAGGGGGAGGGGGTTGTAACAGAAAATTATACCTCATACCTCGGAAATAACTGAAGGAGACAACGAACAAAATAAGCCGTTATTTTTGTCTGGAAGGCTTTAGTATGTTTCAAACTCCATCCCCAGAGTTCACATTTTCGATTATAATAAGATTTTTCCCCAGAAAATGCTGATTACCATATTTGCTTCAAGTTTTCCTCAATAGAAAAAATTGAATTTCGAAGCAATGATATTTCACAGTAGTTAACGACTTCTAACAGTATAACAGAAATGGATTTTTTGAAAAGCAACCATGGTAATGGGTGGGGGACGTAAGCGTTAGCGACTAGGCCCCAGTGAGCCCTTTTCGCAAACCCCGGTGTGTATATGTATGTGTGAGTGATTTGTGTGTATCAGGCTTGTTACTAAATCCCTACGGCTTAGGCTGGATTCAGACAGATCGGAAATCCGATCGTACGACGATCTGATAGCTTTCTGATTGGACTAAAGGGTCTCCTCGGTCTCCTCTCAGGACCCGGAGGGTCCTGAGAATTTCATATTGAACACCATACTATTTTCCATACATATTATTTTTTTCAATATTATAGATTATGAGAAAAATAATAAAAGAAATCATCTCTTGAACAATTCGTTCACCCACCGACTATGTCGAATGTGTGTGTGAAATGATAAAACGTAAAAAATACCAAATTTTAACTCTCAGAAGGGGAAAGGGGGGGGGGGAGAAAAAGAAAATGTAACAAACACAATGTGTGTGTGTATTGGGTATCTGTGAAAATTGATAAAGAACAGTTATAGGCTATATTTAATGTGAAAAATCTCTGAGTGAAAATCTTTCAACTTGTATAATAGCTCAACATTTTAGAATAAGTGAATTGAATAGTGGTCCAGATAGCCTGAACATTTTATTTTGGAGATCATACTATTTTCCATTGATATTATTTTTTTCAAGTAAAAAGTTTAAATCGTGAAAAATACAAAATTTTCATTCTCACAAGGGGGGCGAAAAAATAAGAAATGACAATAAAAGGTACGCTTTCGTGTGTGTGTGTATCACATTTCTGCGAGAATTGATAAAAAACAGTTATTGGCTATATTTAATATGAAAAATCTCCAAGTGAAAATCTTTCAACTTGTATAATAGCTCAACATTTCAGAATAGGTCAATTGAATGCGGGTGTACCCTATGTAAAATTGCATTTTAAACATTTTTTGTCCCTTGAAATTTTTCAATGAAATTAATGACAAAAAAGTTACAGCCAATTTTTCATAAAAAATTCACAAAAAATGCCTTTTTCTCAAGTGCCACCACTGATAACGAAATGAACGATACTAGTTGTTTTAGTACATATCAGCCCCATTGAAATGATGAAATAATATCACCCGGGACACCTGGGTTTTCTGCCATTTTTTTCCAATTTAAAATTTTAAACTTTTTTTTGAAGGCCTTCATGGGGGGCCCGGGGGCCCAAAAAATTTTATTTCGAAGAACAGACTGTCTTTTATATACTTGAATTTTTTCAATATTTTTCGAGTCCTGGAGTGAGAGAAAAAAAATAAAACATGAAAAATGCCATTTTTTCACCCTCAGAGGGGGGAAGATAGGGGGAGGAGGAAAAAAATAATATGGTGAATGTTTTTCAGACCTGGGTAACATCATTCGAGGGTCAAATCGAAATTTCGTGATTAAGAGCATTTCGACCATCTTAACCGAGGAGACCCTTTAAATTTACACCAATCAGAAAAAGCTATTGGAACGTCGTACGATCGGATTTCGGATCTGTCTGAATCCAGCCTTACTCAGGAGCGGCATGGTTATTCGCAGACCTATCAACCACAACCATGAAACTTGGCAGCCAACACGACAGAGAATATCTTATAAAGAAAAATCTCTACTAATAATGATTTATTCATCATCATCAAAATGGAGGATTTACAAAATAGGTATGTGGTATACATATTAGTGCGATGAATAAACTGATACTCCCACTGAAGATAGAATCCTGTGTGACGGCGAAACGAGGACATAAACAAATCTTTTTGAATTAGATGGCAATACACACTAAAACTTCACAACTATCGTACTGAGACAGTTCGTCAATATTTAAAAGCACAATAATAGTAGTTACAAATATAAAATTATGTACATCGAACACAGATCACAATTAATCGACATATAAAACACAGTGTTGAAAGATTAAAAGATACGAATTTTAAAATGGTAAAATGGGACAATGAAAAGGTGATGTGCCCTATCTTCAAGTATCGAATAAAAAACTTGAAATCATCATCAGTATGAATATTGTGCAGAAATCCCCAACGATTTTCTTCTCTATTCCATGAGTTTGTATATTTCCTTTCTTTGGCTTAATACGTAAGTTTTCAGTTCTTTTTTGAATTTTTTGAAGAAAGTTCATTTTTAATGTATGAGGTAGAAAATTGAACACTTTCGGGCCTATATAATCGAGGCTTTTCTGTCCCACTGTTTTTTTCATTCTAGGAAAAAGAAACGTATGTTTTTGTCTTGTACTGTATGAATGGGTAAGTACATTCAATTTTTCCTTATTAAGATACTGTCTTATGCATACTTGGACACTATAAAGTTGCCTTGGATCTATTACTTGTGTTTCAGAATAAAGTGTATCACTAAGATATCTTGAATTTTTCTGCAGGATCATTTTGAGAAATCTTTTTTGAGAGACCTCGAGGATATTCAGGTAAGTTCCTGATACACCTCCCCAACCTATGATTCCTGAGTTGAGATGGGTTTCCACTTAAACTCCTGTAAACAATCTTTTTTTGTCTGTAATGCAGATAAGAAAATTGTTTGAATTTAAATAGTAGACAACGAAGCTTCTTCACAAGATATGATATGTGGTCATTCCATCTCAAATGTGGATCCACGTATATATCTAGGTATTTTATTTTTTTTACTGGTTCAATTATCATGTTGAATTCCAAATTATAGTGGGGCAGTTATGTTTCTTGACTACTCAATGGAAGATGATGAGTTTTATTAAAATTTAATGATGAAAGTCTACTTTCAATTTTTCCATAGGGTTTCATAGGTGGTTTCTGATTCAGTATTTTTAGGCTACCACAAGAAACTACAATGCAAATTTCAGTTTAACGACAGTTTGGGTTTTCATAAAATGATGAGAACTTCAGCAAATTCCAAATATTTCTAAGACTCTGAACTTGTATAATCCTTAGTTATTAGGTAGAGATTGATCGGGATAACGAAGAAATTTGAGCTACACAACAGCAGAACCCAGATAGCACAAAGACATGAAGAAATCCTAAAGTTATCTTATCCAAGACATTTGTGATTTTCAAATATGTATATGTAAATCTTCCACATATCATCAAAACATTTCGAATATGTACGAATGTTACAAAATACGACCATTTCGAGATATCTTCTCCTAGCATCTTGAAGATAACTTTCCATAACATCTGAAATATATTATTAAAGCTTCTTCTAGATTGATTTATATAAAAAAATTGAATGGATTTTTTGATGAAACACAGTCATTACGTACTCAAAACGATTCAATTCGAAACTTGAACACATATACATATTTATTATACATATTTCAAATGAACCAAAATAAGTGTTGTTTTCGAGTTTCTGAGTAGAATAGTTCTTGGTAGAAGATCCAGATCCATCCTGAGAATCGGAACAGATTTACAGTTGATTTAATTTGAGTTAAGCTGAATGGGTCTTTTGGCCTGCATATAGTATATCTGCAAACCACTTCTCTTCATTTCACCTTTATAATTACAGAAGAACTACACTCCACAGAACACTATAATGAAATTTGGTAACCAAACAATAAACATATTTTAGGTTATGAATTTCAGATCAGGGATCAGCGGCTGAACGCGAAATCAGTGCCTTCAGTTCAAATTGATAATAGTTACAAGATTACCTGATCGTCTTTCTCCATTCAAGCATAAGAATGACATCAATATGTTCTTTAACTTTCTTCAGTACACATAATATTAAAAAAAAGTTTCGTATCGCGGTACATAAATTTATTCATTCCACTTGAAAACGTTCTTCAGTTATCCTGTGTTGACGATCTGGTCTGATAAAGTATATTTTCCAGGTATCTCAAAGATGAGATAAATAAGATATCTTTGAGGCAAGATGAATAAAAACCCGGGAATGTTGACTTATACCTAATAGATTGTAAGAAAATTATGATTTTGATCAATTTTAACTGAAGAGATGCCTTCGATAGTTTGCCAGCAGAGGCGCACCTCACGTGATTTTAATGTAATCTGTGATGCCATGATATCCGTCTGCTCGACGGCCATTCGATTATTCATAGATTTATAGGTTATGTTTATTTCATAGTCTCATGTTTTGCATGCAATTTCTTGCTTTCCCGCGAAATACTAGAAATTATGTAATCTTCACATTTAGACTGATTATTAGGTATTCCTTTTGCTTTCAATTTGATGAAAAATCAAAAGCTCATTGATTGTGATGTGATTTTAAATCTTCCGAAACAATAGTGGTGAGTGTAAATCGGTTCATAATAAATCTAACTATCACTATAAAATCAAACAAATACAAGAACAGCAACGATAAAGACTTAAAAAGAACATAAACAAGGAAAACGTGAAAATAAACAAGAACTAGGTACAAGATTTTGAATATTAAAGGAAATTTCAAATGCCTCCAAATTCATATCGAAGGGTCAAAAAAATTGATAGATTTTAATTAGACGAACTTGACCTTACGTATTTTTTGTACTGATAATTTTATTGGTGAACGAAAGATCCCGCCAGAGTTTATCCAATGAGACCGCCGGTATTAAAAATCACTCGTAAGCTGCCACCTCAATGAAAATGTACTCTTAGAAAATCGCATTTGTATCACCACCTCAACACCACCTACCGTCAAAAAATGTAAGTTTACTCTTCGATTTTCCAGGTCGAGTGGAATTGGCTAAACAAAAGCATATCGGTCGGTCAACGCACCAGGGTTTTTATTCATCTTGCTTTGGGTTATCTTATAAATATCTTAAGACATTGCGACATTATTTCGATACTAAAAAGATATATTTAAGATGTCCCATAAGCAAGGTGGGAGTAGAAAAAGTACAGTACGCAACTGGATAAAACCAATTGTGTGCACTCGCGAATTATTACACTCGGCTAACGCCTTGTGTTCACAATTTTTCACTCGTACGTAATAGGTTACTTATTCCAATCTCACCGATTACCAGTGACTTTGAAATTCCCATAGGCCAGCGCGCCTGCCCAGGGGCTATTCCCCGAAAGGCGGAAAACAGGCGAGACGTGGCAACGCCGCCTTGGAACGCGGCCATCTATTATCGAGGTTGGGATTAGCCCCGGTGGAAACAGCGGTCTGAAGTTGACCTTTCTCTTTATATTCTGTATCGAGAGGGGTTTTACGACACCTGTACGTCACACATTCGACAACACATATCGATATTGTTTATTGTTTAATCGTATGCAAAACGATGCAGGTTGAGAATTTCGAATCGGCGTTCTGTTCTGGGAAACGACAGAGATTGATGTGAGGGGAAGAGAAGACAGTTATTTGAATCTGTCAATGACAAATCATAATTTGTCAGTGACAGATTTTAATATATCAATGACAGAATAAATTTGTCAATGACGGATTATATTCTCAAAGATGAGTTGTTGAAACTTTCCGGGCTCCTCTGCATCTGCAGACGAAACGTCAGGCCCAAAAACATGCGGACCACGGCTGAGAAGCCCAGAAACTTCTAACAAGATTATATTGTGTCATTGACAGATTATAGAATATGTTAATGACATATTGACAGATAAAAAACTGTCATTCACAGATTATAATCTGTCAATTACATATTAAAATCTGTCTTTTGGAATATTATTCATTTTTATAGTGACACCACCAATACGCCGTTGTAGTTAAAAACTAATTCCACGATGAAATTTGTTGCTATATTTTCTCGCTACGAGAAATGTCATAAATCTGTTGTTTTCATTGCCAATATCAAAAAATAGCATAAGTATATGATTTCATTCAATTTCAAATTTTGTAATTGTGATAAATTCACCTAACAATCTCTTGCTTCCTTCAGCTTTGGAAAATAATTGAACCACACATTGTCACCAAATTGCGTAACAAATTTATCATAGCAATAACTAAAGGCCTTTTTATACATCTCTGTTTTAATTTTAGTCCTTATTTCATTTGAAAATCAGTCTGATTTAAGACGTCTATTTAGTAGAATTTTGTAAAACTACGTCTGTTTCAGTCTTCCCATCAATCTTAAAAATGTTACTCAGGCAGCATATGACCACTAATCACCTAATTCCTTGAAATAGAGTATAGAACTAACTGTATTTCAAAGATTCAAGATTAAAACAGAGATGTATAAATTGGCCGTAAGTTACTGCAACCTGTAGCATAAAAACGATTCATGCGCCTTGAAAAACGCAAGTCATTAGATAAATATTTTTTATTTATAAATCCCAACAGCCTAATGTCCAAAAACCGTGCTCAAAATGAATGATGAATGTACGAAATAAATTGCCTGTAATGAATTGGCAAATATTCTAAAAATGAACAATTTGTTCAGGCCAGCCTCAACTCACCTACACTGTAGATTGATGGACTAACACGCGAGTGTGTCCCGTCCCAATAATTGAAAATCAATTCTGGAAGTTGTATCGCCAAGAGCATATGTGGAATTTCTCCTGTGAAGAATCCCGCACTAAAACCTGTTGGATGTAATCCAATGCCCTTCGTGGTACTAGCCAGGGGAGTGGTTGTTTTCTAATAGGTGTTAGTCCGACAACCTACAGTGTAGGTGAGTTGAGGCTGGCCTGAACAAATTGTTCATTTTTAGAATATTCGATTTAAAGCCAGTCTTCAAGCTTCCCATGAATATTTGTTTTATTTGAATTGGCAAATGTTTTTGTGAACACCTGGTTTCGGAGGAATACTTCATTATTGTGAAAAAATTATGTTCAAAAGTGTTCTGAATTGAGTGTCTCATCAGATAGAGAATTTTTTTATTAGTAGCATAATCCCACCAAAACTTAGTGCAGTTCGATAACCTGGTACTAAGAATAGCTTCAGGTCAAATGCATACAGGGTGGATCAAAATATATTCAAGTTGTTCAAGAATAAAGTATATTTCTTTCGGTAAATTCAATTAAATGTCGTTCAGAATAGCCCAGCAAATTGAAAGTTGGGCTTGAATTTGAAGTCTTGACCTTGAATTCAAGTTTTTTTAATTTATTGTAAAATTCGGAACTACTTCTGTATCGAATATAGTTTCACCAGTCTGAAAACATGTTCCTTCCAAAGTGGCCACGATCAGATCATGTTTCTCAAATTGGGGCGTATTTGCAAAAAAAATTCGGTTAATATTTTATGCAACAATATTGAACATAATTCTAAAACTGCCAATATTTTTCAAATAGACGAATACTAATAATAATAATGTGCAAATATAACAGCTCTGATTCAATTTATAAGGTGTAATGTGTAGTGATTATATTTATTCGAATGCTTCGAATGAAACAAATGTCAATAAAACATAATAAAAACTATCGCAAATATCCACGGAAAAAACAAATCAGCGCTCAAAAAACCCTAGTTTGACAGTTTGCATTTGATCTTAGCTCTTGAATACGTATTGAGTCGAAATACTGACAAAAAATTCATAAGGGAGTAGTGGAAAATTCAACAAGAAGTGATGAAAATTTTAAAGAAATTTTCTGAATGACTTTTTGAAGTATTTTTTTAATATTTTTTATTTTTTTTCGAAAAAGCTCTATAGTCTTGATCTGCCCTGTCCATAGCTTTTAATTTCAAACAAAGTTACTGAATGGCATTTTGAAGTATTTTTTGAAATGGCTTTTTAATTTTTTTTGCGAAAAAAAATTATATTTTTGATCTGTCCTGTAAAGATTTGAACCAAACCACTCAGGCATCTAATATGGCTACTGAACATGCAATAACTATTAGCGGTAATTGAAATTCGATTGGGTAAGTAATAGAAAGAATGCTCATTTGTCGCACAGTTAATGAACCACATTGTTTATACTAAATTGAACTCATTATTCCATTAATAACAATGTTCTGGCTTTTTCTTTCCCGAATAAAGAAGAAACGAAATATTAAACTTGATGAAACATGATGAACATGAAAGAAGTGAAATCATTATTTTAACACTCAATGTTGATAGGTACGTTTATATAAAGAAAGTTATTATTTCGTTTATGTTCTTAACGCCGTAAAAAATGTCGGTGCAATCGGCGGCATTTCAAATAAAAAAACAAAGAGAAAAGCAAGGTGCAGCAAATTACACAAAAAGCATTTTGTAATCTCAAACTCATTTATCAAAATAGGCAAGTTCTAAAAAGAAGAACTAATAATGTCTTTTATGTGACTCTTCATTACCTATTATTATCACGGTTGAATTACTGTGATGTTCTCTATAGTCCTTGTATACATTCCCTTGACATTAGCGGATGTAAAAATTGCAAAATAGTTGTTTGAGGTTGATTCATGGTATAAGAAAGTTTGATAAGAATTCATACTTCATACACTCTCGAATTGAACAATGGGCTCATCATGAGTGACCGTATGTTCCTTCATTCTGCTTGCTTTTTCAATAAGATTTTGAAATAATGAAAACGCCCCCTTTCACCAACAACTCTAATCCTGATTCAGGAGATAACCGATAATTTTAATCCACCACAATAGTAACCTGGATTATCACGAGTAATCCAAATTATTTCCAAACTGGACATTTTTCATCAGTTACCGATTTAAGCTCACTTTAACTACGTAAATATTTCTTTCAACACTTGCCCTGTTACAACGAATGATGATACGAACTATAGAACGTAATGGTACAGTAAGAAAACTTCTAATTGCTTGAAATAAAAAGATATGAAGATTGCATATAAAACAAAGAAAAATTTAAGCTCTTAGGTATATCAAAAATAATAAAGATGAAAGTTCAGTGTCAGACAGGTCAGGAGTTTATAGATTATTTTGTGTTCCATGTTCTATGTTTTATGTCGACCAAACGGGAAGAACCTTTGATACACGCGTAAAAGAACACAGAAATAGTTTCGAAAATTGTAAGACTAATTCTACGTATGGATTTGGAACTCAATCTCTTGAAGAGTTCGGAAATCGATGAGTGTAAACATTCACAGTTCCTAATGAATTTGTTCTTTCAAGGAAATTATGCCAATGAGGATGTGATGTCGGACCATTGATCCTATTAATGAGGTATCGGACTATTATTCTTATTGACTGTCGGATATAATGTTGTATAAATTCGAAATGTAACAGTGTCAGAATCAGTCTGAAGTTCCTGCTTGAGGGAGATATTGTATGTATAGTGAAACACGTGTCGCGGTTTAGTAAACCCTTATATGTGAAAATCTTGCAGGCAACTGTATATTATTCGTTTAATCAATCAATGAACACATTTTTATGCCAACTTCGTTGGCGTCAACATATGTCTGTTGCACAAAGTTATCCGAGTTTGATTGGGATAGATTTAATAAAAGTATTCTGTTTTACGCGAGGTTAGTAGTTCAGAATAGATAATAGTTATTTATGATTATGATTTTGGTGTTTTTGGAGCCTGTCGTCGAGAGGATTCCGGAACTTCACTAATTGTGCATATACCAGACACAAAAACTAATGTGCCACGCACCTTTGTTGTAAGTGGTACATTGTATATGAACTACTATAAAAAGTACGTAGTTCTTCGTCCAGTGAATATTAATCATTCAAGAGTTTTTATGAAATGTATTAAAAATAAATGTGCCAGGACTCCAGTTGGAATCAACACATTCGGTAAGATGCCTGCCAAAATTGCTGACTTTCTAAATTTGCCTGATTCCCATCTTTTTACTGGACATTGTTTCCGACGTTCCTCAGCAAGTTTGTTGGCGGACTCTGGTGATAGTCTTGCTACAATTAAAAGACGCGGTGGATGGAAGTACAGTACAGTAGCAGAGGGTTATATAGAAGACACGCTACAAAGGAAACAGAACATTGCGGATCAAATTTTGTCCAAAACTTCGGCG
The DNA here is from genome assembly GCA_032362365.1 of Zygogramma bicolorata. NCBI lineage: Eukaryota > Metazoa > Arthropoda > Insecta > Coleoptera > Chrysomelidae > Zygogramma > Zygogramma bicolorata. The sequence goes on from JAVJAQ010000734.1 coordinate 463,934, forward strand.
GATAACATTGTTCTCTGCCCTGTTACAAGCTTCACAAATTCTGTTACATCTACAAATGAGACTGGCCATGGAGTTTCTTATCATAATTGTAGTTTCACTAATTGTACGTTTAATTGAATGAACACCTCATTTTGAATTATGTTTTTATATTTTCTCTACAAATTAATGACTTTTAGCACTAGTGCTAAAAATGATTCACTTTCAACACCAGTGCCATAAAATGGCATTTCAGACACTGACAGCATGCGTCATAAATTATACTTTTACTGACGTTTGAAGAAAAAACTATTTTTCAATTTAGGAACGTTGCTTGAAATTTCAAATCAGTCTAGAGGTGTCAAAGAGACAGTATGGACTATATTGTTTTGTCTGTTTCTCATCATCTTAAAATAAAAATTTTCTTGTTTCAGTTAGAGGATATATAAGCACATTTCTTCGATCATTTACAAGAGTTGTGCGTGTGAATAATGTTGTATCTGGTGAAAAATAAAGTATGTACACCGACAAAATAATAGTTGGCGTCCATTTATACCGCATTGAGTGCTTATTTATTTCCATGGTTTTCGCTCCAAATTTACTATACTTTTATCAATTTTGAGCTTTATTGAGCGTTTTCGAAATTTTTGTCGAATATTTCCATCGTATGTTAAAAATCCCATATGAAGCAGGACAATTTCGATCAATTACAGCGATACATTCCCGGCGGGACATGTTCTAGCTGGTAAATACCCGGTAGGTATCGAAAAATACCCGCTCGGTCCATGTATCTATAGTAACAATTGTTGAAATGTACATTGATATCTTGACAGGCATAAATACTGAATTTTAAACGTCGCTGTTTTAACTCCGGAAATATTCTACCGAATTACACTCGTGCTTCAAAATAAACCTGATAATTTTCCATTCAAGCATGTTGTCAGTAAAAAAACTGCATTCGGTTATTCTCATATTTTGCTAAAAGAGCCCTCCTCCTTCGGAGTCGGGCTCTTTCGACAAAATAGGAAAAGAAATTAATGCAGTTTTTACACAACATGCTTTCATAGAAAATTATCGGTAATTTTGAAGCACTTGTGTAATTACTCTCGATAATTAAACGCATTCTAAAACTTTTCCAAAATACGAATCGTGAGTTGGTGCGATGCAACTAGAGTGAACGAACTCCCCGAAGTGCTCTGTTTTCGTTGAATGTATACCCCATTCACACATCCCTGTAAATCCATCATACGTAAAACTTCCCGCACTATGACAGTTCCCCACATCGAAGCACACCTAAACGTTCTTGACACTGACATTTCTCCAAAAACAAACCTGTCAATTCACGTTGATAATGGACAGCAGCATCGAAGAGTTCTCCACTCCCAGGATCAACACGGAGGGCGAGGGGGACGGCTTCAGGAATACGGCGAGCCGCAGGCGAACGCCCGTCCCGTCCTGCAGGAAGTTCAACGTGCGCGCGCAACGCGACGACAAGCTGCAGCAGAGGCTGGAGGCAGCGCTGAAGAACGCGCAGGCGCGACAGAAGCCGAAGAGCCACTCGTGTCTCGGGCAAAAGGCCAAGACGGTGGCCGAGATCACACCGACGAAGAGTAAGGTTAGGAGGAGGTGAGTCGACAGATAATTTTTCTACGGATGCTATACAATGTGCCACTTCTCTCATCGCTTCTATGCTTTCAAAATGACAAACTTCGGTAGCAGTGAAGATTAAATTCCGTTTGTCGGGCACAATTAAATTAAAGAAAACGGTTCAATTTTTTTTTAAACGTGGAACTTACGTTACTGTGTCTCCTCTACAAAAAATCATTATAACATTTTCGGCGGTCTCGTATATTTTCGGAGATACAGGTCCATTTTCTTGTGAAACTTCACAATTTTTCACATCAACTTTCTGTTGTTTGAACATATAAAATGTATCCTTCTTTTTATCAAAACATCACACAAGTCCTTATTTACTCGTAACTTGAATACTATTCCTGTGTCGGTATCTGTTCACCTCAGCTGTCATATATGACAATTTTCCATGTTTTGTTGTTGTTGAAAAAAAGTGCATTTTTTGTTGCAAATGTAATGTTTTTGATTGAAAAGGTGTGTAAATCTGATTATTGAGGGTGTGTACATTGTGCTGATGGAAAAGGGATCATTTCTAGTGTTATTTTGCCGCAGAAACGTGACCTAGGAATGCCATTAATCACCCAAAAATTGGCCGTATCTCCGGGTGTAATTGGGAGCGCCGAAAATTTCATTCGAATTTTCGGCCGGGAAGTCAAAATACCTAAGTCTCAGCACCTTTTTTTAACACGCTTTTATTAGCTTGGGTTGTAACTATGTATGTAACGGAATCTTTGAGCATAATTTTCACCAATTTCCAGAAGTCTGATTAATTTGAAACTTTGCATACGTATCAAGGACCGATGACAATGCAATAATTTGATCATAGTTTTCCATTATTATTAATTAATTAATTAATTATTATTATTAATTTTTAACACGCTTTTTTAATTTTTTTTACACGCTTTTATTAGCTTGGGTTGTAACTATGTATGTAACGGAATCTTTGAACATAATTTTCACCAATTTCCAGAAGTTATCTAGGCTCGCGATTGTTTGCTGCTGGACAAGCCTATGTAGCACTTAGTCGTGTAAGATCTCTGAAGCTTTAAATGAAATTATGTGATTGCGGAATGATTCGTAAGAAATATCACTTTCCACTAGAAACTAATTGATAAATTGAACTAAAAAATGAAAAACAAATAATAGTTCAAAAAACTAAAAAAACACGCTTTTATAGCTAACCGAACTAAAAAATAGAAAATAATTTTTAATTACAAAGAGTTTATATTACGGTAGTAGAAGGCTAAACAATAATTCATAGTCAATCAGCTCAAAATAAAATTATAATAAAATTTAAGTAATTAACAGAATGAATTAATTCAGAGTAAAAAGCGTGGGGTGCATTTTACTACATTTCATAAGTCTCCTCTCAAAGATAATTACCGATAGAATAATTGTAATATATAATATATCAAGCACCCCATGATTTTACTCTGAATTACTTTATTCTGTTAATTACTTAAATTTTATAATAATTTTATTTTGAGCTGATTGACTTTGAATGATTGTTTAGCCTTCTACTACCGTAATATAAACTCTTTGTAATTAAAAATTATTTTCTATTTTTTAGTTCGGTTAGCTATAAAAGCGTGTTTTTTTAGTTTATTGAACGATTATTTGTTTCATTTCAGTTTGCCCGATAAACTGAATATAACCGCAGTGAGAATCTGAATCTCAAAAAACTTACGTAATTTGGTCTCCTCTTCAAAAAATCCAAATGAAATTTTCGGCGGTCACGTCTACTGCCGGAATTACAGATCCATTTTGTTGCAAAACTTACGACAAATTTATGTTGTCTGTAACACACAAAATTTGTCGATCTTTTGATGGTATCATTTTTAGGCAGAAAAAACATAAATATTTTCAGTTCTCATCAATAACAATGAGGGCGGCAACATTGCAAATATAACAGTATTGACTGTGATTGAACTATGACATCCCAACGAATTGTTTACTTTTTGAAGAAAGGTGAATTTTTTGAAAGAATAATGTTATTTTCTGCCCAGAAATGTTGATAACGAATAAGAATAACTAATTTTATGTAAGAAATGGTAAAGTTTTACAACAAACCTGTATCCCCGAAAATAGACGTGACCCCCGAGAATTTAATTTGGATTTTTGGTAAAGGAGACCGAAGTTCCACAATTTTTTTTTATTCAGCATAATATGAATTATAATGGAATACGAAGATTCAAAGTTTGAAAATACACCTTCCGATATCGACCAGAAGGCATTAGATATTAGATGTTTTTAAATATTTGCACATCAAGAGCAAAAGTGCAACAAGTGATAAAATGACATATTTCTCCCTCGCTTGATTTGCAACAAACTGCTGCGCATGTGAGAAATGTGTCGTTGTTCTCACTTGTATACTTTACATTTTTTTTCAAACAGAAAAGTTTTAGCGGGCGACACTGACAATTTTTTTGGACCAATTTTTGAGCAGTCTGTCTATGGAATGGGGAGTAATTGAAGGTGAAACAAATCGTAATCTGCAGAAAAATTTACGCTCTGCGTGGTACGTTATGTAAATCCCAGAATTTGCGTTCAGTTCAATAATAATTTTTTAGAGATCTTAGTACAGGCTACCTTGCATTTGTTGCACGTAAAATCATCGAACAAACAATGAGACTGGATTTTTTGGTGTGATAGTTGAAACTTTTTGTAGAGATCAATCATTACCCTGACACCAAATTGAAATTATTTGCACTCGAAAAAAAAAATTGATGCTAAATCTAAAGATGAAGGTAAAATATTGACAAACGGTAGAAAGTTATAAAGAAGATGATGTGTACCGGACACCTAACGAATAAAAACTTGTATTACTGATCTTTTTTTTTTGGTGCAAAAAACAAGGGGGAATATGCCCTTCTTCCGGAATTTTAAGGGCCGTAACTCTGGAACGATGGGAGAGCGCCGCGTTTTGACTTCGGATTCGTGTTCAGCGGCTCGAAATACGTAAGTTTGTTCCAACATTTTTTAGAAACTGGGTTCTTTGCGGTAATAGAATATTCGATTGTATTATTTCAATTCCTTAACTCAAAGGCAAATAGCGGGCTGTCACCTTTCATATTAATTTTACATTCTGCTATTTATATAATTTCAATCAATATGATTCAATCTTAACAAGTGATTTGAAGTCAAGTTGAATAAAAATATCCATACGAGATGAATTCAAGGTTTCTTGGCAACCAGAAATGTCAAAATCTGGAATATGCTCGCCTTCTATTGGGAATTCAACATAAAGAGTACTCCCTCTGGTGTCAAATTTTGAAACTATTCATAAGTACATTGAAATCGTTGTTTACGTTTAAATTCCTATGATTCTGTGCATTCTGGTCGTTGTAATTGTATATTTTTGTGATTATTATTATATGATACGTAATAAAAATCTTGTACATGTATATGGTGGATATTCAGGATATTCCGTTTCTGTTGACTGTTACTAGTTTTCAGATGTAAAATGAGTGCTTCAAGTTCAAACCATTATTGTTGTGTACCTCAATGTGACTCTTGGGCAAAACGGCAAAGTATTACTGGAATAAGTTCTCATCTTTTTCCGCGGGAAAATGAAAGAAACGTTATAGTGCAGACTAGCCTAGGATTAAGAGAGTCTATAGACAGACGGTGGGCCTGGATATATCTCCTGAAAATAGGAAAACTGGTGTCTAACTGCATGAAAGTTTGTTCTCGTCATTTTACCAAGGAAGACTATTTGCCATTCACGTAATCCATGTATTCTAGCATACTCAACCATATTCCAGGCATTATTTCTTACAAAGAAATAATCTGAAACATATATTATGAATTAAGGCATTTTTCATCACTTTTGACTCACATCAAATCCAATATGAAAAAGTAGTAGCTAGTGATTCAAGAGAATGACAAATTTAGTGTTCCTGGATGTGAAAGAAAAAAATTGTGATTATTGTGAGTCATTCCAGCCCACAAAATGAATGTTTTTTGCAAGGTGATTAATACATACAAGATTCCTTCAAAATGGGTATTAACAAATGATGCTGTATTGTACGACCTGGAGAAATCACTTCACTTGAGTCTTGAAATGAAAGAGAATGCATGAAAAAACTGAAAACTATAACAAAATGAAAATATTCAAAGATAACCCGTAAAAACCCAAAGACAACAATGATAACAATGTACTCGAGAGTGGTTCGAATTTTTGCCACTTTGACGCTGGCATCTAATCTTGAATTGCCAATAAAAGCATTCTGTTTCACGCGAGGTAAGTTATGTTTGTTGGGGATATATTTAGTGAAACTACTTCATTTGAGAATGTTGGAGCTTTGCTTGGAAAAATGCTCATAACGATTGTTTCCGAACTAAAAGGACACTTTTATGGTATCCGCGCAATTTTTAAATTTTTTTCATTTATTTCAACTCATTTTCAGCGTGTTCTCAGAATTTGATGAAAAATGAACTCACTTTCCAACATTCTGAAACTTATCCCGTTTTTTGATGCATAAAACACAAATTTGAAGTTGAGTTGCAGTTCTCCCCACCTGTTTTTTTGCCCAATGTTACGATCGGAACACAAACATTTTTTTCGTAGAGTGCCCTTCATACATCATTCCACCTACCTCAACACTAGTTTTAGATTCACAACCATTTACTACAAATTTCGAGAAAGTAATTTCCGTTGAAAATAATTGTTCATTTATTTGGAGAGAAGTTCACATAACAGAAACATAACCTCGAAATGTGTCCCAATAATTGTAAGTTGTGTAATAGTTCTATAAACAATATAAATTTCACATAATATACAGTGACTAGTACTTGAAGTTTCGTTCATGTTATGTTAACATTGCAACAAGAAAATCAAAAAAATTGCAAAAATTAGATTAGGCTACGAGATGAATTTGTAAAAAAAGTATAAAGTATATATATAAAGTAGATTTATAATATAAAAGAAAAAACAAGGAAGTTGCATATCTATGTACAGTTTGTGTATAACATTTCTAAGAAGAATTTTTTTATATTCTGATGAATATGGGTAGATTATCCGTGAATAAAATTCACACTTCATGCCATCTCATATGTATGAGATTGAAAAACTTAAGATCTCAATTTTGTATTATGGAGCTATAAAAAAGGAACAAACTTTTATGAACAATTCTGGAAATCAAGTGCACCATCTATATGAAAATATGTTTCAAATAAATGGTGCACTACTTTTCAACTGGCCCTATGATATTTACATTCAAATTTTAGTCCTGGGCTCTTAATTTTATCCACTTACCTTTCTAAACATCCATAAGTAAAGTCGATCGTTCCAAAATTGAAACTATGGGTAGGTATCCTACTTGTGAAATAAAACACTTGTGACCTCAATAAACCAAAGGTTGAAACGTCCCACTTCTCACGATTCACGAGCTTTTCACAAAAAACAAGAAAATTGAATCAAGAGTCCAACTTATGAAATCATCGATTTTCAGAACGGAAGTTCAATACATAAGAGGCGTTCTCCTACTGAGAGACTATAAGTTTCAATCTTGGATACGATACCTACCAAATATTTTCAGGTAAAAGGTAAGGGACTAGTCCTAGGAATAAATGAATTTAAATTCAGGGATTTCCACTTTCCTCTCTATAAGAAGGTACAATTGATTACTCCCTTATTGAATCTATTCTTCCCAGGTAATTTGTTGTAGATCTATTCGTAGAATTGGTTTAGCACAATTCCATATTCGTAGAAGTCTTTAGTGTGAGAGGTGTCTTCAAGATCTTCAAAAGTTAGTTCTTATACTAAAAAAACTAAATGGTCACACCCGTTTTTATTCGTTACGTGTCCTTCACAGCTCAGTCCACCTTCTTTAAGCCTTTTTTCCGAATTATAACCATTTAGTAATCGCCATACTACTATCATTGTGTTGCTAGTTCGTTGGTAGTGAATCTTGAATTTCTGAAAATATTCAGAGTTTTAGTAAGCTTGATGAGTAATATCAAAATGTGGAGTAATTACGTAAAAACAGACGTAGGCGAAAAGTATGCTTGAAAATGAATCTGAATCTTTTGTTTACATTTTGATCATTGTTTGTCACAGTTATAGTATGAATTTGAGAATAATCAAGAATGTAGATCTTAATGCATTGAATATTTTTGTACTAAATTATACAACTCCTGTTACAAATATGGATAATTTTTCGTATTTGGTATTGAGTCCCAGGTTTTATTTCCAAATGCAGGTGAAGGCTTATAAAAGTTTGGACTCATATGAATATTTTGAATCTGTTGTAGTTCTTATAATTTTTGATAAGAACCCAAACTGTTAATGGCATAAAAGTTGACACTTGATGTTACTTGTCTTTCCTAAAAATACCTAATCAAAAAATAGCTTTCATTCCCAAGTTCAGATGAAGGATTATAAAAGTTTGAGAAGAGTAATCCGTGTTGTTGGTGATTCCTCGCTCACAGATCCGCTCACTTCATTGGAACATCGTAGAAGGGTCGGAAACTTGTCTCTCTTCTATAGAAATTTTCACACTCGGTGCTCTCTGAATTGTTATCAATCGTTCCACCCTTGGCAATATCTACACGGATTACTCGACGAGTACAAAATCACCACCCCTTTCTTGTGAGCTTGGAGACCTGTCGAACCTCTCTTGCTCAGGGATCTTTTCCCAATAGAACAGGTGAACTTTGTAACTCTTTTTCTGAGGCTCACAGACTTCAAAAATTCAAAGTGGATGTTAATCCGTATCTCCTTTCCCTTGATTCACAAGGTGCTCTTTGAACATTACAGGGCTTCTGCATATAGAAAAGAAGGAAAATTCCGTTTCTATAAGTGTTTGCTAGTTTCGATTTTTTTCTACCCTTCAAATCGTTATTATTTGTGGATTTTTTATTGCTAAAACAGAATCTTCAGTAACAATTAATTAAGCTCGAAAACAATTCAATTTTGTTGAAGTGCAGTTTTGTTTCGTAACTTTTGGAATATCAAAAATTGTTCTGAAGATATTCAGTGAAATAGAAATACAAAACATTCACGAAAGATGTAGCATCAAAAAATTAACAAGCGCCTATATCTTGATGAGTATATACCATTCAAGATCTTATTTGGAACATTCACTTTCTGCCTGTACATTCGTCAATTGAGGAGTTGATGTTACTTCGTTAATAGAAGTTTCTTTTTTTATTTGGAGAAGGAGTCAAAATCTGAAACTTCGACGTTTGAATATTCAAAGCAGTTTTTACTTCCGCATTCGTCAGATTAAGATATCTACATAGCAACTGGATAACTTTACATAATATTGACGTCCTTCGGTGGATCGGAATCAATAGAATGGAATCAAATACATAAAAATCAAATGAATTTTCTTATAAAGTGACATTGGTGACGCAGAAGAAAACTGGTTTACCTACATTACTAGCAGAAGATTCATACCTCATGCGTAGCAGTGACGACTTGTTGAAAAATTAGTCCATGAAAGGACATCTCTGTTGCGTACGGTTTGTAAATGTCGGGGAAAAACCTTTCCGAATAATCGGCAGTCGAGAAACTGAGTGAAAAGGCTTTGTCGAAGAAAAATGTGAGCGTGCACAGCTTCGGTGCCTTGAAGATGAGATCAACAATTTTCAAAACGTCGGAAAACGAAACAGTAGAATTTACTGACCGCCAACTCATATCTCCGACGTTACTAGAATATCAGATACTCCTCTTATATCATTTAGTTAATTGAATGTTGTGATTACTTGACCTTGTTTTTTGCTTCGCTATAATAAGCAGGTATAATTTGCAGCAGCACATACATGTATCGTGGAACATTGAAAGCTACAATTGTATCTCGACTTCCAAGTATTACAATACTAGTTGACCCGTGCCCACTTCGTTGAGCGTTAATTGTTTTTTTTATGCAATTATATTATGTTTTTCTTAGTACTGAATTTTATCAGATTCATCAGAGCTCTTCCTTCTACTCGAAACTGCGTTTGAAAGAAGTCTAATATGTTATATACCCTGTTTGAACATCATGATTTTGTGGTGGATCAATATTTGTTCCGTAGTTTTCTGGGTTTTTAACCTACCACAATCTGAAAAAATGAGAATTAATATTGGAATCTAAACAAGTGTAGAAGGGCAGATTTTCAATCTACGCAATACCAACACTATCCTTGAATTCCTTCTAGCATTTATCTCTTTCCTTGATCTTTTCAAACACTGATCCATCAAACCATGGTAAATTATTTTTAAATCTAACAAATTGAATCGGTGATATCGTATTAATTACATTTTTACAAGTTTCAAAAATTTCATTATATATACAATTCACATCAATAGCATTAAGTGACCAATTTGCTTGTAGAAGTTCCATATTTATCGATAATACATTATTACTATTAAGATTTCTAAATTTTTTAGTTTTTTGATGACTATCATGTTCATTCTAAATATCAACAGTAATTACTGAGTGGACCGTAATCGCAGGACTTGCATGTATTTGAGCTAAGATATTTTAGATTTTTTTGAAATAAAAATGATTATCATTTGAATAATTCAAATCGAAGTTACCGACCAAAATACATTTGTTATTATTGAGAAAAAATTTATCACAGATATCTTAAAATTTTTCTATGAAAGTTGGATCAGATGATGAGGGGGAATGGTAGAGACAACCTATTATCCATTTTGTTGAGCCAAGCTCAATTTCCAATACTTTGCACCAATAGTTTTCTTCTAGAATAAATGTCTTGACGTTACTGAATTCAATGTTATTTTTAACATATATCACAACGCCACCAGTATGTCTACTTCTAGAAGCACATCTTATACAGTTATAATTATCTATCTTAATTTCATTAAGTTCATATCATTTGTTGTTCTCGCTTCACTTACTAATATAATTTTGGGATTATAGCAAATTAAACTCTCTTCAATCTGATCCTTGTTCATTAAAAGACTTTGAATGTTTAAGTATATGATATCAGTGTGTTCAACTTGCTGTAATTTTTTAGTGCTGGGTTTCATCAGGTTCATCACAGCTCTGCCCTCTGGGCCCACTCGAAAGAGCGTTTGAAAGAAGTTGAAAATGTTATAAACCCCTTTTTTACCCCGCGAGACAATGAATATCAATTAAATACGAAACAAATCTTCAATCTTCATTCAGTTGAAGAATATTTCTGCAAAATTTGAAGAAGATCGGACCATACAAACTTCCACCCCGTTTTCTACGTCATAGAAAGAACACACACTCCAAGTTTGAGATCTCTACGATCAGCGGTTTAGACATAGGAATCACATTGTTAGTTTGACCCCGTTTATCATCCGCTTAGGGCCGGTATTATAAATATCTTTTGGAGTTAACTTTAATTTTAACAGCCGAGTTAACTTTCACTTCGGAATGTCAGTTTTATAAAAGTCTCATGTTTAAAATAAAGAGAAGAAGAAGCAGAGGGAACATGGTAACAATGGTATCTAGAATTTGGGTATTTATTCAAAGACAACTTAAATTTTTCGCTTGATTTCTGTACTCTGCGTTAGAGCGTTGGTTAAAATTTCTTCAAAAATAATCTCGATATCGTTTACTAACATTATTGCGAACAAAATTAGAACGAAAATACAACCACTAACCACCTACTGAAATATAACATACAACAATATTGTGTGCTAAATTGCCGACAAGCAATATCTTCTACAAAGTTAACTCTAACTGATACCCATTCCTACCAACAAAGTTAACTCATGCCTTTTGAAGTACTGTAACATGTGACGCCACTCCACAAGTTAACTTCTAGTTATCTGTCAAAATAGTAGTATAATACCGGCCCTTAGTGGTGGAATTTCGGAAAAGCCTGTCATATCGGATGCCTACGTCCTACAAAGAACACCCCTTTCAAGTTTTAGATTTCTACGATCAGTGATTTAAGCTGTGCTTCGATTAACCCCTGCAATAACTTTCTACCCCTTTTTTCAACTGCGTTAGGCGATTCATTTCAACAAAATGCGAAACACGTCTTCCATTTATTCTGTCAAAAATGTTTATGCCAGCTATGAAGTAGATCGGACCAAGGCATCACGTTGCCCCTTACAAATTTGGCACCGTTTTTTATCCCCTATGGGGTGGAGTTTCCGAAAACACATGGCATTTTTATAGGTACATGAGAAATTTCACATTTATTTCGACCCTAATTGTATACATAATATTCATTTCAACATGCAAAATGACATACTGATTACTATTCAGTATCCCGTAAATTTGCATTCACCGCCAAAACATGATGACATTGGACACCCCGAGCTGACAAATTGACATTTGAGTGTCTCTACTGTATGGCTAGGGTACACTTAAGATGTCTAGAAGGATGGTGCTGGGACTGATGCGATATTGTTTAGAATTTTATGGCGACACTTTTCTGTCATTAGTGTCATTTGTACGTATCGTGGTGTGTTTCTCAATTTCATCGCTAGTTGACACTAATTGGAAGTGCATAGTCAACCGATCGATCGATAAACTATATTCTTTGATTCGAGCAGTCAACAAAATGAGCAAAATCTAATGTCATACTAATAAAAAACAAAATCAAATGAAAGGAACACAATTATAGGGAATTTGGCCAGTATTCTAAACAAATAATATAGGTTGTTGATCAGTCAGCAGCGTCCAAAAGTAAAAGCATAGCCAGCCGTCAGGTCGGCCGTTTATACATTTCCTAGGAAATTTGTAACTCTTTTCGTTGCAAACGCCATCTGAACTGATTCGATGTCGAAAAGCCATGATACTTATTATCATAGTAGGCATGTGTCGCCAAGTATACCCCAAACATGCCCAGGTATAACTCGGTACACCATCCTTCTAGACATCTTAGGTACACTGGGGCTATACCTAGTGTCGATTTTGACACAACCTTCTTCGAATTGATTCTCCCCATTTCAACTTCCCTTTTTCAGAAGAGGTATCCAAAATTGATACATACTCAATGAACAGGTAGCAATCTTTTCATTCCGTTTAATAAAATACAAGTAGTCTCTTCTAGTTTTCTCTTTGTTCCATTCTGGTCTATCATAAGTGAATTGATGTTATCCCACTCGACCATGAGTGTTCCATTTGTTGATAATATGTGTTCAGCTAATTTCGATTTATCTAGTCCTCGTCTTCTCAACTCGTTTTTATGTTCAGCTGTCCTTATTCTTAATGGCTGTGATGTTTCACCAGTATAAACACTGCCACATACACAGGGGATACTATAAACACAATTTTTTGAATTATGTTACGTATTTAGAGTTTGTGTCGAGTTATTAGGGATCTAATCGTGTCCTCTGTTTTGAATATTGTTCTTACATTGCATCTATCAAGTATAAGTTTGATTTTTTCCGATGAACCTTGGATATAGGAACGAGGAATTGGTCGAATATTGCTGTTTGATCTATAAAAACCTCTTTCAAACTTTCATGAACAAATTCAGCAGGCTAAGAATTTTTTTCTCAGTACATTTTTTATGGTAACTATTTGTCTGTTTCGAATCTCTGGATTTGATGATATGATTCGTGGTATATCACAGAGACTTCTGATGACACCTTTTTCACACTGATTTGATGGTTTGAATTGAAATGTAAGTAATGATTTTTATGAGTATTCTACTTGTTGTGAAATTATTGAATGATTTTCCAACTAGAATGACAAGAAAAAAAGTTATTTTTCTCAATTTCCATTGTAAACTTCACTGTGCTGAAAAAATTAATTCAACTTATATCCGCCGTGTTGCCAGATCACAAATAAATCATCAACGTATCTCAACCACGCTTTTGGGTGTTTATAATAATTATCGGTTATAATTGCACGAGTGCATAAAAATTACCGATAATTTTGCAAGAAAGCGTGATATCTAAAAATTGCAAGTTTATTTTCATATTTTGGCGAAAGAGCCCGACTCCGAAGGAGCAAAATATGAAAGTAACCAGTTTTTTACTGACAACATGCTTGAATGGAAAATTATCAGGTTTATTTTGATGCACGAGTGTAATTTGGCTCTTCTACAAAATATGAAAATAACCGAATGCAATTTGTATAAGATATCACGCTTGAATGCAAAATTATCTGGTCATTTTTATGCACGAATGTAATTCATTGGAATATTTCACGAATAAAAAAATTCTCAAGGAAATGTTATTTTTTGTTCATTTATACTTTCCTCTATAGATTGTATGGAGCAGTCACCAAAACGCGAAATGTTTTTCCATTTTTGAAGTCTGACATTTATTTGTGTTGTTGACTGACGTCTAGCGATACGGTTTCAAATGTGTTGTCATGGTGACTTGATACAATGCAATTACCGCTGTAGGTAATAATAATAATAATAATGAAAATATTACTGAGAATGGGGGATAGTGGGGACCACATTGCCATTCCAAATGTTTTAGAATAAAAATCATTCTCTTGTTGAAAGTATATTTTTCAGACAAACATCCAACATTTCCATGATCTCATTTACGTTGAATTTGGTTTTATTTGCGAGATAGACATCATTCATCAACTTTTCTTTCACAATGTCTACTGTCTTATCGATAGGTACATTCAAATTCACTACTTCAAAACTTACTAGAATAACATTTGTGTTGATCGTTATATTATTTAATTCTTTAAGAAATTGAGGAGTGTTTCTTATGTTACATTCTTTGTCCAGCATATGGGTTAACAATTTGTAGTAGATATTTAACCAAATTTTGACAATGATGTGACATTAATCGAATAAATCTATACTACTATCATAAAGAGGAGAAGTTTCTAAATTCTTTTTTAGGGGAAAATTCTCGAAAATTCTGAAGTACTAATTCAATGAAAAATAGGAGTATATGTAACACTTCTACTAGACCAGGAGGTGGTGACAGGTGACGTTCCCCATTTTACACTATATGTCTTTTTTTGGCATGATAATTAACCCTAAAATATGAAAAATAGACAGGTTCCTGGCAACCGAGCGTGTGCAAAACCGCTTTTCTTTTCGTGGAGAATTTTCGTGTTTTTGATTTGCATGCCATTTTGGATTTCGATAATATATATCATTTCAAGTTACTGACGTAAATGGCATGCACTTAGCTACAGCCCAACATACAAAAATTGTGAAATAATTGAATGAATGATTTTTTTAAATTCAAGCAAACATTTAAAAAATTTCGTGACTTTTCCTTGCACGCTGCTTTGTATTGTATTGGTTAATATTATTTTGAGCTAAAATAATAAATGGAAAAACACGAAAATTCCCCACAAAAAAAAAGCGTTTTATCTTATGAAGTGCACACGCTAGGCTGCCAGAAACCTGCATATTTTTCATATTTCAGGGTTAATTATCAAGCCTTGAAAAGGCATGCAGTGTAAAATGGGAGAATGTCACCTGTCACCTCCTGGTCTATACGCGGACGAAGTAGCAGGCAACAGCTAGTAAACAATAAATATAACTTCTCGCCGATGTTATTTAGAATATTCTTGTACCAATATGGAAATACTTGGATTTTTTTTCAATAGAAAAGCTGAGCTTTGGAACTCCTTACCGAGAGAGGTTTTTCCTGAGGCTTACAAACTTCAGAAATTCAAAGTGAATGTTAATTCGTATCTTCTGTCCCTTGATTCACGCGCTGTTCTTTGAATATTACAGGGCTTTCCTTTCGTGTGAATCTGCATAAAAAAAATAGCAATACTAAGCCAATGTATCCGTAATATTCCTTTCTCTCTATCCTACTCCTACTCCTTTTCACTCGAGCTTTACCCTATTTTTCGTTAATTCCAATTTTGACTATCTTAGATGCAATCACAAGTTCTTGTTATTGCATTCACCACTGCAAAATGCGAATTCACTTTTGATCCTTGGCTGTCGGCAAGGAATTCTGTGTCGCCCGCCGAAAGAATCTCAACCGGGCCACCGATGACGTCACAGCGTCACACCGGTTCTCGATACATGCAATTACCTGCCGTTTGTGCGTCAGTGCGTTGATTTTTTATCGCTTTTTGGTTGTCGAAACAGGCTTTGCAACCGCGCCTCGATAGAAAGGGCGATGCTGTAATTACCGAAGGATATTCTTCGATGGTCAGAGAGAAAAGTGTGCCTGAAAGTGTATTCATTCAAAAGTCACGGGTTGGAAGTCGCGAGTTTCGAGAAAAACGATGAATTATACAGGGTGTTAGTGGATGAGTGTGACAAACTTCAAGGAATGATTTTGCATGGAATGATAATGACAGGTTGCTAAATAACTTTTTTACGCAAATACTTCGAATTTTATGATCATCAGTGGCGACATATGGGTAATGATCTCAATGTTTTCGAAGAAAATTATACGCTATCGAATTCTTTCAATCAAAAAATCATTTTTGAAATTTTTGACAAATAACTTCTGTTGCCTTTTTTCGTCTGGGGCGCAGTTTTTATGGAGAAAAATAAAACATCTTAACAGGTGGTTATTCATTTATGCTGCTTGAGGAAGCTTTTGTATAGCGAAACACGTGGCGTGTTTTGTAAACCCATTGTTAGGGAAAGTATGTGATATTTTTTGTTAAATATGGATTTTCATCAAGTATCGGCCATCTCTTCAATTTTTTGAATAGTCGTATTTCACAAGATTTTGATACTAGTCTCCTAGCGTCTGAACTAGATAATGTATCGAATAAATTTAAATTACGCGTTAGGGTATTTTTTGCGAAAAACGGCGCCCCATAAGAAAAGAAGACAGGAGAGTTTGTTTGTCAAAATTTGAAAGAATATTTCAAAAATTATTTCTAGTTTGAAATAGCTCGGTATCGTATAATTTTATTCTTCAAAAACATCGAGATTACTTTGAATAACTCGTATGCGCGCTACTGATGACAAATATACAAAACCTACTCCTCAACACTCACCAAATGCCATTTGCATATCTCGACTGGTTTCAGAACAATACGTGAAAAGTCAGTTTTTTTTAAATTTTCAACACCCATGAAAATTAAGCATTTGCGGAAAAAAGTTATGAAGCAACCTGTCATTATTTTCCATGCAGAACGACCCCCTGAAGTTTGTCGCACTCAATCACTGACTTCCTGTATATATTATTAGAGAAGGTCCATATAGGCGTCGTAAAAGTCCTGAAAAAATTCCCAACTCCCACTCGAACGACTTAAAACTTTATCATATAATATAAATGTACTCAAAACTTGCAACTGTTATTTCCGACTCGATACTGTTACATGAATCCACCAAAGGAAGTTGCTGAAATTATTTTCTTTCGCATACATCGACTTCTTTCCAAAAAGTATTGATTATTGTTTGAAATTCATTGGGTATTGTGGATGAATTTCCTCTTCATACTTGTGACGTTACAAAAAGTTCCTTTGGAATGAGAAGTGCGTTGTATTGGTCGGCAAGTTATCGTATAACTTTAAATTCGCTAAAAAAATACTCATGTTCATAAAACTACTTTGCTTTGTAAACATATTGGAAATCAAATCTGCTTCCGTTCTCAAAACCTATTCACAACTATCTTTGCCTTCTATGTTGTTAAAACTGGTGCAAAGGGAGTAAACCTCCAAGATGCAACGCGATCTGCTGGGTGACGACCAAAGTCTCAAACTCCTACTGCCCAAGGCAGAAGAGACCTCTTACAGCGGGCCATCGTACGGCGAAGCCGCAACAAATAGCCCGCCGCGATCGAGAATCGACTTCGGTCAACTTGCAGATAGCTGCAACCCTTCACAGAAATCAGAATTTCACAAATCCAATGCCAGACAGCTGTTTCGACCCACCAGGTCTCATCAGTCACTTGGCTGGACTGTGAACACAAACATTTCCACCATGCCCCTCCCCCGGGGTTGAGCGCCCAGGATGACGTGATGCCATATCCAGTTGCCTGGATACGAGACCTCACCGTCCTCCCACCCCCGCCCTCTCAGGAGCGGACCACAACCTGCTGCTGGGCACTTCAGCAAGGTTGAAATCTAACCCGCTTTGGTTGGAAATCAGCCTTTAGGTGCTATTGCTTACTTTCTACCTGTTACTTTGGTTTCTACCTGACTCTGCTGTGTTGCAGTTTTTGCATGGTGGTCACAAACATTTCGAACTATCTACTCCTCACGAAGTAACCCATACAGCACACGATATCCTATGGAGGTCCAAATCATGTCCAATTCATGTCGGAATAGCCTTGGACCAATTTTGGATATCCATAGGATATCCAAATTTTGGATATCCAAAGTATTCTCAGTAAAAAATATCCATACGATGTACAGAATGGATATCTTTTCGGATATCCACGATGGATATCCATGAAGGATATCTTATGGACATCCATTTCGTACATTTATTGTATAAATAATTAATGTTTCTTCCGCAGTGGCACTCTACGAATTGGGAACGTGATTAAACCATTTACATGGACATTCCAGCAAGAAAGTTGATATATTTAACTTTTTATCCTTTTAAATATTATTTGAATATAGCGTTACCTCAGAATGACGTGACGCGCGACGCGAAATGCAAAAGCGCTGCGTTGTGAACTCACCTTGACTCGGTTTCCTGACGTGCAACCGTCTATGGCGTCTGTCAAATGTCATAATTTTGAGAGTCGTTGAGTGTTGGGTCGGTTTGAAAAAATTATGTTGAACTGAGTTGAAGCGTTGTGGTGTGCATTGTGCAATAATTGTGTTTATAAAGAATCGAAAAATAGTGGTGTGTTAATTAATAATTGTAAACTGTGATCATTAGCATTTACCGTGAACGTGAACTTTTGGTAGGAAGCAAGTGAATGAGTACTATATTCATGTTATTCAAATTGAGAACTATTTAACTGTTGAGAACTCTTGGCAAATTTAAACTATATCAAGTATTTTCTTTGAAAAGTAATGGAAAAATAAAAAATTCTTATTAACGACATTAGTTTTTTAATCGTTCGTCTACCACTCTACAGTTTATATTAGCTTCTCTAAATTTTTTAAATACAGCGAAACCAATCTAGCAGAACATTTTGAACTGCACATACGGTCACGTTGAGTGCCTTATCACAGGATATATTACTGACTATAATCCGTTGTCCAAGAAGTGTGCAGCATTTTTTCACGTCTCAAGCTAGATTGGTTTCTCTGTAACGAATTGCACAAATAATTGTAGAATTATGAACTATATCCTATGGACGTTCTTGACGGATATCTCATGGATGTCCATGAAGTATATCTTGTAGAAATCCATGATGGATATCATATGGGTATCCACGAAGGAAATCTTATGGATGTCCATAATGGATATCTCATGGATGTCCATGAAGGATATTTTATGGACGTACAGGTTGGTGGCCTAAGAATGTCCATTGGACGTCCACTGAATATTCTTTGGATAAAAACTGTACGTCCATCGGATGTCCAAAATATCCTTAATAGATATCCATTAGATATCCACTGGATGTCCATGTGTTGTGTGGGTAAATATCTGAAACTGGTGCAGATGGTGTAAACTTCCAAGAAGCAACGCCATCTGCTGGGTGATGACCACTGTAAGAGGTCTCCTCTGCCTTGGGCAGTGGGAGTTTGAGACTTTATATACGTAACTGCTCGCGTTACTGTATATATCACAAGAAGATTTATGATGGTGAATACTTTTTTGGGAATACCTCTTCAAAAAAAAAAGATGGGTGTACATTTTCATTTTTTTCTCTTTGCTGAACACTCTCACGAGTAAGCCCAGAAGGCAAATCCTTGTGCAGTCAAGGGTTGGCTAATTATTTTGGGTGCCGAAGCGCTCTGAGGCGTCTTATCGATTTTCACTGTAGTGCATTTTCTATTTCAACGGTAGGGAAACTTAGGAAAACCCAAAGTGCTACCGGGTCGGTTGGTTTTTTCAATCCATATATTTCACCTACCAGGATTGGTTTGTAGGCAACTAACAATTGTCTATCGCACCGAGCCGGTCAGAAAAATTCTTTCTCGACCGCGGTTCGACCCAGCAGTGAAATAGACAAATTGATCGAAAGGTCGTACGATCGGATTTCGGATCTGTCTGAATCCAGCCTTAGACAGCTTGGCCACGCCGACCGAAAATGTGACCACGGTTTCAAGTTCAAGGTTATTTTCAGAAAGATATTTTATCGTCTGTGTCTTTTTTTATCTTTATCAATTGTTGTTAACGGATATTCTGCGACATCCTATCCCTAATCAGACTTGACGTGTATTGGTGAATCTTCATTTGAACTTGCTTGTTATTAATTGGTGCTCAATTTATTGTTGATGACAATAACTTGTAATATAGAGTGAGAGCCCGCGACGCCCAGACCTTCGTTATATTATAAAAGTTGAAAATTCTTCTATATATGTCCCCTATACAGGTATAAGCTAACCCAGCCTATACAACCTGGGTCGCGGTGGCTTTGGCGGGTAAAGGTGAATGAAATTGTGTTTCAAATTTGTGATAGCATAAAACTGAGTTTTCATATATTTTAACTTACAATCATATTAGAAACCGCCTCGTCTATTGGCGGACACTTAGGACGGTAACAACCCCTTTCCAGACACCCTCACAGTCTAATCATTTATAAATCAACTTTCGTCATAGTATAAAATCTGACTTTTATATATGTTATTCAGAAAACTATACGAATAATGTTTCCACAATTTCCAGTCACTTTCGATGGTTCCCCTATCTTCCCAGACACATTGAAGTCTACTCCAGGCGTGCGCGCGATGAATATACATGTACGTTAGTGCGAGTGAAATAGCGCGATCTATACTCTAAATTTATCAAGAAAATCAATTATGTATATTTATAACGGATTAAAAAAGTAAAGTAAAAAAAATTATGTAAACAAATTTTCAAATCAACAAATTATAAAATCAACAATATAATAATGTGAATCATTACGCTATTAACTTCTGCAAATTATCATTAAAATTTGATTTTTTTCAAGTGAATTTTATGGAATCAAGTTGTGAAAGTTGTAAATAAATATCTTTCGATAATTTTTTTAAAGCATTGTGCAGAAAGTAATAAGAAAAATCGGCAGTCGATAATAAAATTCTAGAAGTTTAAAGTTAAGGAGATTAATTTGTATGTATGTTGGTTTTACTATAAGGAGAGAAAATAATTCAGATCGTAATGAAGTCAAATAAAAAAGAATTAAATTTCACTTTCAATTATAGCCATTACAAAACAAAATAAAAAATAAAGTGTCAAACATGTATTGTTAAATTAAAAAAAAATTAATTATTTTCATCGTTATCTTCGGTATTTCAAATTTTAGTTGAATACAAAATTTATTGATAATTTGCAACAGTTGATAGCGTAATGATTCGCATTATTATATTGTTGATTTTATAATTTGTTGATTTGAAATTTTTTTTACATTTTTTTCAAATTTACTTTTTTATTCCGTTATAAATATACATAATTAATTTTATTGATAAATTTAGAGTATAGATCGCGCTTTTTCACTCGCGCTAACGTACATGTATATTCACCGCGCGCACGCCTGGAGTAGACTTCAATGTGTCTGGGAAGATAGGGGAACCATCGAAAGTGACTGGAAATTGTGGAAACATTATTCGTATAGTTTTCTGAATAACATATATAAAAGTCAGATTTTATACTATGACGAAAGTTGATTTATAAATAATTAGACTGTGAGGGTGTCTGGAAAGGGGTTGTTACCGTCCTAAGTGTCCGCCAATAGACGAGGCGGTTTCTAATATGATTGTAAGTTAAAATATATGAAAACTCAGTTTTATGCTATCACAAATTTGAAACACCCAGCCTATACAACCCAGGTTGTATAGGCTGGGTTAGCTTATACCTGTATAGGGGACATATATAGAAGAATTTTCAGCTTTCATAATATAACGAAGGTCTGGGCGTCGCGGGCTCTTAGACTAAATAGTGTTTCATACGCTTCCAACTGATAACAGGTTTTTATGTAGATAGGTACGTGGATCAGTGGCATTGCAGAAGTGTTTGTCAACTACTCAATAGCTTGGTGACTAATTTTAAAACTAATAAAAATATTCAATTATTACTCACTCACCATAGGCAGTTAATTTATTACAGCTTAACCACCAAAGAATGATTCAAAATCCACTAGAATCTTACTTTTATCTTGTCGTTACTGTTACATAAGATGCTCAAGTCTGATGTATATTTTGCACGATCATAGCATTTCTCCTATAACCCATAACATCCGGAAAATTTGAACTATCCCCAACAGTTTAATGTTCAATTCGTAGTATGACCTCTAAATCACTGCTGCATCATATTCCATGTTGAATCGCACCAGAGCACAATTTGGTGAGTGAATGAACTTCTAGGAATTATTTTTTCTCCGAATTGAAAAAATTGAAATTAGAACACTTGTATGAAAGAAATAGAATAATAGTTATTTATCTACACCCGTACTAATAGACTTATATGCCTACAACCCGTTTTATAATGAAACCCATTACGATACAGATTTTCATTACGATACAGATTTTCAACCAATAGAAACCCATTATTTTTCAATCAAGCATGATGTGCATGCTCTGAATTTGACGTTTGTCAAGTCAAAATCGGTATAGGTATTGAACTTTTGAAGAATATAGCCAAACTTCGATAATCATAACAAAATGTCTGATACCAGCGATATGGGAGAATCACCTTCGACACCTTCACCGACAGAAATACAGTTAGAATGATCAAATTTTTCATTTGATAAAGGCATGGTTCATCACTTATTTTTTCATCTAAATTTGCGAACTCTCAGTAGCCGAGCCGTCTGTGGCGCTGAGAATGATTATTCAAGTCGGAAGAGTCATTGGTTCGAATCCGGCCGCGAGTAATCATTTTTTTCTTTAATTTTCGATCTTCTTTTCATATCTCATCGTTTTATTTCTCGAAGTAATATTATTAATTACAATTCTGTGGATTCTTTCAAAGAAATTCGTTAAATTACTTAGTATTATTGTGTGCAATACAAATATAAATATAATATTTGTAGTTCTTCACTATTTATTGGGTGTAGATAAAATAGCGTATGCAACTCTCATGTCATGGTTATTACACGATCGTTGCATAATATACTATTATTCATGAATGGATAATAATTTAATACATTTTTATGGATAAACTGAAAGACAAACCTTACGAAGAGAACTTGTTGTAAGGTTAACTAAAGATTATAACAATTTATAATCAAGTAACATAAATATAATCGTCAATTCAAAAAAAGCAATTGCATAAACCATTGAAAAATACGTCAAGATAAATCCGAAAGGTTTTAAAAATCCATATTTTACTTTTTTGTTTCAATGATGATAATGATTAAATTTTTTGATTTCATGTGGTATTTTATCACAAAGGTATGGTGTTGTAAATTTGTAGTTACTTTGTGCAATTTTCTTTTTGATTTTCTTCTTCTTTGATTACAGTAAGTATAACATAGAAAATATACATACTTGTGCTAGTTGAAGTTTTTCCTAGTGACTGAAGGGAGTAGAAAAAACATGAGAATTTCAAAATTTGACAATGAAAGGGTGATGTTATCCATTTTGAAATTAATAGTGTTCTTTTCACTGATGATAGTTTTATATACAGGATGTATTCAGTTGTTTTATAGAAATAAATAAATTTTACTGAGGCTCTCAATATCTGATTTCTTGTTCATGTTGTTTTTCCCCTTTCAATTTTGGTCATTTCTAAAAAATACGTTTTTCAAGTTTTTTCAATATGATTTTTTTTTGTTATTATAATCAATAGAATGATCATTTCCACAAGAATGTTCAGTTAATGCAAATGAATTTTGTCTCATTTCTACAATCACTTTTGTGTAGAGCTATTCGTGTTTTAAATTTTTTTTTGTTTGAACAATATATGTATTGTCATAATCATTGCAAGGAATCTCGGAGACTACATGAGAATTTTCAAAAAGTGGATCTTCATCTTTCAATTCTGGATGTAATTTGATCAAAGGTTCAATTTTTCTTTGTGAAATTTTGATATTATTCACTTGTTTGAATATATTTATGATTTTGCTTGATAATTCTTGAATATTATACGGAATAGAACAGTATTTATATGTAGAAATTTAATTGTGATTGTTTTCTGTACTATCGATGATATTTGAAGTTGTATTGTAAAAAAGTTTTTTAAAAAATTTTGGAGGGTAAGAACAGGTTAATAGCATATCGTATATTTTCAAATTTTTATCAATGAGTGGCGGATGTGAAATCTTTTCATTTTCTTTTTTTTTCAGTACTGAATTGATTTTCATTTTTTGTGGATGGCTTGATAGATTACTCATGTATCTTCCTGAGTCAGTTGGTTTGAAGTTGTAATGATGATTATGTTGTTTTCAGTTCTTATTGAAATCTAAAGATGGTACCCCATTGTTTCCTTCTCTTTCTACAGTGAATTGTTTCTCCTTTTCCACAGGCCCGTCAAACTCGATCCTGGCTCGGACGACGCCGCGACGCTGCACGCGACGCCGCGTCCCTTGGACGGGCGTCCGTCGCCGCCGGTGGCGTCGCGACGCTGCCCGGCAGAAGAGGCGGCGTGCGCCGTGTCGCGGCGTCTGCTGGTGCGTGTGTGGCGACGCAACAGGGCGCGTCTCGATGCCGTCTCAGAGGCGTGCGGGCGACAGCAGAACCAGGTGAGTTATAATAATAATAATAGTAGTATCTTATCCAACGAGCGTGTAATAATAGCCATTAAACGCAAGTAGAATACTGTACTTTGTCCACGACAATTGTATGAACCATACATTTTAGAAGCAGTATTGGAAATAATATCGTAATATTTCATCAAAATTAAAATTCATAACAGTCTCTTCGGATACCAAAAAACTATCAATGATATCAAAAAATTCAATACGATATCCAATAATTACTAGTGAATAATGAAATCATTATTCACTAGTGGTTAATAGATATAGCGATTCATGAAATAACTCATGCGTTATATATATTCTATACAATATAGTCGTGGACAAACAAAACAAATGCATTAACTACAATTTGCATGAAGATAAAAGGCATAAATTGACTTGGACGAGACACTCTCATCCGAAATAGTATATTATTCAACGAGCGTATAAGGATGGCTATTATTCACGAGGTGAAGTTTATGGCCACGAGCCGAGAGAATAATAGCCATTATACGCGAGTACTTTATCCACGACTGAAAACATTTTTTTGAAATTTTTTGTTGGATAATTTTGTTTCATTACATACAGATTTTCAGAAACACTATTATTTCATTTCAACAAAAATTTCATATGATACTGTTTGAGTCAAAATTGTTTAAATTCAAAAGCTATTTCGATATGACACGCCTATCCATAACCGCTGATAGCTCAGTGTAAATGCTCCTAATCTTTTTTTTCTCATATGTAGGTACAGAACTGAATTGAAAATATTTGGTGGTTTACACGATACAATTTCAACAACCCGTTGTCTGTACCAAAACAATATGATATTTGAGCTAAATCAAGGAAGGATTTGAGAGCAGTGAATAATGACTCATTATTCCCTAGTGAATAATGGGCATCATTAAGGTCGAGCAAACAGACGTATAATGGTTACATTATACATTAGTCGTGGATAAAAGTATTTTATCGTGTTTTTAAATTCCGCGCGAAACCGCTGCATTTCAGCTTTTTTAATATATTCCAGTAAAGAGTTATGAATCCTACAGATCTGATAACTAAAAGGCCAGGTTTCACCAAAAATAATATTTTCCAAGTTTACGTGATCTACGTTGAAAGTAACCTAAGGACTTAATCTCAACTATGCGATGACCTGTTACCGTGGAATTTCATTAGTTTGACGTCAGACAGTAGACCACCTGCAATATTTTTTCAAGAAAGGAATACTAATAATCATAATAATGCTTTATTATCACGAAATATGCTAAATTATATCATATTAGGTGAATTCATAATTCAATATATAATCACCTTAAAAACATACATACCATTTTTCAAATGAAAATATACTTTTTATTTATCGATATTTTATTATTTAGATTTTTTTATATTGCGAGAACTTTATGGGAAACACTATTTTGTTGAAAATCTGCCCTATTTTTATATAAATATTTTTACAACTTTCAGTTGAATGGGTATGAATATCATTAACGAAAGTAATGTTTGAAAAATTAGTTGGATATGAGTGATTGAGGATTTAAAAAATATATAATAATTGTATTCATTATTGTCTTTTATCTCGAAAATCAAGTCCTGACTTTATGTCTAGTTTCGTAATGTATGTACGTAGTTAACGTGAGATTATATCGGTAAGTGGTAAAAAGTGACCAGTTCAAAAATAATTCGGATTACTAGCCATAATCGAGGTTACTATTGTGGTGAAACGGTTTAAGGTCGTTATCTGGAATAAAACTATCAGTTGACAATATGGTTCAGGCTTTCGCGACCGGGGTTTTCGGTATCAATACTTTTGTTCGGGTTTGAAGGCCGTCGTTTTTTGGAATTTCTTCCTGACGTCTCGCTGGCGCGAGTGGCTAGCTTCTTCAGAGGCCTTGAGTTTGACTCCGATGACTAGGTGTTACGACTTCGTAAAGCGTATTTATATAAGATTAAGGTAGTTTGGAATTCTAATCACTTAGAATTTACATTAATCTCAGTCCAGACAAAGTAATTAGCACTACAAACTAGCTGAATCCATATTTACGAAGTCATAATATCCAGTCATCGGACTTAAACTCAAGATGCATGAGCCTCTGAAGAAGCTAGCCACTCGCGTCATTGAAAGGTCAGGAAGAAATTCCAAAAACGACGCCCTTCAAACCCGACCAAAAGTAGCGATACTGAAAACTATCAGTTACCTCCGAAATCGAGATTGATGTCGTTGGTGAAACTCTGCCTCAAAATAACGGGTTAATCGGTAAGCCGGTGCGAATTCTCTGTAAATGAAATAATCTAGCGAGTGTTTATCCCTCTGACGATGATGTGTATCGAGTCAGACGCGTCCCGACTATCAGATTTCAACAGGCGTCGGGCTCGTGACTCAATACCCACTCGATGAACAACAGATACGAATAATCGCTTACGAAAATAGCACCTGCCAATGCAGACAAAACTCGGCGCTTTCAGTTACGAAAGCGGTGGATCGCTTTCGGAAATAATCGCTGTTTTGCGCCTTCTTCTGAGTCACCATTACTACAGGATATTTGATCTTCGAACGTCAAAAAAATATGTCATATTGTGACTTTTTTTATGTATACAGATTCACACAAAAGTACGATGGCACTGAAGGGCCAATGTAATATTTAAATATCTGTCTATTTCCAAATATTTATCTGGAAATTTCCAGTAACTATCTGGAAATTTCCAGTTATCACCTGGAAATTCCCGGTTACCATCTGGAAATTTCCGGTTACCATCTGGAAATTTCCGGTTAATAGTAGGAAATTTCCAGTTACTATCTGGAAATTTTCAGTAACTATCTGGAAATTTTCTGTTACTATCTGGAAATTTCCGGTTACTATCTGGAAAATTCCAGTTACCATCTGAAAAATTCCGGTTACTATCCATGAATTTCCAGTTACTATCTGGAAATTTCCAGTTATCATCTGGAAATTTCCAGTTATCATCTGTAAATTTCCGGTTATCATCTGGAAATTTCCGGTTACCATCTGGAAATTTCCGGTTACTATCTGGAAATTTCCAGTTACTATATGGAAATTTCCAGTTACTATCGGAAATTTCCAGTTATCATCTGAAGATGATAGTAACTCGAAATTTTCAGAGAGTAACCGGAAATTTTCAGATGGTAACTGGAAATTTCCAGATAGTAACCGGAAATTTTCAAATGGTAACTGGAAATATCCAGATGATAACTGGAAATTTCCAGATGGTAACTGGAAATTTCCGGATAATTATTTGGAAACAGACAGATATTTAAATATTACATTGGCCCTTCAGCGTCATCGTACAAAAGGGAAACCCTGTAATGTCCAAATACCACCACGTGAATGAAGGGACAGGATATACGAATTGACATTCACTTTGAATTTTGAAGTTTCTAAGCTTCAGGAAAAACTGGCGAGGAGCTCCAAAGCTCATCTGTCCTATTGAAAAACGATTCCTCAGCAAGAGAGGTTCGACAGGTCTCCAAGCCCACAACCAAGAGACGGGAATTCTGCACTCGTCGGGTCATCCGTGTTGATACTAATCCCTCTATGTATTCTTGTTTTTCGTGCTGAAATGGGGACTCTGTAAGATAAAGTAGTATGAAGAGTACTGTTGTCTGCAAAACTGTTCCCCGAACAAGATGTTTTCTCCAGCAAATCATTGGTATGAAGCAGAAACAAAGTGGGCACCTGAAATGAACCCTGTGGAATACCTGCATTCATTGAGAGAATATCAGACGATATTCCACCAACAACCACACAGAGAGACCTATCAGACAAGAAAATCTTCAGCAAAGCACACAATTGAAAAGGTTAACCCTGAGACGACAGTTCAGAAAGGAGACCCCGATACCAAACTCGATAAAACGCTTTTGAAATGTCGAGTGCAACCGAATTTTTTGATGGAATGCTGCCAAATATGTGAAACATACGCCAATAAGTCACTGGTTGATCTTTGATGGCGAAACCCGAATCGTCATACATTATTTATTCTCCAGATATTTCATAAGCTTCATATTGATCGCTTTTTACATGACTTTTGAAATGATAGAAAGTAATTCGATCGTTCCATAATTACTAGTTGTAATTTCCTCCCTTTGTTCAGGAACTGGTTGAACTCTGGCTGTTCTCCAGGACTTAGACATACCTCCCAAGTTAAAGCAAAGGTTCCGTAAAACACCGGTGTCAATTCGGGGGTTCTTTTCCCGATGAGTCCAAAGTAGAATTCCCAGCAAACATATTAGCAACTTTATCGAAGATTTTAGACTTTCACGGCCGGCAACTGATGAATTGTTAGAAGTTTCCGGGCTTCTCAGCCGTGGTCCGCAGGTTTTTGAGCCAGACGTGTAGTTGTGGTTTTGTCTATATCGGAACCACAAAAAGGAGCGTAAAAACGCGGTTAACCGCAAAGAAGAGAGCCTAAACATTAACGGAACATGGATGCCAGCTGTTCAAAATACACGGATCCTCCCAATGAGAGAAAGAACGGTTTCGGAGAATCAATCAGAGTTAATTGACAGATAACGATACGTCATCTGAACCACATCAAATCAAAGCCTCGCAGCAGGAAAGAACCATTGCCGCTTCGCCTTTGAAAATGTCTGCCGCAGATGCAGACCAAACGTCAGGTCCAAAAACCTGCGGACCACGGCTGAGAAGCCCGGCAATTTCTAACAATTCATATATATAACTATATCCGCTTTTTTGTTGAATGAGTGAAAAATCCAGTAATATTTTACAAAAACTCTCCGTTGATAACTTTGGTTCTGTGAATTATTTCGTGGGACTATTCTCCTGTTATCTACCCAAGTAACACACGGGGAGCTCTTATTTCGCCTAAAGCCTTATAAACGATATATTCTTGCAACTTATCAAGCTAAATGACTACATTGATGCTTTGTTCGACTCTGAATTGCTAATAAAGATATTTGGTGGAATAAAATGGCTGATAAAACGTTCTTAGCGCTTAAATATGACTATGCTTTATTAAAGCATCTTATATATCTTGTTCATTACTTTATAAAATGTTCAGTGAGATGCATTGCACAGAAACAAATTATGCACCTTCATAAGTGTTGTTTAAGCTTTCATATAACCATCACGCAACTGTTTCACAACATCGGTAATTCTCTATAGAGGCTATAAAATATTGAGTTTTAACTACTTTATAAGCAAAATTCACACAGAAACAAATTATGCACCTTCATAAGTGTTGTTTAAGCATTCATATAACCATTACCCAACTGTTCCACAATATCGGTAATTCTCTATAGAGGCTATAAAATATTGAGTTTTAACTACTTTAAAAGCAAAATTCCACAGCTTTTTGCAATTTTAAGCCCAATACCATCCAAGCCAGACCTTATATAGTAAGCGTATTAAGGTTTTATGCTTGGGTATGAGGCATCATTCATACAGCATTAATACAACAAAAGCTATATTTTGAAGCTATATAAAGGCAGGAGCCTTCTGCCTCAATAAAACTTTCTTGTGGTTGAAGGACACTAAACGTCAGAGTTCCATAACCCCTCTAAAATTGTACTACTAAATTTGTTCATATTAATATTCATTGTGCAATTTGTGTTACTCTAAAATATGGATACGAACTGGAAGAAAGTGAAGTGAAGTGGGAATTTCAGAAGGAAAGTTAATTTGAAACTGTTGTTCTATCTGATGGCCAGGCAACTGGGCTAACATCGAACAACTCCTGTCAAATAGCTACTTATACAGCACTAGTACAGCATCGAAAGAGTCGCAGAGATAGAGAGAGGAGAGAGCTTCTATTTGTCGAATTCATTAACGTTCGAATGGCGACTCGGACTACGAATATGCGAATCAGTCGATCTAATAATTTCAACTACAGCTTTCTTCTACATAGGAATAGACAAACGCCAAAAATATGTGTGAAAATGTGGTGGCGAAGTGAATTCGATTTGAGATGCCAGAAAGGCCCGTTAAAGGTCAGTCATTCGTACCCTTTTCAAAGATTGCTGTTTTGATACTTTGTCCTCGTTTTATAACTGAGCTCAATCGAGAAATGTCTAGGTAACACTTTAATACAGCCGAAATCACTTCAATACAGCCGAAACGCTGTTTAAAAGCTTTTGTGGACACCTTCTGTGAATTCATTCGGGCCACCATGTTGAAAACTCACAAAAAAATCGTGATAGAGAGGCCATTGTTACCGTTTCAAATGTTTGGAGTGTATTCGATAACTTTTTCTGAATAAAAAAAGATATTTTGTTGAAACATCACTCATGAGGCATTGTAATAGCGTAAGTGCATCATTTCAAGCCCATTTCATGAAAAAAATAATAATAATTTTTTGAAATAATTATTTTTCAATCAAGGAAATGTAGATATTTTGGAAGCGCGTTGAATTATTTCGAAGTAGAAGAGCATGTTTCAACAGAAAAATTTTCTTCCCATGGTAAATTTGGTTCAACATGGACGGCAGCAAGTACATAATAAGTTAGCAAATAACTTCTAGTGAGTTTTATATGTACGCCATAACAGTATCATTTCCGATCGTTTGATAATTCAATCTCTCTTCACAACACATCTAACAACACCATACTAGCGCAAAAAGTATTCATAAATGTAATTATTGGAAACTATCATCCAGTAATTTTCATCTGTCACAAAAATGTCTAACTCTTTAAATGTTTATATAGCCTTTCAAACTCAATTATACCTCTGTTTTCAATCAACTGAAAAGATACTAGTTATATTGATTCAATTGCGAACACCTTAATACGGTTGCTCACAACTGCAACTCCTAACCCATTCATAAAACAACTTTATAAATGCTTACAGGCGGTATACGGCAGCTGCTAAGAAGTTTTGTAATGTGATCTATAAGAACTGATAGAACAAAGCGGAGAGGTTTTCATATTACTACATAAGCATCAATATACCCCTTACAAATCTTGTCGAGGCTGTATAACTTGTGCCTATTTTGGATGTATAGATACTTTTTTGATGCTGAAACAGTGTTGTCAACTCTAATTTATACAGTACTAGCTGACCCGGCCACGCGTTGCTGTGGCTAAAGTTTTTGTTATATTACATTATAGTAAACAATCTAAGAGGAACAATAAGAGAACATCAGTCACGGAGTCCACTATGCTTTTTCACACAGATGGTATTTGTAAAAAAATATGGTGATCTCCTTATTTGACTTTCTACTACTATAACCCTTTAGTACAACAAAGACGAAAATGTTGATGTTGGTATACAAATTCACTGGATTGAGATTTGAAGGGGAAGTACGTTGAACACAATTAATTAAAATGTTCTTACACTTGATATTAAGCAGAAATCAATAGGTACAAAATAAAAATTTATCAGATTTATTATTTCCATTTAATTTTATAACAAATATAAGTATATTACAGTATAATACAGTAAATAACATGTGACGCTTAAACTCATGAATGAGGTAGGCAAGGCAGACAGTCTTAAACTTCTAAACATTAATATCTATTTTTTGAATTATAAATACTATCAATTTCAATTCAATTTAACACCAATCGGTGCACAATGTTTTTGGTTAACCTGTCTTTAGCTAACACAAATAGATTCGACGGTTTCCCAACACGTGAACACGCAACATATAGTTGCCCATGAGAAAAACATGGATTTTCCAAATCTAAACCATTTGTGGTTGTGCATGACCTTCTGTTGTCCTGATTCTTTGAGCTGGATTTCTTGATTCAATTTGTTCTGCCAACTGATGGGCTCAGCAGCGCCATCTATTGATTACTTACTCAACCCAGTCGAAAGGTATCGACATCTTGATTCAATTTGTTCTGCCAACTGATGGGCTCAGCAGCGCCATCTATTGATTACTTACTCAACCCAGTCGAAAGGTATCGACATCTGTTAGAATCATTTGGAGTTAACAGATAATTGTGACTGTCAAATAATAACAGACAAATAATTAGCAATAAATTAAAATTGCGACTATAATTTGAGATTTAAACTATCCTATCTCTCAAGATATATATATATATATATATATATATATATATATATATATATATATATATATATATATATATATATATATATATATATATATATATATATATATATATATATATATACTTCACTTCACTTCAATCCACTTGTTAAACGTCATTACATAGCTGTCATTTAACGTCAATTACATAGCTGTCATTTGCGTTTTGTTATTCCAAGTCTGATTCTTTTTTGTTATACCACATTTTATAGTGACTGATGACGTTTCATGTCAAGTCACACGGGAACGCTGTCGAACGGGATAAAAAGTATCCTATGTCCATCTCCTGGCTCTAAGCTACCTCCCTACCAATTTTCAGCCGAATCTGTTCTGCCGTTCTTGAGTTATAAGTGGTGTAACTAACACGACTTTCTTTTATATATATAGGGTTACAAGCTCTGACGAAAATTTGCCAACCAAATTGACACGGTCAACAAATGAGTTCATTTCAATCTCGTAGTTATTGCGTGAAATGGGTTCGAACTTCCATTGTCGATATTATTAGGGCTTTTGGAACGTGTGGAAGGTTCAGAAAAAATAAAAAAGGCCAAACAAAACTTCAATGAAAGGAGTGGAATGTTTACAATCAATCTCTGTTCATCATTCATAAACACTTGATTCGTTGATAACGGAGAAAGAGCGAGTTTATCTGAAACAGATACTCCCCTGCTTATATGGCGCAACAGGCACTGAATAGGATATAAGTTAAATTTTATTCGCTCAATTTACCTACGAAGCTCACGGAACTGAAATTCCACACAAGCTGTTTTATAAAGGGAAAATATAAAAAAACTATGTCGAAATCAGAAAAAGTTATTTTCTGAACTAGATATTGCATGAAGGTCTTTGATCCATCAAAATCACGGAGATTGAACCATATATCGTCCAAATCGATGGGGCAGAAGTTATGGAAAATTTTATAGAAATTGAAAAGTTTCTCGAATGATTCACGTATTCGAAAAAATAATTTGATTTCAAATTTGACAGCTTCTGTATACCACGTGGCAACTTAATGGTTGGCCACTTGCATTCATTTCCCAAGCACGAACCAGCTACAAGCCAAAATTCAATTGGAAGGATACAAGATATCTTCCTTGTGGTGCGGACTTTATGTATGACCCTGTATATTGTAATGTTTCTTGAGATAAAATAAGTTGTTTTTATTGACAGTCTATGAAGAGATCACAAGTCTAGATAACACATCTAGTTTGCCTATTTTTTCAGATTCACCAGCTGGAGGTTCAGGTCGACTTCCTGAAGAGTCTGAGGACGGCCGAGTGCGAGAAACGTAGCGAAGCTCTCGGCGAGTGTCTACTATTGAAGAAAAAGGTCGAAGGATTGGAAAATGACAACGCTCAATTGGTGCAGGTAATTTCGAGGAACTCTTTGGGATGATTTGAAAAAAAAAGGTTCTCATTCAGAAGGGAATGTGATAAATTGTTCAACTAGTTAGGTTCTGAGAACGTTTCAGTCGGAACTAAAACAAACCCATTGATGCCGTTTATACTCACTAGATATTTTTTCACACAGGAGAAGAAGAACACCCAGGAAGAGCTCCTGAACACGAAAAAGAATCTCAAACTCGCCAAATGCGATTTGAAAAAATGTTCTGAACAACTCGGGAAGCTCGAAAGCCAGTTAAAGAAAAGGAAGGAGGAGAAACTTGATTTGGTATCGAAGGTTGGTACTTTTTTCAATTTTGTCGCGATTTTGACGTATGTGACATAATATGGAACAAGTTGTTTTGATTGAAGTGTCGATTTTCCGCACATTTGTGACGTTTAATATTTTTATGAAATATCAATTCGTTATTTTCTTCTTCCAGAAAAATGTGGTACTTTTCAGTTCAATCGAGGAAAATGTCAAAACGCCTCACATTTCATGATCAGTTTTGAAAAGAAGTACTTTTTTCAGAGAGTTGCGGAAAGTGAAACAAAAGCATCCAGTCGGCCAACGAAATCACACACATCCTACATATATTCATTGTAGTGAATAATAACTTATTGATTTGGTGTTAAAGTATCAACATGTTGGATGATACAAATCTGACAATCAACTCACAAAACTTAAAGCTTCAATATCTCAGTCAGTATGAAGATTGTCAACAGACGTATAGTACTCGTTTAGTACTATACTTTTTTAACTTTTTTAGATGTTTCTCTCTTCTAGTCTGCCGAGCTTTCGACAAATTTTATAATATTATATATTTAGGCATCATGATAGACAGACATTTGAAATGGAATTTCCAAATTGATTATCTAATAAAAAAATTACGCCCTCTATTGCCAAAATTCAAATTTCCTCATAATATTCTTGGTAAAAAACACATGGATATGATTTATTTTTCTTTATTCCAATCTCAAATAATTTGTGGTATACTGTCATGGGGGGGAGTTAATCAGAATTATCTGAAAAATTTGGAAAATTTACAAAAAAGGTTCTTAAAAATCATGTTTGGTAAAAATATTCGATATTTCCCCAATAAATTATTTTGTGAAAGTGAAAAAATGGATATCAGACAATTATTTTGTCTCAATATAATAACTTGCATATTTTCTCATAAAAACTGCTGTAAGTATATCAGACATTTATATAATACACGAAATGAAAACAAAATTACTGCTAAAAATGAAATTTTCAAAGCCAAATCACAAAAAAAAAATTATATTTAGCATCATTTATTTACGATAAATTACCAAATTCGATTAAAGTAACAAAATCAAAATATTCTTATAAAAAACTGGTGAAAAAATGGATTCTTGAAACTCCCAGATTATTTTTCCAGAATCTTATAGAATTGAAATTTTCCATGTGACTGCCAGTGTGCTGATTATACTGTCATTTTCATTTATTGTTCAAATGTTATTATATTATTAAATCATTTATTTTTCAAACCATAATAATTATTCAATAAAATCCTAATCCTTACAACAAGTGCAATAACTTCGTAAGGTTTAAATATTCATTCACATATTATTTATTTTAAAATTGTAATATTGAGATTTATTGTGAATAAATTGTCATTATTATTATTAATATATGAATAATAGTATAATCGATACATCCCAAAAACATACAAATTTCGATAAATCATAGAAAAAGGTGGTGCTATTGTCATTACATACTTGTTATCCTTTCGAAACATTGTTGAGTTGAAATATTTTTAGTTTCTGTATTTTTGGTTGACTTTCTTGCGTTAGATATATTTCAGAATTTACATGGATCAAGATGATCACTGCTGATTAAGGTAAGAACTTAGATGTTGTTTGAAAATTCCAAACCGTAAAATTTTGTTAGCGACTATCATCGTTTTAAGTGCTTTTTACTTTTTACGTGAACGTTAAACGTTGATAAATATCAGTTTTAATTTTGATCATAATCCAAAATTTCAAAATAATATCGCAGCGCCAATTCGATTAAGACCAACTAATAAGCACCACTTTGACAATACTTTGACATTGAAACCTTTCACCTAGGAAATATATGCAATTGTCGTTCCAGTATCCGTCGGGGTAATAACCAGGGAACTTATTCATCTACCAGTTGTTGTCTCCTAATTTGAAATCGACTCGTAGTTTCTATTTATTTTAGTTCTTTCTCTTTTCATCTCGAAACTTTTGGAAGTCGAGAGTATAATTTGCGTTCCCCCGCCCTGCTTTCTAATTATCGCAATCTATTATTCAACACCGAACCGGCGATGTGTTGTGCATGCAGACGTCGCGGCGCTAGGCGTCTTTTCGTGCGACGCCTGAGTCTCCGATGGCGGATGACTCATATTCCACCCCTTCATCATTAATAACATTTTTCCACTACTAACCTGATAAATCGCCATTATTCGAGCATTTCCTCTAGTGAGAAGTAACACGTTTTTAACCTAGAAAATCGATGATAAAGAAATTTTACCTAGATGAATAATGAACACTTATTGTTAGCGTATCAGTCTCGATTCTGATGGAAACCAATCGCAAAAAGGAATTTGGATCAAAAAATAAAGAACACATCTATGCATGTGGTGCGCGCACAAATACAGTGTGGTCCACTAACTCTGCAACAAATGGGAAACTTTTTTATTATCGATTTCTCAGAAAATTTTATTCTTGACAAAAGTTGGTGCATGTTCCAAAACTATACCAAGTGTACCTGAAATGGCTTTATGACAATCACCATACAGGATAGGCCAAAAACTATAAATTTCGTTTAAGAGTAAAGTACCCTTATTTCAGAAAATATAGAAATATGCTGAGGAGGAAAGTTGCTTAGAATTGAAAGTTATGTTCAGATACGAAGTCATGGCCTGCTATTCGAATTTTTTTTTTTTTGGAAAATTTTGAATTACCCCCGTATGATACATATTTTTACTATTTTGATTCAATATTTTTATTTGTATAATTTACATGGATTTGTATTTTTTTAGGTGACCGTCAACTTCTTGTTTGTTGCAACGATATTTAACAGAACTCTAAAATAACACAAATTCTTTTCTTAACGAGGCAAATACTTTACTAACTACAAAAAAATATTTGTGTTATTTTAGAGTTCTGTTAAATATCGTTGCAATAAACAAGAAGTTGACGGTCACCTAAAAAAATACAAATCCATGTAAATTACACAAATTCACTTTAATTTGATAAGAAATACTCCAAACCGATTTGATTGTAGCTACTTCAAATACATTTTGAATCAAAATAGTAAAAATATTTATCATACGGGGGTAATTCAAAATTTTCCAAAAAAAAAAAATCGAATAGCAGGCCATGACTTCGTATCTGAACATAACTTTTAATTCTAAGCAAATTTTCTCCTCAACATATTTCTATATTTTCTGAAATAAGGGTACTTTACTTTCGAACGAAATTTATATTTTTTGGCCTATCCTGTATGGTGATTGTCATAAAGCCATTTCAGGTACACTTGGTATAGTTTTGGAACATGCACCAACTTTTGTCAGGAATAAAATTTTCTGAGAAATCGATAATAAAAAAGTTTCTCGTTTGTTGCAGACTTAGTGGACCACACTGTATACACACACACACACCAATGCACACTCACCCTAAAGAATTGAATGAAATGGCATTGACAAATACCATGATAGCAAACGCCTTTTTTATTGATAACAGATTTTAACTTGCATCGATTGCCTCCTTTCTATCTTTAGGCGAAGTAGGTACTTCCATATCAAAATCACTATCACATAAATTCGCACAAATGAACCTATAGCGTATTCATTAACTAATATTTTGCAATCTGGAAAATGCCCTAGTTCATTCAAAACAGGAATAATCAAACCAATTCATAAAAACGGCAACAGACATGAAATAAAAAATTACAGACCAATTACAATGATATCAAGTGTAACAAAAATATTTGAATAAATATTGAAGTCCAGACTTGAAAACTATCTGAAGTATCTTCTCCAATAATCAGTTTGGTTTCCGGAAAAATATTTCTACTGAGCATGTCATATGTTACGTTACCCCACCACACAAATTTATCACTCTTTCGATAATAGCATTCCAAATCCATGGAGTACCTCAAGGAAACTATTATTTCTTATACTGCAACTAGTTGGAATGAACTGAAAGACATAGTTGAAATAGATTTGGAGAAAATAAAAAAATGGTTCGATAGAAACCTATCAACAATAAATTTTGAAAAAACATTCTATCTGCCATTCACTCGCTTATTGTAACGAGTGAATGGCATGACCAACTCGAAATAAACAGTTTCAAATTCGTGAAACTGAATATATTAAATATATATTCACGTATCATTATTGATAGGCATCTGAGATGGAATTTTCAAATTTCTCATATAATTAAGAACTGAGTTGCCTCTTACCCAAATTCTACCATTTGAAAAAATTCCCTTCTGTCAAACATCTTGAAATGCTTTATTGTTCTCTGATTCAGTCTCAACTGAATTATGGTATTTTTGGGTGGGGAGGTGTTAAACAAAATTTTCTGTACGATATCGAAGTCATCCAAAGACAATTTTTGAAAATAATATTTAACCAAAAATGTATGCGTTGATCTGATTTCCTTTATAAAAAATACGAAAAATTTGATTATGTACAATTATTTGTTTACAGAAAATTGATTCACCTTTTTAAGAATAAAAAAAAGTATAAATTTCAATAATCATTTATATGATACAAGAAACTAAAATAGAATTTGTTCGGAAATTAAAATAAATGAAAATATTGGTACAAAACGTTATACATATGTAATGAAAAAATTGTTTGATATACTACCAGATGAAATCGAAAATACAAAATCAATATACTCGTATAAAATTGAAATAAAAATTGGTTATTTGAACAAGATCGACATATCATCCGTAATTTATTCAATATATAAAGCTCTATTTTTGTAGAAATTATCGAAATAATAGTAATACCTAATAATATTTTCTATTGAAATTGTTATTACTTGGTGAGCTTTTTTTTAATTTAGTCAAACAACTGTTTATTATTTATCATTGTACATTGTGATTTATAATTACTCTTGAATAAACTTCATTATTATTATTATTATTCTCTATATCACCTATATTTTCAATACAGCATCTGTTTTCTGACAGTTAGGTCAAATTTTGTTTCAGCTTGTTTGACAACTGGACTCCTGGCTATTTGATATATCGAAATTTTATTAATATACGCATAATAAACATGGTGAGTAAAATTGCTCCTTCAGTGGAAATGAAAATCCGAATGAATGAAAAATGTTGATATTTCGGTATTGGTAGTTTGAAAGTGTCAGAAATGCCATGTTAAGTCCCACATCTTCGATAGACATATTTGTGCTAAGTTTTGAAAACGGAAACGGATTCATTTTCAGAAACGTCAACGATTCTAAGTATTTTCATAATAATTAGTTCTTGTATTTTTGTGATAGGCAATTTGAGAAATACGAGAAGTTTTAGACTAATGTGTGCTACACATCCATGGTTTGCGAAATTTTGCTCAGCAAATGACCCAAGTGTATAATAATTTTATAAAATCCCGATACCGCAGGTCGAGGGATTTTATCTTGAGTCATTATAACGAAAGCGTTTGCTCAAAGCGAAATTTTGAAAATCATGGAAATGCACGCATTCTGGTCGATTGATCGACTTCGAAATCGAACACAGGACAATATATGTACCTAAAAAGTGAGCAAAACACTAGGTTTGTTTTGATCAGTTTAATCGGTTAGAAAATCTAGCGCAATGAATCAAAGGTAATAAATACCACCAGTTCTTCAAACTTCATTGATAGATTTTTATTTTCAACGAAAACTTTTTTATTTGGCAAAAGGAAGAAAACAAACCGATAAAATCACGAGTCCGTGGGACAAGTGACATTTGGAGAGATTATTTATTGAACAAATCAAAGGAAGAACAATTTGATTCATTGATATTCCATCAACACATCAAAAAACAAATTGAATTTAACAAAAAATTATTCGTACGTCATCTTCATTTGAGTTCAGGAAACCTTAAATATTTGAATCGGTCCAAGGGCGGGTTGTGTGGTTAAAGTGAACCTAGTTCAGTTGTCAAGCAATAAACGTTTCTATTGGCTAATGCATAGCAACTGACCTCGGTACACTTAAACCACAGTTAACCTCTCGTGTTTCAACACACCCTGAAACCACGACGTAAGTCGTCGTTTACAATCTGCCATAAATTTGGTTATGTTCATGAGCTAGCTACGTGTGTAAAATTTGAGTGTTTATTGAAATGTGTTGTTTGTGTTATTAATATGCTGACACAGTGAGAAGCCAATGACTATTAATGATAAAGTAACTTTTCGTTCTAACTGGCCGAATGGGTAACTACCCAAGGTCATTAAAAAAAAATTTCATTCATCATAATTTATATTTGAACCTTGTATATAAGCCAGTTCAATAGAATCGACGCGGTAAACCTTATAGTTCTGATAGTTCAGAGGTAAACAACGTGTTATCAAGGACCAGGTAGTTTTATCAGTATAAAACGGAATGGTTGGCTAGAATAACCCGCTACTATTGGTTGATATGCCAAAAACGTCACATTTTGACTAGTGAAAAAAGTAATAGCCGTAAAACTCTCTGTTAAATTTGGTCTAGCCTTCAACTTTTTCATGGGTTATCCGCATTCAGGAAAATAATCAGGATAAAAGATGGTAATGGCTTGAAATGAACTCCGTCCCTAATTTTAGCAAGGAATTAGTGTCCATAGAGGTATTATTGGGTGTATTGTGCTTCATATACGGAATACTCAAAAGTTCACAAGTAATATTGATATAAGTCAGATTTTAAAGCGATAACGATTAATATCAATTCTGGTTGGAATGGTTGGCTTTTATCGCTCACTTTTTTCATTTCAATAGTTTGAGATAAACTATACACCCTCTAGTAAAAAGTTTCAAACAATGACAAAGTATGGTCAAAGTGGCGCTACGATATTATTTTGGAACATGATTAAAATTTTTACTAATGTTTATCAAGCACAATTCATGGTTAACGTCCATATAAAAAGTGAAAAACCACTATAAATTGTAATAGTCGCTAATGAAATTTTACGGTTTGAAATTTTCAAACAACGTCAAAGTCCTAACTTCAATCTCCAATAAGTGTAGAAGTGGTGCGGATTAATTGGAATTTTCTTGGATGTGGCGCTGCGATCTTGAATTGGCATCCCAATAACTCGCTTAAATATAATGCATTCAATTTCTAACAATGCGCTATTCACCATTTAAAACCACAAACATGTTCTATTTCATCCAATTACAATGCCTTTCAACAGGTGATTTACTTTCAAGAACTCTCCATTCTGTTCAATTCAGTATACTTTCAGTGACACACTTTCGCATTCACCCTGTATAATTAAAAATAAACAAGAGCAACCAATAAAATGGGTGAACTTCTTGGTATTTCATGTACCAAACATGATACTGGAAGGTTTCACATCAATGCATTCGAAAAATTGGATTCTGATGTTGCATTTACTATTCACAATAAAATCAATTATTACTATTAATCTCAAGAGCTTTTTTGCTCCACTAAGTGCGGAATTGTGATATGACCCGTCTAACATCAACCTATCCAAAATAAGCAATACTCCTGATTAACCCAAGCGTAAAATACCTGTTAGAATTATCATGCCGATCACGACTTGAAATGTAAATGAGAAAATGTAGTAGGAATTCCCCGTCCTAATGAATGAAAGAGAGAAAGAAAAAGCGCTATATTTTATATTGTCTTCTCCTTCTCCTTTGCTCGGTGACACTGCAAGATCGTTCGTAGAATTCGGTAGGAGTATTGGGTTTCCCCAGGTTACCCACTTCGCACGAGACTTGTATTTATTTTGGTAGTTATTATTTATTGCTCGACACTCACTATCGCCTATTTATGATGATGTTTGACTACGACACCATTGTTTTGTTATCCGATTTTGCGGAGATTAATGCAATTTCCGTGAAATGATTATTAGACGTTGAAATTCTATGAGGCTTGTTAAATATTTTTATTTCATCAAGAAATGAATCGTTGGAGTTGGTATTTTTTCAAAGAATATTCTTGTACTCATCATTGCAACATTTCATTTCTCTGGAAACTTTCATGTTTATAGAAATGTAATCAAACATAGAACTCTATGGTCATTATAACAAAGCAGTAAAAAGGTGCGTTAGGAAGTCAAAGCAATATTATTTCGATGAAAAATTCACAAATAGTACTGCAAAATCTACATGGAAATCAATAAATGAAATGTTATTCGTCAAGAATAAATTCAACGCTGATCATTTATTTGTTTATTTATTTATTTATATATGGACATGCCATTTTACAAAAAACATACATGTTTGAGAGACAAGTTTTTCGCTACCTTATCTGTATGTTTATAATCATAATCAATTGAAACTAAGTTACAATAAATCAATGTGCCTCATTTGATTCTTGAATGAATGTGTAGATGTATCGAATAGTTCAATGATTTCATTATTTTTATTTGCTAATCTAACTATCCTTGATTGTCTCATTTTGGCCATAGTTTGTAATGTGATGAGGAACCATGAACAGTTCTAAAATTCTTGTTCTTCTGGGATTTGCATTCAGATTAAAGAGTTCCATTAAATTAGGACAACTTATAGCTCCATTTATAATTTCATGCAGAAATCTCAAATCGATTTCAGCTCTTCGATGTTCCAAACTCGATAAATTTAAGATGCTCAAACTGTCAGAATATTCATAGTCACTCCTCTGATATCCAAGTTTGAATGCACATAGCCTCAAGACTTTATTTTGAACACTCTCAATTCTATTGATGTCCGCTTGATAAAATGGACACCATATTATACAATTATATTCAATAACTGATCGAAGAAGGAAGCAGTATAATATTTTAGAAGTGTATAGGAAAAATTTATCAGAAGATCTTATAATGAATCCCAATAATTTAAATGATCTAGAAACAATATTATCAATGTGTGTCTTAAATGTCACTTTGGAATCAAATTATACGCCAAGATCTCGAACACTGTCAGCCACTGACAAATTAATATTTTTCACTTGGTAAGAGTATTGTATTGAATATTTCCCTCATAGATAATATGCCCCATAAGAGCAATGCAATTATCGAAAACTTACAGCGGTAATTGCATTGTATCAAGTCACCATAACAACACATTTGAAACCGTATCGCTAGACGTCAGTAAACAACACAAATAAATGTCAGATAGACTTCAAAAATAGAAAAACATTTCGCGTTTAGGTGAGTGCTTCATACAATCTATGGAGGAAAGTATAAATGAACAAAAAATAACATTTCCTTGAGAATGGATGACAAAATCCTTACTACAATCAGTCAACATAAAAAATGATTTGTATAGAAAAGTTAGAGAGAATAACGATAATACAAAACTAAAAATAGAGTATAAAACCTATAAAAATACATTTACATCTCTATTTCATCAGGCCAAAATGTAATATTGACAATCATAATAAAAAACTCATAGCAGATAACTTCATAAATTATTTTAGTAACGTAATCAGCAAATATATAGTAAAAAAACTTCGAATTATTCTTCCCAAATTTCGACAATTGAAAGGATTTTAACAATAACACAACTTGAAATTCTATATTTTGATTTAATACAATCCCAAATAAGTCTAAAATATATAGACATAAACTGGAAATAATACAAAAAAAAATTCTTAAAATAATTTACAATAAGGACTGGAAATATCCAACTGAATTATTGAAGAAAGTGAAAAAATGGATATAAATCAATTATACAATTATAGAATGATGATTTACAGTCATAAAAGTAAAAAAATATAAATTATAATGAACATAAATATGAAACTCGAAATGAAACTGTAATTACATCTGAAAAGAAAATTAAAAAGAAAATTGCACAAAGAAACTACAAGTTTATGATACCATATCTTTATGAC
The DNA here is from genome assembly GCA_032362365.1 of Zygogramma bicolorata. Classification (NCBI taxonomy): domain Eukaryota; kingdom Metazoa; phylum Arthropoda; class Insecta; order Coleoptera; family Chrysomelidae; genus Zygogramma; species Zygogramma bicolorata. The sequence goes on from JAVJAQ010000734.1 coordinate 507,554, forward strand.
AAAATACCACATGAAATCAAGAAAATCAAATCATTATCATCATTTAAACAAAAAAGTGAAATATGGATTATCAAGACCTCTCGAGTTCATTTTGACACATTTTTGAAGTGTTTATGAAATTGGTTTCTTTAAATTGATGATTATCTAGGTATGTAACTTCAAATGTATTGATTGGAAATTATTATTACCTTCAGTTAACCTTACAACAAGTTCTCTTCATAAGGTTTGTTTTTCAGTTTATTCATAAAAATGTATATTCATAAAATTTTCGAATTGTAATTATTATTATCTATTCATGAATAAACTTATATTATTATTATCAGAAAAAAATAATATTGTGTGTGATCAATCAAACATTTAATTTTATTCTTTAAGCAAAAAATCCATTCCCACCTTTTTGTTTGGATTTGATTGCCTTATTCGATTTGTACTTCTTACATATGTTAGATAATGATAATAATAACAATTTATTCACAATAAATCTCAATATTACAATTTCAAAATAAATAATATGTGAATAAATATTTAAACCTTACGAAGTTATTGCACTTGTTGTAAGGATTAGATATTTCATTGAATGATTATTATGGATTGAAAATAAATGATATTCAATATAGATAGATAGATAATTGACTTTATTCATCAGTACATATTGCATTGAAAGTGTCAGAACAATTTTGAGACAAGAGTATAATGATAATGAATTGGGGAAGTGTCAGCTGAAGCTGCTTTTCAACATGTTTAAATATAGCTAATATTGAATTGTTAGGTGCTTCCGGGCTTCTGAGCCGTGGGCAACAGGTTTTGAGGCCTGACGTTTCGTCTGCATCTGCGGCAGACATTTTCAAAGGCGATGCGGCAATGGTCAAAGTATCCTTCTCTGCTGCGAGGCTTTGATCTGATTTGGTTCAGATGATGAGTCACTCTTTATCGAATCTGGGTTCGGACGTTCGATTGATCCTAATTGATTATTCGAAAGCGTTTTTTCTCTCATTGGGAGGGTTCGTGCATTTTGAACTGCTGGCATCCATGTTCTGTGAATGTTCAGGCTCTCTTCTTTGCGGTTGAAGTTGTTCTTATGTTTATGAATTTCTATGGCCTCCCTATAGATCCTGGGGTAGTCCTAGGGAGGCCATAGAAATTCATAAACATAAGAACAAGTTCAACCGCAAAGAAGAGAGCCTGAACATTCACAGAACATGGATGCCAGCAGTTCAAAATGCACGAACCCTCCCAATGAGAGAAAAAACGCTTTCGAATAATCAATAAGGATCAATCGACCGTCCGAACCCAGATTCGATAAAGACTGACTCATCATCTGAACCACATCAGATCAAAGCCTCGCAGCAGAGAAGGATACTTCGACCATTGCCGCATCGCCTTTGAAAATGTCTGCCGCAGATGCAGACGAAACGTCAGGCCTTAAAACCTGTTGTCCACGGCTCAGAAGCCCGGAAGCACCTAACAATTCATTAGTTGCCGGCCGTGAAAGTCTTCAATCTTTGATGATAGTTAATATTGACAATGGAAGTCGAAATGTTATACAAGAAGTTGTTGACTGAGAGAACACGATTCATTTAGAAGGAACTGTTTTGATAAACGCAGAAACTTTTCGGGGTAGTTTAGAAATTTGCCCTTCTACACTTTTATAGATTACAATATAAGTGCTTGATTGAGAATGAAATAGAATTATTGATATAACTCAAGTATTGTATGATAAAATCGGAGAGAAAGAGAGAGAGAGAGAGAGAGTGTAAAAATATGTTATTCACAACAAAGGATGATTTTGAAAAAAAATGTTATCGTAACAAATATTTTTTAGGTAATTTTTGAAACTGATGTATTGGCACTTTCTAATTCCTCCAACAAATCAGTTAGGTGATGGAATAATCTTCAATGCACTGATTTTTAATCCAGTTACTCTGATTGAGTTTTTTATTTGTATTCGTTGATAAATTGCTGAATTGCATCTCTCATCTCTCATGTCTTCAAATAGATATTTTTACGAAGATGAACAAGAACCAATGTTCATCACAGTTACTTTGAAAGAGTTTTCAAAAGTCTGAGTAGTTGAACCTCTTTATCGTCTGCCTTTCCGAGGATGACTGTTGAAAGATTGATTGTTGTTTATATTTCGGTCAGTTGCGAAAAATGATGTATCAAAAGTTCGCGATTCCATGGTTTTGATATTTTTGCTTGAATGTGCTTGACAACGTTCCTTACAAAAACTTATGAGATGGAAAAATGTCAATTGAACCAATGAATTACGAAAAATAAAATTCAAAAGAAGAATTTAAACAAATGAGACTCTCTAATCCAAATAGAATAAAATTGAAAATATAATTGATTTCAAAGTTGTGTTGAGTTTTTGTGGCAGGTATAGATAATTGTTTTGATACCCCCTGTAGAGTCGAATACGCCAACCGCAAAATAGTAGGCGATCTGGAAACGGGAAAAAGTACCGATAACAGCGTGTAAATGAAATGGGTTTTTTCAGGGAACTTCCGCTCAAAGCGGAATAACCTTACCTCACTACATAAATGCGGTATTTCGATTCAATTAATTATATAGAGCAAAAAACGAACCGTCATTCTAGGATTTTCCTCGTTCCTTCTACCCAATAAACCCAAAAAACTAGAAAGAAAGAATGCATCCACAACAGAATAACTCTGAACGATATTTAAAAGAACAATAATATTAGTTCTACTTAGTACTTCGTAAGAATCACGGTGAAGAAGAGGGATAACTTCTGTCATTAACTTTTACCGTTGAAAAGTATTGAAATGCCAAAAATATAAGTATTTCGTCACTTTCAGGTATTGCTGGCGTAAATGACAGATATGTGCCACAAGAGGATATTGTGCAACAAGTGCAGAAAAGTGATAATTTCTCACGAACGCAAGCAAATGCTACAATTCAAACGAGCAAGAAATTGCACTTCTGCTCGTGTTAAACACTATACTTCTTCTACAACACACCTGCTAAAAATAATACTTGATACTATAATAGTATATTATGCATTGATCCTGTAATAATCATTACATGAGAGTTGCATACGCTATTTTATCTACACCCGATAAATAGTGAAGAACTACAAATATTATATTTATATTTGTATTGCACACAATAATACTAATCAAACGAATTTCTTTGAAAAATTCTTCAAAATTGAAATCAATGGTATTACTTCGAGAAATAAAACGATGAGAAAAGAAGAGAAGATCAAAAATTTAAAAAAAAAGATTACTCGAGGCCGGATTTGAACCCATGTCTTCCAACTTGTTCAACTTGGCTAACATATTCTCAGCGCCTTTAACCGCTCTCGTCCTTAGAGCTCGGAAAATTGGATTGAGAAAATAAAGATATAAATCATTCATTTGTCAAATGGAAAATTTAATCATTCTAACTGTATTTCTGCCGATGAAGGTGTCGAAGGTAATTCTCCCATATCGCTGGTCTCAGTCATTTTGTTATGATTATCGAAGTTTGGCTATATTCTTCAAAAATTCAATACGTATACCGATTTTGTCTTGACAAACGTCAAATGCAGAGCATGCACATCATGCTTGATTGAAAAATAATGGGTTTCTATTGGTTGAAAATCTGTATCGTAATGGATTTCATTATAAAACGGGTTGTGGGCAAATAAGTGTATTATTAGAGTACGGGTGTGGATAAAACGGAATTGAATGTCAGTGACCCATTCTTAGCTTTATGGTGCCCAAGAGACGCGAATAGTCGATTTTATAACATTGAATATATCGACCATACAATAGAGGTTTTCTATGATTTGGATAGTTCTTCAGAATATGTCAAAATTATATTTTCAGAAACATTCAGTTTTGTATTATTCTTCCTCTCAATTCATAAACTTTATGTATGAAAAAAAATGTATCATCAAAAAGTTATAATTAATTATGTACTGATTGAATATAACTTTTGATACACACCAACATTTAAGTTATAGTAGGTCGTGATGAATTTACAGAATTAATGTTTGAAGAAATCCAAATAATTGTTTTTGCATGGCAACCAAATAATTTCATGAAAAAAGTCCATTCGTTATTCTCCAAGCTCAGAATGTCGAAATGCAGAAAATTTATGTAGCCCATATAATGAACTTGATCCATGGGCATAATGGTAAATTTTTAACGAACAAGGAATGACAGTCATTTCCCAAGAGTATGGAGTTTGCAAATCATACGAGTGAGGAATTTGCATTCCATCCGAGTTATACACTATACTTTTTTACGGCTATAACAGATAATAGTGAAAGGATTTAACAAATAATAATCAAGCAATAGCTGAAGATCCCAATCATAAATATTTAGGTATATCAATTGACACAAAATGAAATTTCGTGCACTTCTTGCAGTTCATTTTATATAGGCGAAATAACTCGGAACCTTTCTGGAAGAATATAAAAATGACTGCAGGCTAAACAAATCTTCTTGTGGACCAGCAGACCATATTATTTCAAAAGATCACATAATGGATTATGAAAATACAAAAATTTTAAAGGTTCAACAAAACAAAATTAAAAGGTTATTTCTCGAAATGGCACGTAAAAGTAAATGTCCAAACAATTTGAATAACAAATCAGAGATTCAAAATTTAAGAAAAATTTATAATTACATTTTACCTTTCGATCAATGATTTGTATTTTGAAGACCTAATTCAGTTGATACTCTTCACAACTCAACACACTATACATATCCAAATATTCATTTCATATCTTTTTTTTTAGAATATAGAAACACATTTATTTTAGGCCCAATTGAATACAATAAAATCAATAAGAATAAATAATACAAACGTGCTCAATACAATATGTTCACATATACTAATGGTACATTTGAGTTTGGAAGGTGCATGAAACACATAGTACATAAACAAACATCTATATAATTCAAAATATCTAGGTCAAGCAGTAATACCTAATGAGTGGTCATGTTACCTGAGTAAACAAATGGACAGTCTTATAAAAATTTAAAAGTACAGGTGATTGATTATACAGTGTAATCACAATGAGCCAACATAATCTATCTAGACCTGATAATTATATTCAAAATGCAAAAATATGGAACGTGTCCCACTTAAAACATGACACAGTTAATGTTCATCTGAAACACGGGCGTAGCCAGGGGGGTTCTGGGTGTTTAAACCCCCCCGAAAAGAAAAAACAAAGCATTGTTCCAAATCAGCAATGATTGCTGGTACCGGAACATATACATATTGTGAATTCAATGGCTGTCGACATATTGCATCATTTCAGCTTTGAATGTGGAGTAGCTATCTTTATTTTTTATAGAGTTTGGCAAAAGGTTATATGTTTGAAGACATTTCGAGAAGGGATTATTCAAGCCAATATTTGTTGTCACCTGGGGTAGATAGATTTGGTTTTGATTTCTGGTTTCATATGAATGTATTTCATTTACTATGCTCATGTTTGTGTTACATTTTTTTGATTTTTTGTTATTTTATAAATGAATTTGCACTGTTCTATGTGTAGAATTTTTTCTAGCGGTAAAATTTCAGTTTGATGGTAGATCATTTCTGTGTGTGTTCTGTATTCAAAGCCAAATAAAGTTTTTACTACCTTGTTTTGCAAAGTTTTTATTTTATTAAATAATGTTTGAGAACATACCCCCCAATTTGTTATCAGATAACGGAATATAGAGAGAAAATAAGCATTGTATATCATGATTTTATTTGCAACATTTAAGTAGCTTTGGCATCTATAAAGTGCTCCAATCATTGGTACAATTTTTTTTGTCAAGTGTTCTGCATGTTTGTGCCAATTTAATTTATCATCGATCACCAACCCTAGATATTTGGTATGATCGACCTTTTGAATTGCCTGATCTCCAATTCTTATATCTGGGTCGTGGCTTTCTTTATTTTTATTTTTAAAAAGCATATACACTGTTTTTTTCACATTAATTTGTAACTTGTTAGACAAGAGCCATTTAGCATATAGTTCTAAATCTCTATTCACCAAGTCTTCTAGTTCTGCTAGTTTAGATCCTTCATATACTAGAATGGTATCATCTGCAAATATGTAATAGCGAGCCTTAAGATTTGCCTTTTTGAGATTAAGGGTGTGTAAAGAATATAACAGTGGTCCCAAGACTGAGCCTTGTGGGACTCCACAGTTTATATTCGCGATTTCACTATTTACTTTATCCAGAGATACATATTGTTGCCGATCTTTCAAGTATGATTTTAATATGCTTGCACTTTTTCCTCTTATACCTAAAGAGTTCAATTTCTCAATTAGTATTTCATGATCCACTACATCGAATGCCTTTTGTAGATCAATGAATACTGTTATTATATATTTTTTGTTATCCAAGTTAGTTATGACATGGTTCAGAAAGTCCATCGTATCACTTTGGGTGTTTGATTGTTTTTGAAAACCATATTGATACTTGTCTAATTCAACATATCTAGTAATGAAGTTCATGATACGGTTTCTAAAAAGAATCTCTATAAATTTTGACAATGCACAAACTACTGTAATGGGTCGATAATTTTCCAATTTATTTTTTGATCCTGATTTATGGATCGGGGTAACCTTACCTATTTTTAGCTCCTTCGGAAATTCCCCTGTTTCGAACATTTTATTGACCAAGTCCACTAAGATTGGTATTATTGACTCCTGCACTATTAATAAATCTTTTACCGAAATCCTATCATTACCTGGAGCAGAATTCTTATTCATTTCATCCATAGCTTCTCTTACTTCTTTCATGTTAGTATCATATAGGAACAGGGAGTTTTTTATATTGATTTCATCGAAATAATTTGAAGGTGGGTTACTTATGAGTTTTTCATTGATTTTATTGACAATTGATTGGCCTATATCACAGAAATATTCGTTGAATTTATTTACAATTTCTAATCTATCAGTTATTAATGTTTTTTCAACCTCTATTGTATCTACACTAATTTGATTCTTTTTATGGTTTATTAGGTTATTTATGAAGTTCCACTGTTTCTTTGGATTTCCATCAGTATCATTCCATCTATTCCTGAAAAAAGTTGTTTTAAGTTTTCTTTTTTCATTTTCAACTTGATTCTTTTTATTTTTGAAGTCACATAAGATTTGTTGATCTAGCGGGAATTTTTTCGTTATTTTGTATAATTCGTCTCTTCTTTTCAATAGTTTCAGAAACTGAGGGGTTATCCAATCATTATTTTCCCTAATTTTCATTTGAATTGTTTTTGTAGCCTTACTTTTAGCTTCTTGTATAAATTTGATCAAAGTTTCGAATGTATCGACCGGTCCAGAATTTTGCAGTAAATTCTTAAAATTACCCTCATATTTTGAATTATCTAGTTTCTCAAATGTTTTTTGAATTTTACAACTATAGTTTCTAGTTTTGGTATATAATTCTATTTCTAACAGATTATGATCAGAGATTGTGCTGTATTCAATATTTATTTTACACTCCCCAATATTACTCGTTGCTAAAACATGATCAATGATGGTATGAGAGTGTTGTGTAATTCTGGTTGCATATTCAATGCCGATATTGTTTCGGATTTCAAACCCGTTCAATACAATACAATTTTTATATTCTTTAACAGTCTCAGTATTATCTAATAAATTTATGTTGAAGTCCCCAATTATTAGTGTCATTTTCTCCTGCTGTAGTATTTCCTCAAGTATTTCCAGGAATTCCTTCACATTGAATAAAGGTGGTCTATATAATGCTATAATTTTCAAACCATTTACCTGTAGATTCACCCCAATCATGTTGTATTGACTGTTACCACCAACATTGTTCATCTCAATGAATTTGATGTTTTCTTTGATGTATATTGCAGCCTCCTCCTGCTCTCGTATCTCTACAAGCATGCACAGCTGAATATCCATCAATCGCGTATTGGTTTACTTCATTATTATACAACCAGGTTTCCACAATTATCAATATATCATAATATTTAATCTTCACAAGGCATTGTAGTTCCTCCAATTCGTTTCTGATACTTTGTGCATTTATATATAAGATTTTCAGTTGTGATTCTGCTGTTCGTTTGGTAATTTCATTGGATTTTTTCAGTTTTTTAGATCACTGGTATCTTCGATTTGCTGAACTGGGCTGTGTTCATCTTTGCGTATATAGATTTTCCCATGTTTTATCCAGGCAAATCTATAATTATTTTCTTTCTTATATTTCAGCACTTCTTTGTAAAGGTATTGATTTGCCCTTGTTAAATCATGATTTAGGTAGATAACGTTATCTTCTTCGTATCCCAGATCTTTTGAAGTTATCATTTTCTTCTTCCTAGCCCCTAAGAATTCTTCTTTCTCCTTTTCACTAGAGAAACAGACTTTTATAGGCAGCTGTCCATTGTGGTTTCGCCCTTTTCCAATTCTGAAACATTTTGGTTTATTTGGAACTTGAACTTCTAGTGCTTCCTCCATTTTTTTGATGATATCTTCAATATTTTCTCGATTGTCATATGGTACCGTTAATAATGATGTTGTTTCTCAGCTCATTTTGCTCATTTTTGTTTTGTTCCTTTCCTAGTTGCGACTTTATCATTAGTATTTCCGATTTTAGAACTTCATTGACTTTGACTTGTTCATCATATTTCTTAAGTAGGTCGGTATATTTGAGGTCCATTTCCACTAGTTTTTCCATTATGTCATTCAGGGTATATTCTTGCTTGGGATTACTATCTGATCTTGTTCTTGGAATTTTTGGATTTGATGGGATTTTGTTTATATTTTGAGTCATAACCTCACTTTTTTTGCATGACTCGCAAATGTATCTTTCACCTTTTGGATTCTTCAGTTCACTTGCAAAGTGGTTGAATGTTGCGGTGGGTAATTTTTCACATTTTGTATGATACCATTTCTGGCATTTTATGCAATTAATAGCATATGAATTTTTGCAGGAATTCGCACAGATGCCACATGAGTCGGCCATTTTCTTCTTCTTTTTCAGTCTTTTTCTTCAATAAGTAGTCTGATAAATGTCAATATTTCACTGACAATTTTACTTCTTTCTAGAATGTTCTTCTTATGTATTTTATTTTGCCAGTTTATTTTATAATACAACTCTGGTGAGTTCTACTATCATATATTGTATCACTTTTAAACCCATTTACTTTGTAGATATTTATATATATATATATATATATATATATATATATATATATATATATATATATATATATATATATATATATATATATATATATATATATTTGATCGGCTAGGCTTCCGCGGTCAGAAATGTGCTGGCTGGAACTTCCGGTTGATCCGCGTCTGGAAAGATTTACTTGTCTACGTTTCGACTCCCATTTCGGAGCCATTTTCAAGACTTAGTGACCTTGCGTCTAGGTCTGAGTTGTCTCACTAGGTTGGTGGGATTTAAGGGTTCATTAGTAGTTATGGCAGGATCAGGTATCGGACGGTCGATGGGAGGTTCGAACGGATTGGTTCCCAAGTCGGAGTGAATAGAAGTATGTCGGACCAAAAGTGGTTTCCAGGTATTGGGGAGTCGTTGAGAATCGTCGCGTTTATTGAGACAGTTGGGACGTTTTTCGAACCTCCCATCGACCGTCCGATACCTGATCCTGCCATAACTACTAATGAACCCTTAAATCCCACCAACCTTCTATCCTCGATCTCCAGTGATGATAGCCAGCTAGTGAGACAACTCAGACCTAGACGCAAGGTCACTAAGTCTTGAAAATGGCTCCGAAATGGGAGTCGAAACGTAGACAAGTAAATCTTTCCAGACGCGGATCAACCGGAAGTTCCAGCCAGCACATATATATATATATATATATATATATATATATAATGAATTAACAAAACATCTTCAGAAACATAATACAAAATTGTCAAAAATTATGCTTTACATGGCCGCAATATTAGAATATCAAACTACTTTCATCAGGATGTGATTCATTCAAATAAAGGGGAAAATAACCTCATTTCATCATCAATAAACTACCAAAACAAAAATAAATTAAATCATCCAAATCCATTCATATTTTTTCAAAAGAACTTAAAAAAATATTTGCTAGCAAAACGATTTTAACCGAATTATCAAATGAATATTAGTCTCCAATTCATTGTTATAGTACATAGTTTTATGATGTAATTTTTTGACTTCTTCATACCAGAACCTAGAAGCTGTATATTGAATAAATGAATAAATAAAAAATAACATGAACTTCAGATGTAATGTCATTCAAAATGTGGATTCGGGTACAATCAATTAAAAAAAATTAAATATTGCTTGACATTTAACGTTCCTTGGGACACCTGATTTATTATATAAAAGTAAATACAACAGTAACACAAATAAGTCTTTGTTTTATCAGGGAGGAAAATGAAATTAAAGACAATGTACTTTGTACATTGTTCTATCAAGGGCAGTTAAAAATATTGTATGTACTTTTTCTGATGTCTTTCAATCCAAAGCAAGAATAATATTTCTGCCTCTACAAACAATAGACACTGTGTATTGAATTTTATTCAAAATTCTAGTGTTCATGATCATAGCACAAGACAATGACAATATTTTGATGAAGTGAAGATAAAAAGTAACTTCGGCAAAAAATCAATTCTTCATAATGGAATACATATTTACAATAATTTACCAGAAAAGTTGAAATATTCAAGCACTTGAAGCAATTTTTTATGAACAGATGAATAATTCCCAGTTATTTTTGTTATCTCAGTTGTAAGTTCGATATATCTGTTATTGATTCCTGTATCTGTTCCTTTTCATATATTTTGTATTCTCATACTCACATCCCTTTATAAGCACATGTGTTTCTTGGGATTAGAATAAATAACATAGCGGATGACTCATCGACCCCTATCCCCAATTCCATCCCATCCCACCCCATTCCCAACTTCGTCACGGTCTCTATTCCCGGAAAACCAGTTTCCCAGACTCACTGACGACCCTCCAGAGGATTACGTCATTCTCGTTTTTCCTCTTTCCCGGAATTCCGTTGGAGATGGTGAGTAATGCCTGATGACTGTTTTCTGTTTTCCGATAAATATCCAATTTGTCGTACGAAAGTGATTAGAGTTTCTACTACGTAACTAATGATACACTCCGGCCTTTTCATTTTGTTGACAAATGACTAACTCGTTTGTCTTTGTATGTTGTTTATTGAAGACATTAACGGTGGGTATTGTTTCAATATTTTCGCTTCGTTCATCTTGAACATTGTGAAAATGTTCATATACAACCATTCGAAAATGTGCTTGCTTCTTACCTACTTTTAGGTTGGCAATAAACTAAGAAGAAGACGAGGTTGGAAACAACCATTCAGGCTGTTTTGAAATTCTCCAGACTCTTTGCTTTTAACTGGAAACATCATTACACTTATCGGATTATACGAAGTGTTTAGATCGCCGTTAACGTGTACACACCGGACACCGAACAAAACAAGTCAATCCTGTCACGATATTATAGCTACCATAAAAAAATATAGGTATATTCACTTATTCCTCCCTCAAAACACCAATTAGTCCAATAACCAGGGGTTTGAACCTGACACTAAATCCACCAGAGATGATTTTTGATATACCGGCAGTCTATAAGGAGGAGGAAAATGGCGAAAATTCCCGGAAAGCTCGGAAATTTGGTGTTGCATCAATAACTTGAAATGTGTTGAAAACTTCGATATGAGTATAATGTATAGGGACATACTTATAGAGCGTGATAATTCTTACAAAAATAGTTTTTGGAGTTTTTTGTCGAAAATTGCTTCCTATAAGAGATAATAAGCTATGTGAAATTTTCAGGTTTTCGAGCGAATCACTCGTCCTGACATAAAAATTTTCAAAAATTATCATATATATTTAGCGGGTGTTGGCATTAGTGATTGAATTTGATATTGGAAGGTGAAATAATGATCTATGATGAATGAACAATGCAAATTTCATAATGTTTTATCTTTTTTTATCAAATTAGTTCGACAAGCTGAGTTTGCTCAAAGTTAAAGTTGGTAAAATTTAGACAATTCAGATTTGAATTTATCCTTCATTTATCTTGGGCCTGAGTAAATTCAATTTTTATGAACTCTTGTTTTTATTTCGTTCATTTTTCATGATTTTGCAAACGTCGAATTGAAGATTTTCGAATCATTTTCGATATTTTCCGACAATTTCGCAAAATGCATCAAAGTTTTCCTGACAAGACCCACGACTTCATTTTATAGAGTATAGCTTTATGAATATCAAGATATATGGTAGAGAATCTAGTCTTTGTCGCAGTGAATTTTATTTTTTGGTTGGAAATCTCAGACCGGTTTTATTTTGAAACTCCGAGCGGCTGTTTCTCACCCTTCACAACACGCTGTGATCATCTGATCCGTGGCATGTACATTTGTGAAGACTCGGTTTCAGAGGTGTGAATTGTTGGAGGAATTTCCATTAAAATACCGTTCAGTTCATGAATTTTCGACCGAAAACGAGGGAGATACAGAGATTTTAGTCGAACGTCCGGGTAAATAAAACAAATATTCATGGGGATGCTTGAAGACTGGCTTTAAATCAAATATTCAAAAAATGAACAATTTGTTCAGGCCAGCCTCAACTCACCTACACTGTAGGTTGACGGACTAACACCTATCAGAAAACAACTACTCCCCTGGCTAATACCACGAAGGGCATTGGATTACATCCAACAGGTGTTAGTGTGGGATTCTTCACAGAAGAAATTCCACATATACTCTTGGCGATACACCACCAGAATTGATCTTCAATTATTGGGACGGGACACACTTGCAGACCGGTTTCGGGCTATTTGGCCTCTCGTCAGTGCAAGGCAGTGCCATCATCAACATAAGTCGATGACTTCCCATAATTAATAATCATACTCGAGTCGAGTATCTTCCCTAGACCTAGGCTGATACAAACAACTAGCAAAATAGCCGTTGCTGCGCCATCTGCCCGTAGACTAGGTACTAACCAAGAGCATATCCGCATGGATTTAATTTAATTTAATGGATTTAATTAATTTAATTATGGGAAGTCATCAACTTATGTTGATGATGGCATTGCCTTGCACTGACGAGAGGCCAAATAGCCCGAAACCGGTCTGCAAGTGTGTCCCGTCCCAATAATTGAAAATCAATTCTGGTGGTGTATCGCCAAGAGTATATGTGGAATTTCTTCTGTGAAGAATCCCACACTAACACCTGTTGGATGTAATCCAATGCACTTCGTGGTATTAGCCAGGGGAGTAGTTGTTTTCTAATAGGTGTTAGTCCGTCAACCTACAGTGTAGGTGAGTTGAGGCTGGCCTGAACAAATTGTTCATTTTTTGAATATGTCCGGATAAATCTCATTTTATCCCGAGTTGTCGCTTTTATCAATGATTTTCTCGATAAAACATCTTCGGTACATAGTTTTGCAGACGACAGTACTCTTCAAACTAGTTTCTCTTCCAGAGTCTTCATACCAGCTCGAGAAACAAAAATTCAAAGAAATAGTCACGTCAGAAAAATTGATGATGACTTGGTGAAAAATGCCATCAGTAATTTTTCATTTGGAAGAAAATTACATGTGTTGCGACATCTAGCAGCCAGTAGTGCAACGTCTACTTGAATTACTTTCTTGTTCTAACATGAGCCAACTTTTCTGTAACAATTTAAGTAATATTTCTAGATGAAAAATCGAGGTGGCTGTGCTACACTGAATGTGAAGTGTGTCGATTCAAAGATAGATGGAACAACATGAACAACAGACTTTTTCATAATTTAAAATTCAACGCTGAACATGCCAGGAACGCATTTAGGAGTGTCAAAAAGTGCAATATGTGAAGAACTTTCAATTATAAACATTAGTAATTTATTTTTGAAGATGGTTTTCATATTCCCAATCTCTTTATTTCCAATAGAATTCCACCAAAGTGTAGGTTAACGTCACATTATGAACTTACAACTCTCATAATAGTTATTCATGCTCAACTGTTGCTAAGGTTAAGAAAAAGCAGCAAACCAACAGACAATAAATCAGACAACATTCAATAGTGTATAGTATACAGGGTGACAACGAAATCATATATAGGATCAAGGAGTTGATATTTGGAATTTAGGTATGGTTCATTGAGGCGAAATTTTCAACTGCATAAACAATTGCGACTCACTTTAAAAAAACTCCAACGAATTTTGGGGCCGGGACTTTTTGTTCAGAAATCTGATGCATTTTTTTACATCGTACTGATGAGTTTGAATATTTTCTGAAATATAGTACAGAAATTGAAAGCAAAATATATAAATTTATTGAGGATTTCTTTGGCCTTGCACTATGAATTTGTCAGCAAATCTATTCCGGAAATAAAATGTGAATAATTCATGGATGAAATTCAAAAATTATTTACTAATAAACGTTGTGAGATGAATTCACATAGATTCTGTGATATATCTTCTAGGTGTCATCTCAGGAACAAGAACTGCTGAATTTCGCTTCTACCATCAAGCGTTTGGAGGAGGCGTTGAAACTGTCCGAGAAAAACCTGCAGAACAGCGAAAGCAATCTCAAAGCAAAACAAGATGAATTTACGGAAGTCCTTCGGTGAGTTGAAGATGCAAAGCACGTGAAAAATAAATGAAAATATGTTGTGCTGTTCGGGTCCTTTTCGGTTATAATTGCGAGAGTGCATAAAAATTATCGATAATTTTGCAAGAAAGCGTGAAATCTAAAAATTGCAAGAGTTTATTTTCATATTTTGGCGAAAGTGCCCGAGTCCGAAGGACGAAGGCTCTTTTACAAAACATGAAAATAATCGAATGCAGTTTGTATAAGATATCACGCTTGAATGCAAAATTATCTGGTCATTTTTATGCACGAATGTAATTCATTGGAATATTTCACGAATAAAGAAATTCTCAAGGAAATGTTATTTTTTCTGCATTTATACTTTCCTCTATAGATTGTATGGAGTATTCACCTAAATGCGAAATGTTTTTCTATTTTTGAAGTCTATCTGACATTTATTTGTGTTGTTTACTGACGTCTAGCGATACGGTTTCAAATGTGTTGTTATGGTGACTTGATACAATGCAATTACCGCTGTAAGTTTTCGATAATTGCATTGCTCTTATGGGACATTTTATATATGGGGGAAATATTCGGGGAAACATACATAAATGGTAATTTCTTTAGCGATATACATTCGGTAAACAAGAGAATGGGAAGTACTAGACAGCTTGCTCTAAGGATTTTTTCTATTTACTTTGAGTCCAGAACTGATTGCCATAATATGGATACACTAGAAAAAAATATAATTATGAATTATATTATAAAATATACATTTTCTGAAGAACGTTAATCTTTTATCCTATTACTCCAGTAAAGGAAGTAAATTTTTTAGTAAAATGAAGGACTAATTCGAGACCACTCAGATCAACTTAATTTTTTTTGGAATTTGTTAAAAAAGGTGTCAAGTATCCGAGTTAACAAGTTTGGTTACTGGGCAAAGCTCCAAAACGCTGTAAAACTTGGCCAAACTGTTTTTTTGGCCCAAAATCAATAAATATTTAATATCTCGGGCAATATTAGATGAATTTTCTTGAAAATAGGTACGGGAGGGGGTTCTTTGGGTCACTGATTACGATTTTAATGTCAGAAATTTCTGAAATACCCTGTAAACCGTAAAAACTACCCTTTTTTAGGGTTTTTAAAAAAATATTTTGATTTGAAATTTGACAGCAGAATTTAATTGGCTCATCATCTATACATACAGTACTGCACGAAAAATGTTCATAAAACTTATAAATAGAGGGGCCCAATGGATTACCTATAAAAATTTTTTATGGGATTGATGGAAAAAAAAAGGTTTTTTGACCGTAACTTTTTTTTGGCTAATGATAACGAGATGTACCAGGAACCATTTTGAAGGTAAGGTTATCGCCAAAATTTCATGTCATATGTAACATTTGAATTGGATGGGCCAATTTTTTTTTATTTCGCCCGACAAAAAAGAGCATTTACCGTTATAAACATAAAATAGGCAATTTTAAACGGACAAATTTTGCTTACAGATGAAGAATTATAACAGAAAATTGAAATACAACTATCCTGGAATAAATGCTGAAAAATTTGGCTGTTTAAAATAAATAATGTTCACGCTGCTGGCCAAAAACTGAAAATGTTTGAAAAAATACACGATTTTACACAACTTTAGTAGGCCAAAACATAAACAATAATTATCCGATAGGGCCAAAAATAGCTGGACATATTTAGGACGAAGTGTTCTGACTTTTCACCAAAGGATAATTTTTCCAAGCACCTTAGCCCATTGGCGCTAAAAAATTGGCATTAAAAATTTTGAAAAAAAATTATTTTGCCCATAACTTTTTTTCTTCTTATTTTAAACGGTTCCGGTTGGTCTCAAAATTTTCCCGATTTTGACATCTTGCAAAATGATAGGAAGCATTTTTTTCGTAAAAGTTATATTTTTCGAGATATTTACAACAAAACGATCCGGTTTCTTCATTTTTCGTTAAGCAACCATTTTTGCCATGTCATAGATCCTTTAATATTAATCGTACAAAAATAAAACAAAAACCACTTTTTTGTCAACTAAAATACTTCATATAAGAAATAAATAATTTTTTTTGTAATACTAACAGATTTTCAGTAAATTTAAAAAAACTTTAAAAACTTTTAATTTTTTTTTGCAAAAATCACACTTTTCCTTGCGCTATTACTCGAAAGGTGTGAATTTTTATGAAAAATAGCAATCAATGTTTTCATGTTGAAAAATGATAATTAATCGATTGGTTTCATCATTTATTTTCTCAACCCCCCCCCCAATGAGTTCCCCCCCCCCCCACCACCGCGCTTTTTCGCAGTAACGGAAGTTGTTTACTCGGACACCTGGGCACCTTTCTTAACAAAATTCAAGTTACTCCAAGTATCTGCAATTGGTCTCGAATTAGTCCAGCCAGTTTCCACTTCCTTTACTGGAGTATATTGGAATAGCAAGGAAAATTTATATATGAATTCATTGTATACTTCATTCGCAACGTTTCGCATGAATTTGAATTCTTTGGTTTATATATAGGGTGGTCCAATAGGTATGCACCTAATCCTTTTCCTTTATTTAGAATTCGAGGAAAAAAGTCGAGTAATATATCATGTGAAAAGGTACAATATCGTCCTTCCAATGAAACCCTATTCATTGAAATTCACTCAAACATTCAATGCAGAATCGGCATTGAGAACATCAACCTGATAATGTTCATACTGATGAAAAATACAAATGAGTTTTGGGATTCAAGAATCAGAATAACTACAAACATATTTGAATTACTCCAATTCAAAGAAAGCAATAATTTTATGTTGAAATTTTTCATTAAAATCACATTCCCATTTATCATTTACCTTCTTTTGTTGAAAAAAAAAATACAGGAGCAATTCAATGAAACAAGGAAAACGTGTTATAGGACAAGAACAGAACTGAGCAGAAAATTTTGAATTTTATTTTACAGTTCATGATCAGTCTTATACCAGTTCGAAACTGTTTGACTGTTCATGATATTCCTTTATAGAAAATTAGTAATGATTTTAACATACCCTCTCATGATTTCATAATTGCTATTGAAAAAAAAATTGTAACATTACTACCTAAAAATATTATTCAAAGAAAGGGTATATATACATTTTGTACCTATGTAGCATTGAATTGAATTACGAATAAACTGATTTTTAATAATTATCAGATCTTAGCGTTAATATTTTTTCCTTCTATAAACTTTGTAGTTTCTTGGGAAATAAAAAGTTATTTTTATTATTAAATAATTCAAATCGAAGTGTTGAATTTATCTATCAGGCGTCCCTTGTCCAAGCAGATTTTGCAGATTAAATATGTAACAAATGAACAATTGTAAAAGTGATGAGAAACTATCAACAAACCATGAGGTTCCGTTTTTGCACCATTTAAAAAAAATTTATGTTGAAAGTATTGAATTTATTTGGAAAACATTATTCTTTTGCAGACGACATTGCCATATTCCATTCTGGGAAGAATATTGCAATTTTTGAAAATAATGCGACTAGTGATAAAAAAATTATTGAAGAATGGATAAGTAACATAAACCTCACCATTAATGCCGACAAAACTGTCTATATGATTATCAAACGAAAAGATATGAATGGTATTAAACTAAATATAATAATAAATGATAGATAAGTTCAAAGTCATAAATACTTGGGCCTCATCATTGATAATAAATTAAATTTTGAAATACTTATAAATAAAATAAAAAATGTATATTTCCGTTTTTGGGTGCAATTAGAAGAATTCTTTTAATAAAAAAAACATTATCAAGTTCTGGTATATAATTCTTACATTCTTTCTCTTAGATATATAGAAAACGATTTGGTACTCTTGTAATGAAAATCGAAAAAAATCTGTATATCATTCAATGAATAAAGCGATAAAGGTGATATTCAAAAAACCTTGGAACACTCCATCCTCGGAATTATACAAAATGACCAATAATATGACTAAACAAAAAAATAAAAAAATCTTAAAAACTAACATTCCATTCCTGGAAAACTCAGGTATGCACGGTTATAATACTAGAAGTTTCAATAGTTTTCCTCTGAACAATGTTCATTCCTATGAAGAAAAAATAATCCTATCGCGAGCTCAATTGGAATATTCGATAAATTGCCAGAAGAAATAAAATCCTTCAGGTCTATTCATATTTACTTGAGAAAACTCAAACAATTTGATATTCAAGATTATTGAATATTTAAGAAAAAAATATCACCATTAATTGATATTTTGTTCAAAATTAGCAACTATATTTGTTTGAAATATCTCAAATTAATATATTATAGCATTATTCATTCAAAACTACAATATTTGATATCAGTATGGGGAAATGCTAACGATATACCACTTCCGATTTATATGTGATTATTTCCCTCAATGCAAATAAACGATGGAACAGTTGAAGGCTAGACTGCTTTTACAGAGTTTTACAGCGATTAAATGCACTAGACCTTCTAACCGATTAAAATGTTCGAAATAAACCAGGCGTTTGGATCACTTTTCAGGTATTATCTCGGGTAATATATTGTTCCTGTGTTCGATTTTGATGTTTCCTGAGTTTACACGTTTTCTGGAAATAATCTAAAAATATATCCCTCCTTCACCAAGTTCAATCGACCAAAATGCGTACATTTCCATGATTTTCAAAATTTTGTGGAAAGTTTTTGTGGAAAACGAAAATTCATCGATTAAATTTGAACGACTCGTGGTATTACCTTGGAAAAATTAGCTTTTAAATATCACCTCTTAATATGAATTGAAAATTTGTTCTTTCATCCATTTCGTAAAAAAGCAAAATAAACATTCTTCTCTAACCTTTAACACAATTAAAACAATTCATAAATATGAAACTAGGCTGTCCAAAAATCTGAGTACTACCAGTAGAATCAAAACAAACTACGGAAAAAAAATCTATTTTAAACAATGGAGTGTTAATATATAACAAACTACCAACAACAAACTAGCTGAAGATTTTTTCAATAAACGCTTCAAAAGAAACTTGAAAAAGTATTCGATCCAATAACACTTCTCTTTTTTCATCTGACATTGGATTGATTCATGATCGAAATCAATATGTATGAATTGTAATAGAAACTAAGTTTTAGGATCCCTTCTTCATGAACATTAATGTTTCTTGGGGTCAATAAATATTGATTGATTGAATGATTGTATGTTGATGTTCACCGGTTGATCTGATAGTAAATTATTAATGGATTACTTGTTTACATTGCTGTATGATATTGAGATTGTGATTTCCTTATACCGGAACTATGCTCTGCCTGCAAGCTGTATGTTCAAATTAAACAAAGTATCTCATCTCGGTTTCGCATATTGAAAGGATGTAGCTAATAAACCATAGTAATAATAAAAATAAATATATCAAATATATATAATAATAACAAAGATAATAAATATAAATAAAAAAAATAATAATAAAGAAAAGTACAGGGTTTTTGTGCCACTGATATTTCTAACACATGTGATTTTCCTATAGCCATCTTCAGAACGAAGTCGATTTGAACTGCTCTATGAAGGAGGAACTCAACTCACTACGAGAATCAAAAGTGAACCTCGAAAACCACTCGAAGTATCTGGAAGACCAATTAGACGGCTACATCTCCAACTGCGAAGAGCTGAGAGAGGAGAACACCACCATCAGAAGCAACTTGGAAGAAGTGCGTATGGAACTGGTGGAGGAAAAGAAGAAAGCTTGGTACCGCGACGGTAAAGCGATCGCATCGATGTCTTTGACAGCTCTGCACAAGATCGCCGAAGTTGTTTTGCCCATTTACCACCATTATTGAATTTATATTTTTATGTTTGTTCTTCATAACTTATATTATATAGTTTTGTAGTAGTTTTGTTGGTTTTTTAGCGTGAGTCTAACGAAAAGTCTGCATCTAGCTTTTCTCTTTATATGTAGTATGAAACAAAAAGTCTCGGACACTTAAAGTTTGCTTTCTGAAAGGACAAATTTTACATATATTTTCTAACCTTTGCCTCGTACCCCTAGCTTGGGTGGTGTCAAACCAATAAAATACCAAATGGAAAGTGGGGTCGAATGATACATCATGAAAAGATACAAAATTGTGTGTTTTTATTGAATTGTAAATTCATGACATCAAATCGAAGATACGATTTTGAAACATCTATCCGAGTTTATGAAATGACAACGAAGATACAGGGGGACAAATTGGCTCCGTGTTACCCGCAATATTTATTTCATACATTTATTCAACACACAGCTTCCAGACAGAACAGGGTTTTGAAGCACGTGATGTGAAGTATGGCGAAGTTCTTTAGTACTCTGTTATAATCAAACCCCACGAGCCTATATCAAGAGAGTAGAACAACCCGTCCCAAAAGTACTGAGGTTCAGCTACGAGTGCGAAGGTGGATCCGCGGGTTCGATCCCCGGCGCCAATAGCACCCTTCAAACTAAAACTTACCCCATGATCCAGATAGTCGGCTACCAAGACAAAGCAGTCGTGGTTTCCTGCGTCATGAAGAACAAACCACACAAGTACCTTTGGGAAAATTCACCTTGCCTTTGGAGCCTATGATTAGCGAGCCCTTTAATGACACAAAGGCAATGTCTGTCCTCAATATCATTAGACTCTGTCAGTCCTGTGGATGGCGAGAAGAAAGACATCATCATTGTGTCCGAAAAGTTTCGTGGAAATTTCATACCGCGTTTCAAACCTCTGCTTCAAACAACGGAAATATTAGTATAACTACTTCTCTTCGGGCTTGAAGGCCGTCGTTCTTTGGAATTTCTTCCTGACGTTTCGCTAGCGCTAGTGGCCAGCTTCTTCAGAGGCTTATTCATCTCCGATGACTAAACGTTTCGATTTCTCAAGGCATATTTATATTGATGCAGGTAGTCTGGAGTGTTAATTACTTCTGTCGGGTTCGGGAAATAATCATTATTATTAGTTGCCGCACTACCTGCTGTGATTTCATTAGTTATTCTTGATTTCCTCAGAATCGGATTCCAAATTCTGTTTAGATTCAACGCTTCTTCCTTTCTGTTGAAATTGTCCGCATGTTTTTGGATCTCTATTGCCTCTCGTACCAGTCGGATATGGTAACCCTGGTTGGGGGCAATCAGTGTTGCATTTTCGAACAGGATTCTGTGGTCGCCCTCACTCAGCGCGTGTTCCGCCACCGCCGATTTGTCGGTTTGCCCCAGCCTACAGTTCCTTTGATGCTCTTTGAGCCTTGTACCCATGGACAGGTGCGTATGCGATAAACCCCTGCCGCTGACAGTGGGCCTGTTTTGTCTTTTGCCGACCTGAGGCTTTGTTGGATCTTCCTGGTCGGCTTGAAAACCGTTTTTAGGTTATATTTCCACAAGAGTTTTCCAATTCTGTCAGTGAACCTCGGGATATATGGCAGATATGCATTCGCAACTACCCGAGAGTCCGCCCTGATATGAACCGTGCCTCAGGTCGGCAAAAGACAAAAGAGACCCACTGTCAGCGGCAGGGGTTTATCGCATACCGTGCACCTGTGGAAAGGTTTACATCGGTACCACGAAAAGATCCATGGGTACAAGACTCAAAGAGCATCAAAGGAACTGTAGGCTGGGGCAAACCGACAAATCGGCGTTGGCGGAACACGCACTGAGTGAGGGCGACCACAGAATCCTGTTAGAAAATGCAACACTGATTGCCCCCAACCAGGGTTACCATAGCCGACTGGTACGGGAGGCAAAAGAGATCCAAAAACATGCGGACAATTTTAACAGAAAGGAAGAAGCGTTGAATCTAAACAGAATTTGGAATCCGATTCTGAGGAAATCAAGAATAACTAATGAAATCACAGCAGGTAGTGCGGCAACTAATAATAATGATTATTCCCCGAACCCGACAGAAGTAATTAACACTCCAGACTACCTGCATCAATATAAATACGCCTTGAGAAATCGAAACGTTTAGTCATCGGAGATGAATAAGCCTCTGAAGAAGCTAGCCACTCGCGCTAGCGAAACGTTAGGAAGAAATTCCAAAGAACGACGGCCTTCAAGCTCAAAGAAAAGTGGTTATACTAATAACCTCGGCTGCGAAAGCCTCAGTCATTTTGTCAACGGAAATATTGTCATCACTGGTAAAAATTTTGAAGATATTGAGAACATCCAAATAGAAATAAATGAAAAAATTGACACCGAAGTTGAAAAATTCATGAAACCCAAAATTCTTAGAACGAATCTACCACAGAAAGCTTGATTCATTGTAGTTCCATAACACGCCTGAAGAGCCTATTATAAAGTGAAACGCGTGTATCTGTAAACGATGATAAGTGTTTTGTCATTTACGTTAAAGTGGATTTTCATTAAGTATCGGTCAATTTTGAGTAAGATTATTGAGACACGAGTTGGTTAACATCGACTGTTTTATTGGTCTTTTATCTTATACCTAGACACTAGACAATAATTATGAGTGACTAATGCTCCAAATAGAATGCTAGACCACATTGAATCCACCTATCTCTCTCCTTTGCGTCACAGGAAATTTGAAGCAGGAAAACCTTCTTCTCCCTGCTGGACGTGGTGTATACAGGGACGTCGATGAAGTTGTCTTGAGCCATCAAATTTTTCTGAAAATGTCATCTTCGTAATCTAGAGTTTACGTGAAAAATTTGAGAACAATTGTTGTAGTTTGGTGAAGATATTGAAGACATATGACCTGATATTATATGAGAGGTAAATATTGGGAATTGATAAAAAAATGGTAAACTTGAATGAATTTTTAGAATTTTTCTCACACCTTTTCAATCCAGTTCAAGTAACAGTTCGGCACTCCGTTGATGTTTTCAGAATTCGGAGTGCACTGTCTCAAAACCCCATTCTCGAACAGGGCCCCTTCAACAAGTAAATCAGTCAAAATCAAGGAATCTGGCCTAGATCTCCAACCTGTCTGTAGCACCAACTCATCCATGGGTATTTTGACAGATCTGCAAGTGAAATTTTCGTTGAAGAATATGGTGATAGCAGCTTACAGAAACTGTATTAGTAATAATTTGACCAATCGAAGATTCAACATGCTTATAAACGTTAAAAAGCGGAAAAAATCCTTGCCTTGAGAATTCCTGCTTATGTGATGCCAAAAATGCATCCGGGTTGAACAAAGTAGACAGGCTCAGAGGTTTCTGAAGCAATTCTTCAACATTCTCCTTCTTCCATCTAGATAAGTTGACTATTTTGTACATAACATTTCGCAGGTATTGGATCGGTTCTTTTGGACCATTCCAATGATTCAGCCAAGGTATTGGTGTCTGAAAAAGTTGATACATGAATGAGTTACTACATCAACGAATATTCTAACAATTGAAAACAATACAATAACTAGAATACTTCAGAGCAGAGTCTCAGGGCCAGTACCATCCATTTTATACCTGAAGTTTGTGTTTCTTTTTGATGCTAATGGTAGTTGACTGAACCTCACTATCACTTTATTTTATTCTCTTCATTGGAATAACTTACTTCGTAGTTCAGAAGAGAATTACCCACAGCAAGATCATGACTATCTGGAGAAGTGATACCCTTATAAATCTTCTTGAGATTTCCGAAACATTTATGTATCATTTGTAAAAGCACTAAGGCGTTGTCAAACTCTTCGTTGATAAACATTTTCACCGTTGAATCTTCTGTTGATTTTCTCTCGTTCGTCATCCTGATGAAGTCGTGGCCTTGATTCAGTTTCTTCCAAACGTTCATAAAAGGAACAAGACCTTTTTGGAACGCTTCTTGGTTGAAGGCGTTCGAAATGTTTTTGGCCAGGTGAAAGTCTACAAAACAAAGGATATATGGTCAGATCTGGATTGGACCGGGTCCAGCATGGAGCCTCGAGGTATACTGCGAATGATGTAAGGGGCTCATAGATGGTCGAGAATAAAAACTTATAACAAAGTCATTTGATTGTGAATATTATATGCTACATACTTTTCAATTCAGATATGAGTTTTGTCGAAGTTTGCTTTTCCCAAGCTCTTCCTATGTTTTCTGCCAATCCAAAAATAGAGGGGGCATCTGCATTTGGCAACTGCTTGATCGCTTTTAGATATTCCTAAAACATATATAGATGGACTATAATTGAAAGCTCTGCGTCCCCTTAGATTGAATGACACCTTCCCCTGAAATTCTCACAATATTAAGTTCACAAAATCGGGATGCATGTTTGATTCGTCGAGAAAATCTTCAGAATACATATTCCTCGATGTGGAAATATGGAAACCAATTTTTTTTTAAAATTATAACAATGGTAAGGAACATATCTAGAAATCTTTTATTATTTTACTTCGTTGAATTACCTCAAACTGAGCAATGCTAGGCAAAGTTAATTCAAGTCCAAAAGGCTTCCATCTGTGACTCAAAACCTCATCGGCAAAGTACTGTTCAGTATAAGAATGCACGATCTCCATATCGTCCATATTCTCGATCCTACCTCCATAAACAGCGTCAGACGTCAAACCTCGCACAAATTTCCACGGAATTTGTGGCGATTGATTATGCCATAAATCTTCGACCAATTTAACGCTGGTAGACAAATCGGAATCGCTAAAGTCGTAATATTTGGACCAACCTGGAACATGGACACGTTCGGCTGGTTTCGGGCTTGACATCTAAATACTAACCCTGGGGAATATACTTTCTTCTCTCTTGTAACAAAGCATGAAAACATGCCAAGACGAAAAATATCCTGGCTGAGTTCTGATTCAATTTTCCCACGTATTCACTACCGAAAGTATTGTAGGTCCGTAAGAGATTACTTTTAACACCCTGCGACGTTTCGTACGCCACCTTCAGACTGTTCTGGGCCAAAACAGAGTTGAAATTCGGCGTAGGTTCGGAAATCAGCCACAACCTTGAAAAGATGTATCAATTTGTGACAAATTTTGCAACAATTTGTAGAAACTTACCGAAATTTAGCATTACTATCGATATTCTTTATATTCTGAGTCAAAACCGGCAACCAATACGTGACAAGGTGCAAGTTTTTGAGAATCAACCAAGTACCAGAGTCTGAACACTTTTTGAGAGCCGTCAAAGCTTTTGTTTCTTGACCCTCACCCATAGCCACCTAAAAAACATTTACATCAATATTTTTCACGACCCGGCCTGAATATTGATCCTTGCGGCACACCGTACATGATGATGAAATGAATCCTGTACATTTTGATACACTCACCTCTATGTATTCCTGTAAGGAACCTTGTGCCAATTCTCTGATCTCAGAGGTAGGATCAGTTCCTGACACTGCTAGGATCAGTATCGGAACATTGTTAGTCGATTCCTTGTGAACTGAGGAGAGATCCAACACAGGAGGATCAATAGATTTCAACCCTAAGAAAGAATTCACGAAACTATTTTAGTTGTACTTCTCTAATTCTACGTGAAATTTACGGTAAGTAAACGTTTAGTGACTGATAAAGGACATACAATATAATAATAATACATAAACCGAGTATGACTTATAGTTATGTTACCTGTTATGTGTAAAACGCATTGTATCATTACGGAATAGAGTCTATCTGGCCGTAAAGACTGTACTACGAGAACTTTTTGAAAGTAGGTAAGTTTGCAATGTGAAGGGAACTGAGTCTCACAATTACTGGTGTTCATAAAGTTCTTCCACATACTAAACTCTTCTAATTTGAGTTCCTTGTATAAATCTGGCAAGGCAGTCTAAAAAATATATATATTTCATATATACGAGAACCTCTTCAGAGATACCAGATTATCATTCTGTTCCCAGTCTAATGTTTTGGGGCAACTCACTTGTATATTTTGCACTCTAGTAACGCAGTGTTTCGGGATCCAAGGAGGCAACTCATCAGGGTTGCTTCTATTGAAGATTGTGCTGCCCAAAAACAGTTTGAATTCTTCTTTAGAAACTTCATTTGGGTAAATCTTGGAGACAAGGTGCAGCAGAAACTTGAGCCTATCATATTTGAAGATTCCTCTACTCATGTAATTATATACGGTGTGTAGCAAGTGTTTCTTCTGCAGTTCCAGACTTCTTTCGATACCCTAGAGATATATATCCGAGAAAAAAAGGGTCATACTTTATTTATGGCGCCCTTTTCAACTTACCTGAAATGTCTGCAATGATTTCAAGAACAATTCTGTGAAAGCGGTAACAGATAGAAGGTATATAACATCGCATTTTCCGAAATCGCTACAAGCGAAATACAAAGAGCTGCCGAAGTAGGATATGTCTCTAAACACGTCGTATTCCGACTGCAGCTTCTTTTGAACCTCACTAGACTCTCGTAGAGCCCTTGCTATCGCTTCTGAACTCGCTTTGGTCTCATTCAATGACTCCAGAAGTTTCTGTGATGAAAAAAACTAGTTAATTCGAACTTCACGATTGGGTGGTGACTTACAGAGTCTTGAAGTATGTCCCCTTTGGAGTTGGCCAAGTCTTCCAACAGCTGATTCTGCAGCTGGTCCAGTTGTTCTTCCATCTCCTCCCTTTCTTTCAACAAGTTCTTCTTTCTGTTTTCTAACTCAGGATTTTCTTGACGTATCGCACCCGACAGAAGTTGTTCTGAATTTCAGTATAGAGTGTAAGAAGCGTATTTATCAAAAGAGGCGTTCAAACAAAATAGTACGTCTTTTTGGAAAGATGTGGTTTCCATGTTCATTGACTTGTGCTCACCTGTAAGTCCAGCATGAGTCACTGTGAAGTTCATAAGATTCACGAGTGGGGATATATCAGAAGGTAACTTCAGGTGTTCATTCCTACTGCAGAGAATCAGTTTGAAATCACTGTGGTAGTCCATCAACTTGCCATTAAGTTTGATCAGTTTCCTTTCACCTACAAGTTTGTACTTTGTATGAGACCAAAAGCTGATATAGTTGGTTTATCGTGTATCTCACGAGGGATTCTTCAATACTGACCTTGAATTATGAATTCTTTCCTCAAGATCTGGAACAACGTAGGACAAATTGAATCGATTTCTTCGATAATGAAAATTTTCCCGAACCTAAAATATTAAAATTTCCAATACTGACTTGTCGTCACCTATAGGCGACATTGTATTGAACAAACCTCACTGCCAGTTCCAGAGTGCCTTTGAATTTTGGTGAATTTTGAGTTGAACATTCTACGTTCTTGTGTTTCAAATGCTGCTTTATCCAAGAAGTGGCCGAAGAAGTTGGATCTATCAATAGAGGTACCATATCAGCCTTGAAGAAACATATTTGCAACAATTAAGGATTGTCCATTTAAAACTATTGTTTTCGCGTATATTAGTAGTGACCATGAAGTTGAAGAAAGATATTCCTTCATACAAACTCCTGTATCTTGGTGTATTCCAGTTTCAAATATGAATAAAAACCACAAATCATTAGTTGGAAAAGTGAAACAAGATATAAAAAAATCAGATTACGTTTGATGTTGTGCATATCCTATCAAACCATCGATCTCCAGTAGAATAAAAAATGCGAAATGAACTGAAATACCTTCAAAATGATGACAGCGTTCTGTATCGACATTTTATCTGGCGATAATCCTTCACTCTGCCACTGCATTCTTTCTCTTTCTGTTGAAAAAAACAACTCGATATCTATTGGCTGTTGTAATCCAAGTTCTTTGCACCAGGATTCCAAAAACTCCCTTGAAATTTAAAAACTATTTTTAAATTACTGATCTCGAACGTTTCGATTCATATAAAACTCATCCTCAGGACCGAAAATAGATTTTGTCGTATCGGGAAAAAAAGGTATTCTTCGGGTGTGAATTCGAATCTATGAGCATCTGCTAGATGTACTAAAATCTTACCATTGTCCAGAAATAATGCCCTTACCTCCTTTTGTCTTCAACTTCGCTGGACAGATACGTCATGAAGGCAGACACAAGTAGGCAATCGTTCGGCAGTTTTTTCACCTGGTCAGCCAGTTCTTTCAACTGAAAAACAAACGTTCAACTCACGCACGGTATACTTCTAGCATAACCTCTCGAACACATTCACCCATAACACACCAGATTGTATTTACCTGTTTCTGCCATCTCTCATATTCATCGCTTAGCTTAGAAACCAAGCCTTCCGCAGCTCCGAGCGTAGCTTGAGCCTTGTTCAAATCGATTTCGATTTCAGCAGCTTCTTTCGTGAACGCAGAGAGCTGCTGTTTCAACTTTGCTACGGTGGCGTCGACATCTAGTAGCCCTGCGCTAAGTTCACCCAATTGCGCCTCTGCATTGGATAGATTCCTGCAAGAAATTTACCCAAAATAACTAAGACACCATATACAAATTTGAGACTTCCCCCAAGGTTCAGTTCTAGGGCCGCTATATTGTATAATATATACATTAGGAACTGCAAATTAAAGAAGATTCTTACTGTTTCAGTTTGTTTTGTTCCTTTTCTAGAGGCAAAATCTTATCCATGACGTAGGAGTATTTGACGTTTGCAGCTACCCAAGCAGCTAAAGGCGCTGCAGCTACAGAAGCTCTTTTCGCCGATTTTGCGTCAAAAGAATCGCTCTTCGTTGACATGAGGCGCTCCACAGATAGTCGATTCTCTTTGATGATTCTACTTGCATCGAATGACCTACAGAATATTAATAATGCTGACCATAGTTAATGAAGATCGATTATTTGAAGAAAAAAATTGGATCCTATTCTACAAATACAGTCATTGAGAGATGTGATTGCACATACCTTATCTCTTCTTTGACTCCCCTCTTGGCCAAGAAAGTCTTCATGCTGTTCCAAGAAGTATCCTGGATACCCATCAGTCTCAGTACCCCTTCCAGGATGTCTCTGATAATCTCGGGAGGCGCCCTAAGTGACCTTATTTCTGACAGAGACTCCGATTTGATATTTCCCACCGCTGATCTAGCTTCTTCAATCAGTGGTTCCACTTCAGACAGCTCTGCCTCTATCTCCTTTTTCCTACAGAAACCTTAATGGTAAAAATCGCGAAAAAATATTTTTGTCTTGTTTTCTCAATTCTCAATGTTCCTAAATTGTAGGTGAAGTTTCTTATCAGTAAATCGATCGATATATCATCACTCAACAAATTATTGGGATTATTTCTGGACCAATGTCTTCTGGTTAATGATAGATGAATGATTGTTGAAGCCAGTTACCTTTTCATCAGTTGAATGTTCTCTTCCTGAGTCTTGCTCTTCAAACTTTCCATTTCCTCTTTGTGTGAGCTGGCATTCTTCATTGTATTGCTTATCATGTCCAGAGCCAAGTTCGCCTTGGACCTCTTTTCTTCCAACATCGTTTGTTTCTCAGCTGCTTTTTCCTTCAAGTCCTTCACCAAAGATTCTGCTTCTGTTAGTTTCGCAACACCAGCCTGAGGGATTATAAGAGTTTTATTCAAATGTTACATTATATACAGGGTATACTGATATCTCGAACCACTTCACCCGTATACAAGAAGATCTTTATGTACTCACCTCTAGCTTTTGTTGCCTGGCTTTGATCCCGGATAATTTTTCTTGGTATGTGCTGTCATACAGTCGGACCATAGAAACATACCGTGAAGGAGTGGAGTTGTGACCTTTCATTGTAGTATATATTGAAGAAAATCCTTCGGCGCAAGATAGTTTCAAATCGTTTACATCGGTGGTCGAATCTTTTCTGTTAAACAAAAAAGTTCTTATATGTACTGCTTGATAATCATTATTTTGTGGTAGTCGAGAAATTTTCTTCGTACTAAAAAGTATATAATAAATCTTAGAAAGTAAACAAGGGTAGAAGTGCCGACTTAATCTACCCCGAAGCGTTGCTGCGTTCATATGTTTTGACACACTATACAGTGTGATTCACGGTGGATGGTACATTAGACGTTTCTAGTTGATCAGACAGCGGATCACTTGGAAAATTTAATTTGGACATTCTCAACCCAACTGAAATATTTTCGGCGATGAGGTTTATAACATCTATCAGAACGTAGTAGCAACTTTGATTTTTCAAATGGAACACCCTCTATATAATATTATTTTTGAAATCTACAACAATAACACGCCAACTTTTTTTCATATTTCCTAATACCTATCTGTTACCGTTTCCGACATATAAATTAACTTTTTTTTCACAGATGTCACTATGAAAGGTGGCAGAGTCATTTCCCAACACGACAGAGAGGAATTCTCAGATAAAAAATTGTCCCGTTGGGGAATCGAACCCACGGTCATCAGATCGTCAGTCGGACACGGAATCATAGCGCCAAATCCCACGCCCATACTATATATTTCAGCAATCTTCTATAGTTTTCAGACTCTGAGGTTATGTCGAGTTTGGACCATGGTCTAGCATCTGCTGACATCGTGCTTGTATGTATCGACCATACTCTTTTGAGTACGCTACTAGATTTTCCGGTCACCATAAAAGAAGATCTTTGATTTTGACTCCAAATCTATATATTTGAAAGTGTATGTTTCAGGTACACATTTTCAATTGGTTTGAATTTGTAAATACCCAAGTTTGTAGACTTTCCAGGTTATAATTCGAACGTCGCAAACTTATAAAACGGAATATTTTCAGAACCATTTTGTCGTGATCTAATATCATACTGTATGAGATGGTTACTGTTGCTTAAGATACCTAGGAAACCCTGGTGTATCTAGTGATTCGATATTGTTTAGAATTTCTTGGCGAAAAACAATTGACGATTACAAAAGCTTTCTGATTTTTGTGTAGGGGGCGTTATATAAGCATTTTCGAAAATCTGTCAAATGTCGGTTTTGTCAGATTGACGTAACTTTGAGGTTTATTGATGTCAATGAAAACTAAAATTATTTCTTCGCACTCTAAAGTGTTTAAAAGTCTAAAGAAGTAGAATAAGTTTTGAAGTTATTACAAGTACTTTTTCACGATGTGTAGAAGATTTCGTATTTTGTGTGGTCAGTCAAAATCTGGGGATCCAAATATTCTTTTTCATTCAGTACCTGAGGTAAGTAAGTACAAAATAAATCGCCCCAAAATAATAACATGAATGTAGCGTTTTAGCTAATTTTGTTCGTTTCAGCTTGAGCGAAAGTCTTATATCGAGGAGGAAACATCTGTAGCTCTTATCAATGAGATATTGAAAACAAAGTTTTGTTTAAATAAAGGAAATATCGATGTGACACGTATTTCGAACCGTTCCATAACTGATGTGTGTATCCCCAATTCCAAGACAGTCTCCCAAATAGCACAAGTACGTCCAGTGGACGTACTGCATATGTACGGTGAGGATGCATTGTACGTATTTAGGACGTACTTTTGTCTCCGACAGACGTACATAAGACCTCCCTGCGACTTACCGTTTCCGCATAGTCGGTAATCCCAGGTACGTACTTTTCTAGTCCACACAGGACCTGAAATGTACAGAAAGGGAAACTGTTTGGGACATTCCGAAAACGTACATTTTTCATTCTGTATGCGCTATCCCAAGTAGAACAAACATATTTGACCAATATTGGTTCAATATTACGGGAATATTAACCTTATATTGTAGATGATATCAATAGTGGCCACAAAAAAATGTGAACATTCGGCGATATTAGATCAATATTCGAAAACAACGTAATGTTATATCATATGATATCACTTAATGAATCTAAGTTTTCATATTCGGGATTATTCATTTCTTTTTTACCAAATAGTCAAGTTTGGAATTTTACTCATTCACGTGTACTAACCATCTAACCGAATACTTACCTGGAAAAAGACCTGGCTGCTGCGGGGCTTGAACTCTCGACCTTTCCTATGGAGATATTATTGTCGACCACTGTTACGCTCTACGGCACGGAGACACTTGTATTTAAGAAGGAGTTGGGTGCTATAGATGTGATGACTTCAAGTTAGTTTTGTTCGAGATAATATTAAAATTTTGGAAAGTTCAGTAACAATGGAAATATATTCGAAATAACACTAAAGGATCACTGTCTCATGTGATGGCGGTTTTGGAGTATCAAACTTGCTGTGCAAAAAATTCTGTATGTAATTTTCTGGTATTTAAATTCACCACATGTCGATGTTTCAATTTTTCCAAATTTTTAGGAATAATTCATTATGAATATTGCATTACCAATATTGATATATGTTTGAATACACTAAGTGATCACTCTCAAAATCCCAATACCCCTTGAAGCGAAAGGGACCCAATATGTACGTACTTGGGAGGTCCAAACAGTATGTACATACTAACAGAAATGTAGAAAATGAAAGGAACCCAATCCGTACGTACTTGGGAGGTCCAAACAGTATGTACAAAAAAGTACGTCAACGAGACGTCCAGATAGTATGTACATACGATTTCCAAAAATGTACGTCATTACTATTTCCCGCAAACGTTTCGAAAGATACGTATCTGAAAGGGACTCAATATGTACGCACCTGGAAGGTCCAAATAGTATGAACATAGTTCTTCCAAACATGTACGTAAATGATACGTCTGAGCAGTACGTACATGAGATTCACAAAAAAACACGTCATTGGTATGTCCCTAATTCATTCCGAAAAGTACGTACCTGAAGAGGAGTTAATGTAAACGTATCAGGGACACTTAATAAAGTACGTACATAGTACTTCCAAGCATGTACGTTTTTATTACATTCCGATTGGAACGGGACCAAGTATGTACCTACATGGGACGTCTAACCAGTACACACATGGTACATCCGGTAATGTACGTTCTTCGAATGTCTCCTATCCGTCCCGGGACGTATCGACGTAACTGGGACATAAATGGTTCGTCTTCAGGACGTCGTGTGCTATTTGGGCTATCACTTTCAATACACCAGCATGAACTTTGTCGTACATTCTCAAGTGAATGGGCAAAGTAAATTTTCTCGGAATCAAAGTCTAGTCTTACAAACTGATATAAAAACACTAAAAACTTGTAGACGTAGCAGGTGACAGTGACAGTATGGACAGGTTGTTAACGGTAGGTTTCCACGTTACATGCACGTTTTCTGAAACGCATTTGATTGGCTGTCAGGGCTGTCAAAATCTCAGTAGGCAAATAAACAGTAGTAGACTATTCGGTTGCACACTTCTCTCTAGTGAAAATTAAGCTTCATGTGGTATATGACTGATCGCCATCTACAATAGCGATCTGAAGTTTCTATGATCTCAAAAATCAAGCAATCGGTTTTCGCCAAGTTCATCCCAAAATTATTCACTTATAAGTAGATACACCAGGGTTTCCTAGGCATCTTACTGTTGCTTGTTGACAGACAGTCGATGTCAGATTCAGATAGTATCGAATTGTAATTTACATCGTGGAATAAAGTATCGTTTTTTCTAATAGTAGAAGTGTTTCACGTTTATCAGACACAGATAAAACACATTTGGCAAAAATAAACATTTCCGGAACTTTGTTTTTTCTTCTGAAGTTATTAAGAATACTTTCCAATTTTCCGATCAATAACTAAGAATAATCGATCATTTGTACTCAGTTTCCATTAATGTGAATGTGCAATGGCCTCAAAACAGGTTCTTGGGGGACATCTTAAGTCAATAATAAGTCGAAAGGAACATATTTTTGTTATGCAGTAATACAACTGCCCAACGAACTATCTTGAGAGAAGATTGATTATTGGAGTGAATAAATTGCAAACCGCACAGGTAAACCCTCTGCAGAGCACCTTAATTGAAATCTGCCACAAAGCCCGTCCAATTTGCTTCTCATCATTATCCCTATCTCATCCTCATACTTGGTAGTTTAGCGGCTTTTGTGAAAATGAGTACTATAATTGGCAAAGTGGGCTCTTGTTGCGTTTATTCTTGGTATAGACGAAAAGAGGGACAGTTTGATGGAATTCATTTTTCATCCCCTACGAGAATCGAGGATTGTACTAACGTTACGATTTTTTTTTTAACTTTCCGATACGGGCACAAATGAAGGTGATTATTTATTGATCTGACAAATTCACAAACATCCTGAGATACTTTCATACGATTACTTGAAGATTAACAATCTTTATTGCACTATATTCATAAAAAATTTCAAAACTAGTCAACATGGTACATAAATGAACTAAATATTTGTACAAGAGATATTTTTTAGAATGTTTCATTCAGATTACTGAATGTTTTGATTATAATTTTTCCGATTTCCATTGTATAGGAAAGATGTTGCTGCATTTTATGCAGGACATAGAAATATGTGATGTTGCGCTAGAATGAGTGCTGTGAAGTTTTTAGTGCCACATGGACAAAAAATGTAACTTTTTTATCATGGCTGGTTTTTTTGAAGGAATCATCAGTGACCTTTATACAGTGGAAAACTTTTTTATTATCGAGTAATCAGAAAATTTTAGTGTTCATAGAAGTTGGTATAATGTCTATTCTAAAATGGAGAAGTCAAATACCATATTATTTTTTGAAATAGTTAAGCTTATCCTGGTAAAGTTTTATGAAATATCAAAAACTTGATTTCAAGCAATTCTCAATTTGGTACATGGAACCATTTACATCAAGAAAAAAACTTATAATGATATTTGATTATATTTTTTTCGAAACTTTCCTCATAAGTAGGTAGCTACTGACTTGAAAACAGTTCTACAACTTTGTGTAAAGAATAATGAAGATCAGTTCCTATCTGCTACGGAAAAAAATATTTTTTCCGGGGTACAGTATAGATTCTGTCAACTAACAATATTTTTCCGAGGAAATTCTGGATCTATTTGAAAATGGAGGCACTCAACTCTTGGATGACATTCAAATTTTTTTGACATTCCTCGTATATGAAAAATAATATGAAATTTTACTATTATATCCAGACAAATAGAACATGCTCCTACTTTTTCGATGAATATTTTTCAAGAGAACAATAATAATTAGTTGCTCATGTGGAACAGATTTTTTGACTGGCACTATATGTTAGCGTGTGAACAGAACCGAAACTTTTTGATACCCACTTTTCTAAAAGATTCCTGGGGATCTCTTTTATCGTAGAAAGACTCCAATCGGATTTCCAGATGATGCAACTGTCTTGTAAAAGAGATGGGCAGTTCTGGAAAATAGTCCACAGGTTTTCGTTGTCAACATCCAAACAGGCTACCACATGCAGATTCTTCTTCACTCCTAATAAAAAAATAGTGAACGCTCCTGCTTCCGTAAAGTATTCTTACTCACTGTCTGAGAAATACTGAATCAAACTGCCATCGAAATTCTCTCTGTCTGAGTCTTCTTTCAACGCTTTCACTAACGAGTCCAACTCAGCAGCTGAATACAGCCCAGGAACCTAGAAAAGTTTCATGAATCACAATCAAATCACAATAGAAAAAGGCACTTTTCACCTCTCCAGATGACATGAGCAGATTGAAGATGTTCAAATTGTTCTCTTCATTGAAGATGTAGTCTTCTATCTGGAAAAATACTTCCTCCCCCTCGACCCCAGCGTATTGCATAGCCTAAACATTGATAAATAAAAATCAGTTCTGGTATGCCGCAAGGATCGAATATCGGGCCATTCCCTTCATCAATATACAAAAGAAATTTATTTCCCAAACGAAAAATTTTTTTTACATCTTTTCTGGTACTCACCACTTTCAAGTCATTGTTCAATTGTGGTTGTTTGTCTCCTGACGGTACTATCACTCTAGCAGATCGCAAAGCTGACGCTATTTTCAGAGCACTTCGTCTACCGACCCCTGATTTCCCGATCAAAACTACGTTTCCTCCGGGAAAACTCACAGTTTTCAACACACTCGCCGTCAAATCCAGAAGCTCGTCGTTGATAACCAGATCCAGAGATTGACCTTCACGCTCTGGAATTAATAAAGCCTGAAGAATTTGTACAAGTGAAGAAACGAATCATTGGGTTATAGTCTAATTTCGTTGCACTCAGGGTGCATTGAGTAGCTCCAGAGACAACCAGACCTAATGCCTATGGGCTTTAAATTTTTTCAATGTCAGAGTTAATATTTTCACATACCACACTGGGTGATCCCAGATCGCACCATAGATGTCCACTCGGTTTTTGTCAGGCCACTTAGCTCAGGACTTTTTGAATTTTCCAAGTGATTGCCAACGGGAACAAAGTAACTCGAACAACCTGAAAAACTTGCGCTCCATTGGCTTTGTAGAGTTTCGTTCACAATTTTGCATAATATATCTCTATCGTTTTCGTTTACCAGTCTATTACCAAAAATGTTCAAAGCCTCATAACGAACCACCTGAAAAATGTTCATACACTTCATCTCAATACCTAGAAGGGTGATCCTTGAAACGGAAATATATCGATTGTGTTGTTTGACCAACATGTTATACCGGTGAACCTTACCTCTACCAAAAAAACATCAGGTTCTTTATTTTCGGTGTTTTTGTAACGTAAAATCGCCTTGCACCAATTGGTCACATCATGAGGACTAAATCTATAATGCTTGTTTTGTGTAGAAAGGAAAGTGTTGCGTATCTGCAAAAAAATTGTGAAGTTGGATTTTTCATCATTCGGCTCGCCATACATTGAGCTAATCATGAAAAAACACTCACAGAACAATAAACATTTATGAGCCGATTGAGCATAGATACTCACCTTATCATAAATTGAAATCATGGAGGCTGATATTTTAACAACTTTGGCTTTGGGAAAGTGTTGATTAGGAGAGCAAGTTCTCAGAATAGCTGTCAAATAGACAGTGATTATGACGGAAAAGTCTTCTGCTTCTGGCAAACTGAAAATCATGATTTACATTTTGTGTTTCATCCACTTTCAGTATTTGTTTATCACTTTGTGATAATAACAATAGGTACCTACTAAAATACTAAAAACTAAGAACTCCATCTACATTAACAAACTCTCACCAAACATTAAATATACGCATATTCGATGTGAATCTTTTCGATAAGTTATTACTGCCAGCCAAAGATCCCACTATTGTAATATTTTCGATACCCACAAACTCTACGTTTGCATCGAAGAATCCCCTGTACACGATCAACTGAAAGGTAAGCAAATGTCAGAATTGTTATGTCAAAATTAGCACGCATTTTTCTGGATGTTGGAGATCATACTTAAAATGGACATTCTGAGAGTGAGTACCAAATTTTTTAAGTAACAGATCGAAGATATGAACCAGTAGCAAGTTGATTAGTTTTTTTTGCGAAAATACGAAGAAAATATCGCACTGTTAAAATCTGGACATAACCTCAATCGATTTGTCTGTCAGTTTGACAACGTCGTTCGAATATTTCGACAACTCCCAAAGATATTGACATGATGTTATGGGGAAATACTATTGATGAGGACGCTGACAAGAGGAGGAAGAATCGTTTTACCACTGTTGCACTCGAGAGCAGGCAAATCGTCCAAAGAAGGCATTTATTTCAGATTTTTGGAGATGTGAACTTCGGAAATACCTTTGTCTACAATATTTTTCACATCCGCGCCATTCTGGTGGAACGAAAGGTTCGACACATCTCTAGCCACCCAACAGAGGAGCGGGAAGACTGCGAACGTCGTATCTGATTTTTGCAGCATTTCGGAGAGTGCAAGTTTTTGCATGGTTTATCACCGACAAAACAATTTTTTTTTAATAAAATGCAGAAGCTTCAGTTCATAATTTGGCGCCCAACGTTAAATATGAAAACTGGCCTACAGAATTGACAAAAAATAGAAAAGTTGATAATAGGGGCTCGTATTGAGTTGAGCTTTCCTCGTGACTTTTCCATAGGTTTCTTGTTTCGTGATCAATGATCTTTGGAAAGATAATCAGTATGAAAAAATTCGTTTTATTCTGGGAAAATATTGGTTAATGATTATATGCTATAAATTAATGTCAATATGATTGGGAGAGGAAGGCATTTTTCTCTATCCTGGATAGTTTTCATCCTAATCAGTTATTAGAAAATATATAAACAGATATATTCCTTTACCAGATCGATTATATAGTTTATTTTTCCTAGATTTTCAGAATGCAAGAGCCTGTGTCCAAACAGCTTCTATCGAAAAACAGTGAATTGGGACAGTACAAGGAGGTTGTCCAGGAGAAAGATGTACTGATAAAGAACAACAAGGCGAAGATTAAAGAATTGGAAAAAGAGATGGCGGAACTGAAATTGAAAAACGAGGCTCTAGAAGCAAGACTGAAGGTCGGCAACTTGGACGAAAATAGTTTTCAGGTGAGCACGATTATCAACGGAATTCCTTATTGAATATCTATCCTTAAAATCATTTTTTTTATCTACGGAGAGGAACATTCTATACTATTGAGAAATCATTAGAGCACATGAGTTCCACAACTCTACCATGCTTGCCATGAAACAGGGTGGGACAGCCATATTCATCTGATCAATCTCGAAAAATCTGATAAATGTAAAACGTTTGATGCTATTTTATTACGATTATTTTTTTCACTTGTCAAAATGTGACGTTTTTGGCATTTCAACCAATAGTAGCGGGTTATTCTATGGTTATTCTAGCCAATCATTGGGTATTATACTGATAAAACTGCCTGTTCCTTTCGATTGTTTCGATAAAACGTTGTTTACCTTTGAACTGTCAAAACTGTTCGGTTTACCATATCGATTCTATTGAATTGGCTCATATTTATATAAATTATCATGAATGAAGAGTTACCTTATTATTAATAGTCATTCACTTTTCACTTTTTCAGCATAATAATAACATAACACATTTCAATGAACACTCAAACACGTAAATAGCTCATAACTCCAACTTTATGACAGATATAGCGAACGACCGATTCAAATATTTAAGGTTTCCTCAACTCATATGGAGATGGTGTACAATTAGTTTTTATTAAATACAATTAATTTTTTGTTGTATGAGAAGAAACCGTTGTATGCAGATTTTGATACAACGACATAGCGAATGATTTTATGTTCCTTCTGGCGCGATTTTCATTTCATAAGAAATTTTCAATTATCAACCTTGTACAATGAGAGGTGTGACGCCATCTCTTGGTATCGTCATATCATATTCAATGCGTAAGCATTATATCTCTTCTGGATCATAGAGGGCATACATCGTTGTTTGACATTTCAAATTTGTAAAATTTTCACCTTTTCTCTTTTCCTTCTTATGTAAATGAAATACTGATCAATTAAATTGTTCTTCCTTCTATTTGTTCAAAAAATAATCTCTCCAAATACAACTCGTTCTTCAAATTTAATAAGATAAATTTTCATTTTCGAAACACTCAAACTTTTTTATTTTGAGGCAAAAGCATTCAAACAAACCGAATTAGATAAAATCACTCGTCCTACGGACTCGTGATTTCATCAATCGGTTTGTTTTCATACTTTTGCCAAATAAAAAAGTTTTTGTGGAAAATGAAAATTTATCGATTAAATTTGAAGGACTCGTGGTATCACCTTTGATAAATTTTTTCCAGGCCGTTATGGTGAACTACGATGATTTTCTCAAGAAGGTCTGGACCGAAAGGCAAGAGCTTCTCAACAAAAATGCTGTCTTGGAGACCTACATGGAAAATCTCGAAGCTGCCTACAACGACCTGCTAGAGAAATTCGCCCAAGCCAAAATCGTGATCCAGGGGCTGGAAGAGAATCAGGACGTGCTGAAAAACGAACTGGACGAATACAGAAAAGTTATAGAGGCCCTCGAGAAGAAATACGAGAGTTTGAGGATTCATTCGGAGTCGAAGATTGCCGAAGCGAACGAGGAGATAGACAACAGGGAGAAGGGGAATATACAGGAGGTGGCGAAACTGAAGGCGAAAATTTTGCAGAGTCAGGCGAAGATTAATGAATTGAAGAAGCATGTCAAGTTCGACGATATTCGACCAAGGCAGTCGATGTTTGCACCTCTCAAAAACAATTTATCGAAAACATAAAGGTTTTTTACGGAAATATATTCAATTTCTGGCCAAAATTCGAGTATCAATTCCTGATTTCAAGTAATTTTCATACTCTGTTTAGTTTCTCCATCAATTCAAAATATTCTATATTTTTTTGAACGTATTCCTCAATTTTTCCTTCACTTACCTGACTCAAGAACTCAATGAGAATATTCGTACCCCATTTATCAGGTTTCAATAGGTGAAGGTTTTTGAAATGAAGAACCAAACTACCCTTTTTCGGTTTCAGAACTTTGCCTCTGTGCGTATTCACCGAAAGGCAATGCTACAAAAAAATAATTTAAATATTTTACGTTCATATTGAGATATTCTCACCTCTGATAGTTTTGTTATAACGAAGGCAGGCATCAAATTTCCACTGCAGTGTAAAGTTACTATTTCT
Source organism: Zygogramma bicolorata (assembly GCA_032362365.1). Taxonomy (NCBI): domain Eukaryota; kingdom Metazoa; phylum Arthropoda; class Insecta; order Coleoptera; family Chrysomelidae; genus Zygogramma; species Zygogramma bicolorata. The sequence continues at coordinate 548,286 of JAVJAQ010000734.1, forward strand.
AGGTCGGTTCTTTCCGACACCAATTTTTTTAGGAGCAACCTGAAAAAATTAGCACGACTTGAGTAAATAATTTCAATCATTTTCATGCAATCATATTCTATCACTTTTTCGTTGGGTTCGAGAAATGTAAAGATTCATGAATAGAAAGATTGAATTAGGATTTGAATATGGTACGAGCTAATTATTGAACTTATTATATTTTCTTCGGGAAGAAAAAATGTATGTTCGTAGTATTTATATTGACTAATAACTGAAGCAGGGAAAATTTCCTCTTGAGTTGATGAACAATGATCTGTTTGGTAAAACCATAGAAAACTAACAATACGGTCGATTATTTCGGAAAATAACATACGTTTTTGCTGAACCATGAGCACCAACTATCAGAAAGTTCTGTTCGTTTTTCTCCCTCAACCATAACCTCAGAGTATCCAAATATTGCGCTATTTGGCCTGTTTCTATCAGTGGCATATCTAGGAAAACACTCTCCACGACCATATTGGGATTCGTGTAATTGGAATCGATAACATCTCTATCTTTATTGTACTTTGATTTGAGAATAAGTGGCGGAGCATGATCACCAGTCCATTCGAACACCTAAAAGTTCCTCCCTATTATACTTATGGAAGTTTGAAATGTTATTGCAAGACTTGGTTTGTTCACCTGCTGGGCAAATAATTCCCTGAAATCGTCCTGGAGCTGTTGCCCAAGTCCGTTGATGAGAGCCACAGAGAAATGGGCTCTGCTACTAACGTCAGCCAACTGCGTCAAACCTGTTTTGGCCAATGCCAACTGAGAGCAAGGAATAGTGACATCTCCATCTCTCACAATCCAGCCCACAGCTGAAAATACATGTCTTGACATGAAATGAATTTGAATATATGGATTCGTGTCTACCTTTCAGAAAGTAATCTCCAATAAGCGGTTCCAAAACCGATTTTTGTTCCTCCGACATCCCATTCACGAAACCAGTGACGTAGTTCCCCAATTCCAAGTCTTCTTCGCTCAGAAATACGATGCCCATTCGTGAAATCGTGGCGGGAGAGGCACTGCTGAGATCGTGCGTTTCGAAAATGAAGTTGACGTTTGGGCCGAATTGGATGCGCCAACCAGAGGGGAGAGACAAAAGGCGATTGTCGTCTAAAACTGAGTTCAAGGACTCCACCCATTCTGGATCGATGTCACCATCACACACAATCCAAGACCAAACATCTGAATGAATAAGAAACCCTTACCAAACAATTTTTTTTGGTGTCCAGTTTAAAAGGTTATCTCCTTCATCTCAAATGAACTTAAATTAACAAGGGCAGAGAAGATGACCACATGCACTTACAAACCGAATTCGAAAGAGCGTATTATGATTTGTATTAAATGTCTTCAACCATCACAGACACGCAGTTTTTTAGGAAAACAATAATAAGTACAGCAAGCCCATGAGTTGCTCTTCTGCTGTTACTCACCTGCACTTTCTGAAGCTACTTGTAGACTGAACGTCGTGAGAACACCGTCAGTCCACTGACTAGTATCCATATCCATCTTACCCAACAGCTGAGATCTTGTCATACTCTTTGGGTTAACACAATATGTTTTGATCGATTTACCTAGTTTCGATAGAGTCTGAAACACAAAAAAGGACAGCAATATTTCGAACCAGTTCCTTTGGTGAAATGTGCAAAAAATTTCAAAATATCAGAAAATTCCACCGAGATAAATACCCATATCATGATTATTTTTGATTAAGTTGTGGTGTGACAAAAGTGGTTCCTGTAAAGGTCATCAATACGGATGTTCTGATAATAGGTTCAAAATCAATGATGAAAATCCCACATGATAATAATTGTTTTCAGTCTTCAAACTTGCATTGGAAAACTATTTATTGAAATGATCATTGATCAAGTTTTTGGTTATGATTTACAAAATTCTGATGTAGTTATTATTTCATAGGGAAAACGTTTCCTCTATACATTTTACGTTTCTTAGAAGATTTAGAGTAATCATTATTATTATTCTTAAAGTGAGAATCAGGGGTACTTTGAAATAGTGGGTTACGTACCCGCAAAACCAATTGTCTTATTGTAGTTTTTCCTGAATTTGGTGGTCCCACTATCGCTACTCCCATTCTTTGCTGAAGTTGTTCGTAAAACTCCATACACTTATTAATCTAAAAAAAGCGACTGCATAAAATTGATACGATCAAATTGTTTCCATGAGTAAAGTTCATTGCAAAAACGACCAAATTACAACACACCTGCCTCTCATTTTTCACCAGTCCCATCTCTTCAAAGCTTTCTTCTATGCCTTTTCTCATAATATCGTCTTTGGAAACCTCAACTTCAACTTCTCTAAATATATCCGCAATTATAGATGTGAACTTGGCGCTATCAGCAAAAGAGAGCTTGGATAGAGTATCGATTTTGAGAACCTCAACCACGATTGACATTTCTGGATTCGATTCCATATTTTTGTCGACGTTCTGAGCCTTGAATTTTCTAAGTGCTCGTCCACACCCACTCAGAACCGTTCTGATCGATCTCAGACCCCAATCGTAGTGTTGTTGCTTGCTCAAGAGTTTACTGAAATTGATATGGAAGGTTACGAAAGATATTTCTATTTAAAATCCATAATATTCGTAATCACCTAGATATGTCGAATACTTCAATCAGTTTCCTAGCTATTAGGTTTGCATTCTGATACCCATCACAGTGCAGTAAAGCTTTAGCTATCTGTTCGTTGTCAGGGTGAGTCATTACAACGGGTCTGAATAATTGTTTCAAATTGTCCGGTAGCTTATTCCTACCTCCATAGCCACCACCAGCGGGATTCAGAGTAACAAAGATCCCACAATGTCTGTTAACAGTAACCTAAAATACACCGCTAGTTATTTTTAACTGGGATACTACAAGGCCCAGATCTGGGGCCATTCCTGAAGTTACTTACGTCTTGATCCAAAAGATGTACGCTTTTTTTGTCTGTTCTTATCGAAACTTGGATGGCGTGTATCAACATGGAAATCGCTGATAGAGTAGCTTCGTCTAACCTGTTGAATTCATCGAAGCATCCCCATGCACCCGTCTTCACCAGGCCAGTTAGGATTCTACCCATCGAGGCAGCATCAATACCCTGAATGAATAATAAACCACGTGAGATTCGATTAACTCTACTTTATGGTCTAGCTGTACCTCATCACAGTTGAACACTAGAACTTGTCTTCCCAGAAGGCAGCCTAAGGCTTTCACCGATTCGGTCTTTCCAGTGCCCGCAGGCCCATAAGGATTGCCACCCATCCCCAAGTGAATCCCCTAGAAAAAGTTCAATTTATACCACGGTGTTCATTTTTTGACCTGTTATGATTTTCAACCTGTGTCAATGTAAGAAAACATCTATCGGTCAGTTGCGTTCTCACTAATTTTGGAGCATTACCCAAGTACTCGTACGAGTACTCAACTCTCGCATTGGCCATTTTGACCGTAACTTCACCTACAGAATTGGCATAATATCTGGAATTGAAAAAAAATTCTTGAAATGTAAAACCTTCCTGAACTTCTACCTCAATTGTTTCTGCCAAATCCAATCAGACGCTTTCGTTACGTTATTGTCCAAAAGTTCTTCTAGAACCGTTATGTGGTGGATCGTATCCAACAACAGAGCTTTCAGCTTCAGTTCCAGAATAATATCTTCATCACCTGCGTTGGAGCTACTGTTCAGTTCAAGTGAGCTATAGTGATCTAGTTGAGTCTGAAATGGAAACGGGTAGACTTTCATGCAACGAACCCACGACTGATTATTTATTATTTTTTCTTCGGATTCTTTGCTATTACCTTGTATTTTGCTAGTAGAGGTGGAACTGTCATACTGGAAATCGCCTGTTCACATTTAGCTGTAAAAGTGATGCTGTCTGATAAACAAAGTATCTGAGAGGGAAATTGAAGTGGGTCTGGGGCAGCTTTCTCCTTCTGACAATTCACTAGGAGTTCTTTCAGAGTTATTTGCATCTGCTTCACAAGTTCGTTCAACCACTCCTTGAAATGAATAGATAAATGCAGTCGTAGCTACTGTTATTCGTACTACTCACCTCGACAGGTTTCTGAATATTAACTGGATTAGAAAGCTTAACTGTTTCTCCTTCTGAGGAACACATAGCGACTATGTCCTGACTACTAGGTGACAACTGGACCCTTCCGATTCCAACAAATATTTTCTTCAAGTGTGTCTGAATGACCTGCTCTTTGGAAGATTGCCCCACAACTTCCAACAGGTCATCATCACTGAGAAATAGGAACCTTGGGAATTTCTCCCGTTTTTCCTGAATAAAAAATAAATCCTTTCAAATCATTGGAGATAGGTATACTATGATATTTTTATGTGATCCTCAGTAGGATAATTTCATACATCCTGACTGCCATAGTAATTACGATGGATCATTATGGATACTTTACCTTCAAGAAGTTATCCAAGCTGTTTTGACACCTAGATAACTGATCCAGAATCGTTTCTAGAAGTGATCTCAAATTGGGATAACGGCACAAAGCTGCTACCCGCAAATCTTTTTCGATAAAGCTCAAAATGTGCCGAAAGTCCCTGTCAATTCTCTCGAACCGGCCTTTCTCTTGAGCCAATGTTCCACTGCCGAATATTGGTTCTAGATAGAGCCATCTGCAATAAAAAAAAAGTAATTGCGTTTGAATACTTGGTAATGAAGTGGTCCAAGTTTGGAAAGGATAAAGATGTTCGGGGAATCTTACTTTCGTTGAATCTGAGCCAAAGCTGACAGGTAAAAGTCCAAATCCCCAAATTTGTTTTCCCAAATGGTCACTTTTTCCAGAAACGAATCGTAATCTGCAGAATTTTTCAGGGATTGTAGTAGGCTTTGGTTATCACCAATCTATAACACAATCACACGCTAATTTTTGAGGTTATATTACCACTTTCGAAAGTTCTTTACCTTGTTGAGAATCTCTTTGAAATCTTTGACCAGAGAAATTTCTTTGTTTCTGGAATCCTTGTGGATTGTTAATATGAATCTACAAAGGACATCCCACTGGTCCAATTCAGCAAGGGCTTGTCTAACCACGACTTCACTCGCCGCCTTCTTGGCAATTACCTAAAATTTCACAAGAGTTATATCCACACTCTTTTTCTGGAAAATTCTAGTTGAAAATCCTTTTTTTTTTTTGATTATCATGTTTATTTCCCAAGAAACTTACAAGTTCATAAGAGGGAAAATTAAAAACAAATGAATAATGAATCAAATAAATGGGGAAAAAAAATAAAGTAAGATAATGAAATCAGACTTTTCACAGAAATAAAAAAAAAAGTAATAATGAAAATAAAATAAAATTGTCCTTCACCTATCGCAATAAATGTTTTTTCAACTTAACTTTGAAACTGAATTTTCCAAATTTTTTTATTGCATCAGGTAATCCATTATATAACATTATTCCATTGTAATAAATTGATTGTTGTCCTATTTTTGATCTGAATTTTATTGTTGATAAATTATTTGAACATCTGGTTGAATGGTCATGTTGGTCACTATTAATTTTGAAGATGAGATTAGAATGTTTCAATTTATTTTTAACCAAATGAATGAACGTGCAGAGTTTCAGCGTATGTATTGAAGATATATCTAACAGTTGATTGGGTTTGTACAAATTTTTTGTCGGTTCTCTATAATCAAATTTATACATACATTTAATTAATTTATTTTGTAAAGCTTTCAGAGGTCTCAATAAGGTTTTTGTTGCTGATCCCCAGATCGGAATTAGGTATTGAAATCTTGAATATACCAGAGAAAAATAAATTAATTTCAAATATTTCAAAGGCAGAAAATTTCGCAATTTAAAAAATAATCCTATAATTGGAGAGATCTGTTTTCTCAGAATTTCCAAATGTTTACTCCATGTCAAATGTTCATCTATGTATATGCCCAGAAATCTCACAATAGAAGAATTTTTGATGATTTTATTATCTATTTTGATGGGATGGTCAGATTGTGATAAATTCGATTTTTTAGAGATAAACATAAATGAAGATTTCTCAAAATTCAACGATAGTGGTACGCACTTGTAAGTCTTTGAACGAACTCTGTATCAAATTGGAAGCTTCCAAAAAATCGTTCAAAACGAGTTGATCTACTGGTTTGATCTCCATTCTGAGAAGACTAAAGACGTCCATCCAATGTTTCTCAGTGAAATCTTCTCCTTTCACATATTTTAATGACGATGCAACACCCTGGAACAATATTTGTAGAGAATAGGAATATCTCTACCCACTATCAATAAACATCAAACTTATGAGTCACCTCGTATCTATGTATTTCCTGCAGAAGCCTCGTAACAAGCTGGGTATTTTCTGCTTTCTGCAGTCTTTCTTGCCACTGCTTCAGAAAATCTTCTAGTTTGTAGATTTTCCTCCTGAAGACGATCCATGGTTCATTTTTCAGCTCGTCGAAACCTGTACGAAAAGCTAGTCAAACTACCGGTCCTTTGTGCACCCCAAAATATCATACCAGAAATGAACTCTTCGAAAACAGACCAAGAGTCTTCTTCTCTTTTCAAGCCGTCTTCGATATCTTTTATCAGCAATAGTTCTGGAAGATTCAAACTGAACCTCTCGAAGTCACCCCTGGAACAAAGCCGAAATAACAGAGAAATCAAGAAAAAATAACAAATACCTACATCAGTTTTTCCTTTTTCGCCTCAATTTCTAACCATTCGCTTCTCTTCTCTTTGATGTTCTTCAAGTGCTTGCAGAGGTCTTTGATGGTGTTATCCAATAGCTCCCCAGAGTGAGGCCTCGGATTGACCTCTTCCCATTTAGCTTGGAAGCGCTCTATCTCTTTCTCAAGATTTTCCCTATCGATGTTGAGGGTTGTTTTGATTGTCTCCATCTTAATAATAAGAATGACATGGGTGATTTTTTTTTTCGATTATTTCCATTGTTTTTACGCAAGGTTCGGTAAATATATCGCGTCAGAGGTCCAACAAAACCCTTAGGTCACAAGGAAAGAGTCGGATCAATTGCAACGAAACTAAGAAATGAACGATAATATGGAAATGAAGATGAACCATCAACTTTTCTGAAGTATTCCAGAAATTTGGACAGGTTTATGACTGAAGTATCATCGACGAATAATGCGGGTACAATATTGTAGATAATAATTGGTTGGTATCGTATCAGTTTAGAAAAAAAAAAAACAAATTTGAAAGAAATGAACTCACCTGCTTTGCCATAATGTGTTGATGATTATCTAGCAAGCTCTGCAATCGATCCCAAGCTCCTTTCAATCTACCGACTGCGCCAACTTGCTCTCTGGACCAACTGGATAAAATTTGAGACTTTTTTGACATCTCGTTGAACACTTCCAACATCTAAAATGGCAACAGAAACATATATATTATTGTAATCTTCTTGCCAAAACCTTAAATCTATCTTTTTGGGCCAACATATGAACCTTGGTATGCACCTACCTCTGGTGCTTCTTTCATGATGTTGTTGTGGACTGCACCAGATTCTCCTACTTCGTCTATAGTTACAGGCTGTCTCGTTAGGGCTGCAGTAGAGTGGTCGACGTAGTTTTGTAATTTGACAACGTCTTGGGCTATGGAGTCTTTCAAAGAGTTGACCAGTTGATCCCAGTAACTTCTGTTGTGAGATTCTAGGTCTGATCTCAATCTGGAGAGACCTATCAAGAAGCAGCCTACTCTTTCTTCGGTGCTGGGAAAAAGTTTGAAGTGTTGTGTGAAAATTTCAGTTAAAAAAGAAGTATTTTTATCTGAGTACGCTAAATGATGATGAAGTCATAACTTTTGATAATATTTCATTCAGAACTTGGAAAATGTTCTCTGCTGATGAGAAATGATAATGACCAGGAATTATTCGAGTTGAAGCTATTAGTTTGAAAAAACTCAATTCAATGAAGGAAACATATGATTCATCATCGGCAAAATTTATTGCAATAAAAACGAATGTTCATAAGGATGTTCAATGACCCCTCAATGAGGCAGATATCCAGCAAAAAATTATACTGTCCAGGATGATTTCAATCAACATATTCCGTTGATTTTTTTTAGAATTCGTGGTGTTGTGTTTTGAATTTGTATGAAATCTTTCAAGTGAACTAACTGAGTAATATAATAATAATAATATAAGTTTATTCATGAATAGATAATAATAATTACAATTCGAAAATTTTATGAATATACATTTTTATGAATAAACTGAAAAACAAACCTTACGAAGAGAACTTGTTGTAAGGTTAACTGAAGGTAATAACAATTTACAATCAATACATTTGAAGTTACCTGCCCAGATAATCATCAATTTAAAGAAACCAATTCCATAAACTATTCAAAAATGTGTCGAAATGAATTCGAGAGGTCTTGATAATCCATATATTACTTTTTTGTTTGAATGATGATAATGATTTATTTTTTTTGATTTCATGTGGTATTATGTCATAAAGATATGGTATCATAAACTTGTAGTTTATTTGTGCAATTTTCTTTTTAATTTTATTTTTAGATGTAATTACAGTTTCATTTCGAGTTTCATATTTATGTTCATTATAATTTTTTTTTTATTTTTATGAATGTAAATCATCATTCTATAAATATATAATTGATTTATATCCATTTTTTCACTTTCTTTGAATAATAATTCGGTTGAATATTTCCAGTCCTTATTGTAAATTATTTTCAGAAATCTTTTTGTATTATTTCCAGTTAATGTTTATATATTTTAGACACCCCGCCCCAGCCTAATAGTCCATGACTCATTTGGGATTGTATTAAGGCAAAATATAGAATTTCAAGTTGTAGTATTGTTAAAAATCCTTTCAATTGTCGAAATTTGGGAAGAAGAATTCGAAGTTTTTTTACTATAAAATATATTTGCTGATCCCATTTCAGATGTCTATCTATCATTATGCCAAGGTATTTGATACAGTCACTATCCATGATTTGTACAGTATTAGTAATTCATCAAATACTATTTGGATGCAGCCTATCAGTTGATTACCTTGGAAGTTTCGCAATCTCTTGCCCGAAAGTTTTGGACGCCCTGAAGTGCAAATCCCAATGCTGCCAGCTGGTGAGTTTGTTTGTGTCCAAAGTTTCAAGTTGTAACCAGGACTGCCAATGGTTCATGACACCTTTCAGTTGCTCGAAAAGCTCGTCAGTATGTTTAGTAACGGTTTTCAGAGCATTCTCGTTCCTGAAATTCAACAATACCGATTGGTAGAAATCAATTTTAATCAGTTCTGTTTTTTTTTTAATCATCAGGTTCATATGAGAGAAATTTCCCCCTGGTAACATTGAGCTCATGTTTTTCAACCTACCTGTCTAGTATTCCTTGAAACAAAGAACTATCTGGAACTTCAGAAATAGCTCTGAAGTTCCTAGGAATGTCCAAGAACTTTTTCAACTGTTGCTCGTAGGTTTTCTTCAGATTCTCTTCGTTGGGTAAATATTCCAGCTTGGAGTTTCTATAAATCAGATCTATGTGTATTTCAGGAAGGTACAAGTGGAGCGTATCCAGGCTTTCCAGAAATTGTTTTTCCAGAACCTCGCTCAGCTTTTTATCCAGATCGCTTTTCCAACCCTGCATGTTCCTGAAGCCTTTGTCTTCCACTTGGCTCATGATATTCCTGATGTATTTTCCTGTATCTTTCCATTTGATGTAATCTTTGATCAGATCGAATTGTTTCAGTTCATTTATCTGCAATAATAATAATAATGAAATAGGAACAGCTTGGTTGAATAACTATTTTGATTAAGTTATGTTAACTCACCCTTTCCAAAACTTGTCGATGGTACATCGTCAGCAAGTTGTTTTCCTTTGATAGTTTCTCCACAGCTGTTTTGAGAGTTTCCACGTACTTCTCTACCGATTTTTCTTCTCCCCATGAAACAACTTCCTGTTCCTGAACTAATTTTGATAACTCGAGAGCGCTAGCCAACATCATGGGTTTTTGGGAAGGTATCATTCTGTCTCCTATTGTGTTGTGGAAGTTTGCTATCTACAAAATAATGAGAAAATATGGGGTGTTAAAGGAAAGACAATACCAGTGTTTTCAGAACCAAGAAACTGTTTATGAGGAACTGATACGCTTTGCTAGAAGCTTCGAATATATTATGATGATGTACAAAAACCACATAGGTTGTGGTGGATTAGGGTTGAAAAGTCTTCTATACCTTTCAGAAACTGCATCAATTTTGAATATTCAAAATACGGTATCTCTCAATGAAGAAAAATCTAGTGCAATGGAAGGATTATCATCGGTTTTTGGGAAGGTATCATATCGCCTCCTATTGTGTTGTTGAAGTTAGCTGCTATCTACAACACAATAAGAAAATATATGGTGTTCTAGAAAAGGTAACACTATAAGAATTTGATACACTTCACTAGAAGATTCGAAGATGTTATGATCATGTACAAAAACCACATAGGTTATGGAGGTTGTGGTGTATTGGGGTTGAGAGGTCTTCAATACCTTTCACAATCTGCATCAATTGTGAATATTCAAAATACGGTATCTCTCAATGGAGAAAAACCTAGTGCAACGAAAGGATGCATGTCATCTTTGGCATTCACCTGTTCTAGTATTCTGGCAAACTTCATGAACTTCTTAGCGTGTTCGCTGGTTTCTTCTATGACGCTGGGGATGTGATACCCCATTGCTCTCAGCTGTCTGACCTCTGATATAAGAACCACCAGTCTTGGTGAGTAGTTGACTCGCATCAGCTTCTGCTTGGAGAACTGCACCACTGGATCTGACTCCTTCAAACTAGAATTGAAGTTTGGTTCGATAATTAGTGGGGAAGTAAGTACATAAGTAGAGTAGTGGCTGACAGCAAGTGAAAACAGTTCGCCAATTCGTTTTCAATAGCGACGGATAAGTGAGAAAGGGATACAACCTTTGATATTATGAAATGTTACCAGTTTTTATGGTCAGTCAGTATTCAGAGTGTCTCATGAGATATGGTTCGAACCGAAAGAGGTGATAGAGGAGGTTAGCTTTGAGAAAAGTTCATATATAACATTTGGTCACGTTCCCCACCGTTATCGGATAATTATAATTTTTTAATTTTTATAAAACACCTAGTTTATGTTACAAAAATAATTGTAACAAACTCAAGGATATTTTTTAATGATTTCTTGAGGAGTGAGCAGAATTGTTGGTCCTTCATTTACAGCAAGTTTATGAAAATTCGACGGTTTTCAGGGAATCTGGACGCTTAATTCCTCTGTTTACATTTCTCTTTTCTAAAACGGAGGGAACCTCATGTTTTATAAACTATTTTGATCAGAAATGAGCTCTTCCTTATTTTCGCACCATGATTCATGACCAAAGCTTAATCCCTATCAATTCATAATTCGTATGGATTGGTGAAGAAGAATGAATGTATACAGAGAGGAGAAGATTAGGTAATAGAGAATGAGATACATTTTCATCAAGAAGTGAGTAAAGGGTATCCCATCCACCCTGGCATGGGAACTCGTTCCACATTCGGTTGCGCACTGAACTGACAATAGATGTCAAATGACTGCTTGTCCCGCACTGCGCAATACGCCATCATTTCCGTTTCCATTATTTTCACGAGAACTGTTGCAATTAGCAACATTTCGATTAGTTACTGAAATATAATCGGTATTTTCGACAATGAAAATGAACTGGCCTTGAGTGACGAGAGCGCTGAATCCTGTTCTTGAGAAAATGGCTAAATAACGGTAACGTACCATTTTTGAGAACTAGTGCGTTAGTTATTGAAGAGGTTTGTGGTTTTTAGGAAGAGAACTGAGTACCTAATCTTTTCTGTCTGTTTGATACTGAGATTTCCATTTGGACAGAACGAGGTTTCGAATAAATGAAGTTGACGAGGTCGGGAAAGTGCCAAGAGGTCGGAAAAGTGTTTGGCCGACTTCGTCTTCTTCCGAGTGAAAAATTAGTCTCTTTCCAAACTGAAACTAGGTTAAAAATAATCACATTTTCCAATGATTTTGAATGAAATCTGTTTTCACCGACCGGTTTGAGATCAGCCTGCTGCAACTACCCTAACGCGAACTAGTCCTTTATGTATCCCAAGAAACGATGGTAATGTTTATGTTAGGGATTGGAATCATAATAAATCATTCAACAATTATATATATATATATATATATATATATATATATATATATATATGAATATACGAAGGTGAGTTTTATCGGGTGTTCAGTCGTTCAACTGGAGAAAAACTCTACTGTACACCCAATAAAATATATATATATATTATATTGGGGAAACGTCGAAAGTCAATACCGACAAACCAAAGGATAAACTCCCAGAAAACCAATTTCGCATACTCGAGCATCCGTGAAAACCTTCTCTGTAACATATATATATATATATATATATATATATATATATATATATATATATATATATATATATATATATATATATATATATATATATATATAAAATATAAAATATAAACTGATTTGAAAAAGTCTGTTGGGGGTAGTATTCAATATTCATTTTATTGGGAAGAATTTCCTTTTGAATTTTGCTATGGATTTATTATTCTTTATCGTTGTTGGTAGGCGATTATAAATAGCTAAACCTTCATGTAAATTCGAATTGGACTTATTTATATTCAAGAAATCGACCTGCTTTGTACTGTAGTAGGTATGGATGTTTCCATTCTTTCGAATTCAATATTTGATCATAAATAAATACATTACAGAAAAAAAATAAAAATGAAATAGCCACCTTCCCGCCTAAAATTCAGAAGCTTAGGGTCAACTACCATCGAAGGCGCTGATTGCAGTTATTTTATTCTAGGTTGTAGTGAAGATACTAGATGGCTTAATTTTCAAACTCCAAAGCATAACTTTCAAATTTGTTTCAACGAAATAGTTTAATAGTAAATGAAGACCATGTTTTGTGTAGTAAATGAAGACTCATATTTTGTGTTCAAGTACAGTTTTTTTCGGAATTCACGCTGCCATTACTATTAGAAGACTTCCAGGCAAGTTACAGAAAATAATGAATTTTTTCGAATTGCGTTATATAATGTAAGTCGTCTTAGGGTATGTGACGCCATGTATTCCGAAAAAACTGTTTTTCGCACAGAAGATGTGTTGTAATTGGTAGCGAGATATTTTTTTATTATTATTGGTTAGTTTGTAACGAACGATTGAAGTATGGAAAATCCGTCATCAGCTCGTCGATAAAACAGTATTCTGCATTTGTAGCTTCTACAGTTTTCTCTAATCCATCCAATTTTGTTGAATAGTAGAGCCACAGGAATCTGATTTTTACAAGTATACTGTTGCCTTTCTGAACTTGTTTCCGTAATCTGTGAAAAACATTTAACAACTTTATTCTACAGTCTTTCTAGTGGTTTCCAAGTTCTTTGTGAAGCAGAACCCCAGATGTGTATCATGAAACGAAGATGGGAGTAAACGAGAGAGAAGTTAATATTTTTCAAACAGATGAATGGCTATCACCCTTAGATCACCTACCTCAAAGTATTGTCGTTGATGAACCCGATGATTTCCGTGCTCCAAGCCTCGAACAGCTCGTTATGCTGCTGTTTCAAGTCCTTGGCCAAATCCGCCACCACCTGGTGGAGGTCATCGTACCCCTGCAGGTCCGCCAGCAGTTTCTGAGCGACTTTCTGAATGTCGTTCGCTCTCGCCTCCAGCTGTCTGATGACGGTGATCTCTCTGACGACTTCCGGAGTGTCTAGTCGGCCGGTGGAGGCGGGATTTTCCGACGAAGCTTGCGACTGGATCTGTTTCACGTAGTCGTAGAGGGAGATCATCAGGAACTGGCGTTCCAGAAGGAGTTCGGTCTTGAGTACTGGTCGGCTGATGAGCTCAGAGTACCGGGAATATTCGTAGATGAGCTGGAAAATGATCGTTTCACTTCGGCAGCACTTTTATACAGGGTGATACAATATCATCTGGTGATATTTTTCAGCCTATTATGGAGAATCTGGCTTTTCCTTCTTGAATAATTATTGAGAAGATTTTTGACTATTTATTATATCATTATATTCACTGATTTATTCGTTACGTTGAAATCAGTTATGGAATATACTTAAAAATAAGCAAGATATGAACGTTTATAATCCGAAATTGAACAGAAAGGGTGATATTAACGTGTAACATGTTCTCATCTCTCATCTAATTTTTTTCGGATGTTAGGTACACGGGGGATTCCTTCATCGAGAGTATTGGGAATCGGTTATTGTACTATTCGTGGTATGAATAAAATAAAATATCAATGATGTGCATCACCATCTGCAAACCGAAAAACCTGACATTTCAAAGGTGGTGTCTGTCTATACTCTAGGAATGATTTATCTTGCCAACACGAAGAAAGGCTGAAACCGAAAGATTATGACGTGATCTGGTTCAAGCTTGTCAATCATCAACAAACTGAATTGGTCTTTTGTCTTAATTAATCACCTAGCAATTACCCTATTGACAGACTATTCGAATTTCTATCGGAAACGATCGACTTCCTCAAAAAAAAACATCCAACTGCTGAGGTTGGTCGAATAAAACAGATGAAAGAGGACGAGAGGCAAAGCCATTTGCTACTACTGATGATCTGAAACACCTGATAACCCACTCGTATTCCTGATACGAATAGCCAATTTGCCAATGCACTGGACCTGTTTCATACAATTCATCCTGATATTCATCAGATCAAAATTCATCCCCTTGAGTAATTCTGATCACACTTTGATTTCAACAACTTGTTCGTATTCGGCTGCAATAAATGGTAAGTTGCCCACACGTCGTGTCTGGCATTACAAGTCAGCAGACTGGGACGGTCCTCGAATGTTTATGAGAACAAATCTGTTTTCGTTTTCAAAACTGATCACAATTAATGAATCTTTAAAAGTTTCCGAGCTTTTCAGCCGGGTCCGAAGGTTTTTTGGGCCTGACGTTTCGTCTGCTTCTGAGGCAGACATTTTCAAAGACGATGCGGCAATGGTCGTATTCGGCTCCAATAAATGGTAAGTTGCCCACACGTCGTGTCTGGCATTACAAGTCAGCAGACTGGAACGGTCCTCGAATGTTTATGAGAACAAATCTGTTTTCGTTTTCAAAACTGATCACAATTAATGAATTTTTAGAAGTTTCCGAGCTTTTCAGCCGGGTCCGAAGGTTTTTTGGGCCTGACGCTTCGTGTGCATCTGAGGCAAATGGGGATTTACATTACACGAGAAGTTGCTGACAAGTAGGACGTGTTACATTTGGAAGGAACTGTAAATTAACGCAACTGCTTTTATGGGAAGGTCAGAACTTTGCCCTTCTACACTACTAAGTGTTCCAAAATCAATTCTTATTAATTTCCTGAGGTTACTAAGCCAAAAAAACTTCGAATGAAACGTTCATCTACTATAAAATAATTACTTTCAAACAGTGTTATTTCTCATTCAGAATTCGTACATGTTATACCAATTTAGACATGAGAGAACGAAAAGAATCCTGAGAGTACGTTATTTCTTGGGCAACATTACTTATTTTTATCTCTTTTGATGAGGGAAATATCAAATAGTGACGCGATTCTGGGTCACGAGGTTTTGAAATGTACATACCTGTCTGGTATTGGCATTCACCGTGGCCAGTTGCTTCTTCAACTTGATAGCAACTCTCCTTTCTGCAGGCTGGATGAGATACTCGAACTGTTTCTCCGCTTTGTTCAAGGAGTTTGTTAAATCTTGACCTTGCACGAATATATCTATGTCTGAAATATCACGATCGACTGTCATATTCCACAGCTGGTTAATACAATAGAATGGGAGATACACGTTTTTGGTCCTTCGGGCCGGATGAAATATGGCTAGTCTGATCCTACATATATACATTTTTATCTACACCCGAACTATCATAATACAATTATATGCCCATCAACTGTTACATAATAAAATCCATTATGAAACATATTTTTCATTATGATACAGATTCTCAACTAATGGAAACCCATTATTCTTCAATCAAGCATGATGTACATATGGCGTTTGTCAAAATCAGTAGTTATCAAATTTTTATAGAATTTATCTAAACTCCGATAATTATATTATCGAAATGTCTGATATCAGCGATATAGAAGAATTACCAACGATTCCTCCACACACACATCGGAGAAAGCAGAAAATTCTGTACAGAATAAATATATTCTTTATTTGACAAATACATGATATATTTCTTTATTTTAGAAATAATTCAATAAGGTTGAGCCTCTAAATTCAAACTAGACCACTATATTAGAGGTGGGTTTGAAACCAGTCTCGGGCATTCGCTTTTTTTCATTTTTGCTTTTTTCTCTTTTTCAATTATTGTTGTATTATCCGAGGTGATACCATTAAAATATGATTATAGTTCTTCATTATTTATCGGGTGTAGATAAAATAGCGTATACAACTCTCATGTAACGGTTATTAATACACTCGCATGAACCATACAAAACTCACCTTCGGCTCGTTTGGTATCCCGGTTAATGCTGGTATATTAATAACCATCATTACATGATCGCTGCATAATAAGTGTACTATTAAGGTTTAAGTAACAAGAACCTTACGATCTCACGTTGAAGTGGGAACTTGAAGAGCAAAGTGGCACTCTCACCTTGAAAATACTGGAACATATCTTTTGTATTCAGTTCGATCTGCTCTTCTGGCGTCAGAAGCCTTACCAATTGTTTGTGGAGTGTCCTGATGTTCAAAATCTGTAGAATACAAAGTCATTGAGATTCAATAACATATAAAAATACACCAAGCCATACATTCGTTCTTATTAATTGTTGTTTTTTGAGGCCTCTCATGAAAACAAAAGAGAACTGTCAATAACTATGAGAGGGTTGGTCTAATTTCCAGAAAAGAATTAGTTTTTATAGAGAATTGGGAAAACCTTCAAATGAAATGTCACAACTCTTCTTCTTCGAATAAAAAATCTGAAATGATAGATTTTCACTGATATTTCACACAAATTTTATATTTCTTTCATCTGAAGAGAAAAAAAAAGAGGAATTTATACGCTCTCTGTATATACCGTTTCTCTACCTTCTGAAGCAGTGACACCGTTCCAACCAGTTCTTGCGGCTGATACACGTTTTCTTTCCATGGATAAGAAGGGAGGTTCGGCCAGAAGATTTCTGTCAGTTGTTTGCAGCTCGTTAACCATTTCTGGCTGACTGAAATCTGTTGGAGAATCATGTCTGCTATCTCTAGAAACTCGCTGGTCCAAAGGTTATGCTTCTTCAGCTGGGTAGAAGTGAACTTCCATAAATCTGAACCTAGAACAAATCCAGATGAAAGCTGCAGAGTTCGAAGAAGTTTTTCGAAAGTTCTTGATACTGACTTTTCGGCATGGTAGTCCGAAAAGTCGAGCATTTCAACATTTTGAACAGATATAAATACTCGAAATGACCATTTTCCAGAGGTTGTGTATTCTATGTACCTACCGATGATATCCATCAAATGCTTCATTCTATCTTTGGGAAAAGGAGGTTCATGTCTCCAAAGATCATCAAGGGCGTTGTGCGCCCTTTCTAGCAGATCTTCCACATCGTTGAGTGAGAGTGCGTCAATAATACTGAAACAAAAGATATCGACATTGTTTAGTGGGAAAAGATCATGGTTTCGAGATGGAAATTCTATGAAATGGAGCTTCTGAAGGGAAATAATGAATCTGACACCTCTTGAACGATTCCAGTGGAGTCTAAAAATTGTTCTAAAATTGTTCGTTTTCGTTAACCAGCTGACGAACGTCAACCATCAGAAGTCGAAACTTGTGCGAGCAAAGGATCAACGAGGCCTTACCTTTTAACGTGCGATTACCCAGCACGGTGGCCCGGCGAGGATTCGAACCCCGGCCTTCCGCTTGAAAGGCAGATATGCTAACCACTACACTACCGAGTCTTCTATGGTTGTATTCAGGTTCACAACAAAAACAGTTCAGGAACGGTTCGAAATAGTTGGACTGTTGAGGCGTGAAGGGTTTGTCGCGAATATATCTACATTAATTGGGTGGGTGACTATTTTTGACTGTCCTAGAACAGTATTTATTGCGAACCCGAATACGGCTTTTATATCAATTAGTTATATGCTAAATTTTGTCAAATTGATGTTAGAACATTTTAACAAAAGATTTCGCCCTGAATATCATAAGCTCTCCTATTCTTCTTTTAATACTCCTATATAGTTTTGGCACTGTACCCATTTTTTTGAGTTCCTAGCAGAATATTTTCATTTTCCAATTCAGCAAAGATATGAAGCGACACTGGAAACAAGTTTTATCGACTCCCAAACTACTTAGAGTGGATCTGAAATAATCAAATAAGGTGGAAAGAAAACCATCGAAGATTCATAATAATTATTCCCACGAATGTCAGATATAATGATAATGATAATATAATATAATATAATATAATATAATATAATATAATATAATATAATATAATATAATATAATATAATATAATATAATATAATATAATATAATATAATATAATATAATATAATATAATATAATATAATATAATATAATATAATATAATATAATATAATATTACGCTATAAGGTAGACACGATTAAATTTCCACAAAATTTTATTGTCTTCGCGACATGTTTCGGTACACTGTACCTTTATCAAGCGAATGTATTTAAACACATTTAAATACATTCGCTTGATAAAGGTACAGTGTACCGAAACATGTCGCGAAGACAATAAAATTTTGTGGAAATTTAATCGTGTCTACCTTATAGCGTAATAACTATGGATTTCCATCAAGTAAAGGCCACCTCAGTCCATAATATAATATAATATAATATAATATAATATAATATAATATAATATAATATAATATAATATAATATAATATAATATAATATAATATAATATAATATAATATAATATAATATAATATAATATAATATAATATAATATAATATAATATAATATAATATAATATAATGATGATGATTTGATATATGCATCGCAAAATATGTTTCAATGCTCTAGCACAATGTACTAACAATTGGATGCATTGTAGTAATATAAAAATAAAACTGTTACCTGAAATCACCAGCAATGGATGAGATGATATCCTTGAAAGAATTACAAGCTGTTTTGGTGAATTTATCTCGTTTAGATGTTGGTGTGACAGTATTCCAGTATAAAACCTCGTGTTCTAATGAATTCACCACTGAAACAGACAAAAAAGTTGAAACTTGTAATAATTTCAACCATTGAGATTTGACACTCATTAAATATATCTAAGTCAAAAAATATCATTCTATATACGGAGATCCACGTGAGACCCATATTTGATCCATGTGGTACTCCAAAAATTAATTAATTTATGTTTTTTGGTCAATCTGCATATAAAGGAGTATTGACTCAATTTTTTCATAAAATAATTGTTTACTAAAACTTACCAGACATTGATGAAAAATCCGTAGAAGGCTGGATCACTCCGATATCAGAAGTATCTGAAAAGATTTCTGTGCGCAAATCGTTCTGAAGATTGGCTATTTGTCGATGAATGTTGGATTTTTCTCTCTGAATAAAAGGATGGAAAATTATAAATGAATAAATAGGTTGTGTAATCGTAATCGTATTGAATCCAAAGTGGCACACGTGCACCGTAACAAAGGCTGCCAATAAGGCGATAAATGCAGTTGAAGCTCAAATATCGGATAACTATGCACTTACTTGTTTCAACAAAGGCGTGTATATATTGTTCAAACTTTGGTATAGAGATAGAGCTGGTGACCCAGAAAAAGATGTTGTTTGGATGTTCAACAGCAAATTGTCATCTACCGGTATGCACGGCTTATACTTATTGAAAATGACTATCATTTCGAAATTCTGGTTGGTGATCTGAAAAATAATACAGAAGTTTAATCAAAGGACTTGATATCCCGCAAGGATCAGCTTTGGGGCCATTCACTTCCACCTTAACTTTTGAGAAGAGCAAATTAACTCTTCCTACTCACAAATAAAACAAATATTCATGGGGATGCTTGAAGACTGGCTTTAAATCAAATATTCTAAAAATGAACAATTTGTTCAGGCCAGCCTCAACTCACCTACACTGTAGGTTGACGGATTAACACCTATTAGAAAACAACTACTCCCCTGGCTAATACCACGAAGGGCATTGGATTACATCCAACAGGTGTTAGTGTGGGATTCTTCACAGAAGAAATTCCACATATGCTCTTGGCGATACACCACCAGAATTGATTTTCAATTATTGGGACGGGACACACTTGCTACTTACTGTTCTGAAAAATTTCAACCGCTTGTTGTCTTCGATGATTTGTATCACCCCGCACAATGTGAGTACGTTTTCCATTTCCAGGAAGCTTTGCAGATCCTGCATTCCTATAATATCTTTATCCCAGTTGTCTTCCAGGAAGGTGGTCCCCAGGTGGAGACCTAGTGAAAGGTTATGATATAATTTTGAGGGTGAAGAAAAAATCAAACTAGACGTTGCAAATAATTGAAACGTGGAATTCGCACGAGAAGATTTTTCAGTAAGGACCCTGTATATAATTTTTACATGATATAAATCACTTACCTGCAACTTTTATGAAATATTGTTTGGCGAAATCAGACATACTTGTCAATGGATACACAGATAATGGATCTACAACTATTTGTTTACATTGTTAGTGTCCTAGCAACGTCATTATGTATCTATGGGGGTATACCGGATCATTCTACAAGCTGGGTTAGTATCAAGTTATTTTGTTTATAGGTTAGAAAAATGTGGAAACTAATTGATGAATGACTCAACATAGGTTTAGCACATATTTTTATTATTTCAAAGCACGAGAGCTTTCGACACGTGTGCTCCATCCAGAAAGTAACAGTGAAAAAGCAGAAGAACATAGTATTATGATACATCCGTGATCAATGCGAAATAAATCATTTTTTCCCGGACACAACTACATTGTCAGGATCTTGAAGTACCCATGTACATGTCCGAATTGTGCTATTCCTCCTTTTTTTTTCATTTATTGAAATAATATTTGGAAGTAATCCGTTTCAGCTAACGCAAAGTAATTCATTCTTAGTTCTAAAAAGAACTAGACGAAACTTCAGTTGTACTGAGAATCCATTTGGAAAAAACTGGGGGAATACTGTTTCATGGAAGACATATTTGTTAATGAAATTTACTGTGCAAAAAGGCAACAGTAACTTTAATATTTCAGTTTTTAATGCCTACTTTTTTATAGTAATTCATAATCGATATTGCATTACCAATATTGAGATCTTTTCTGAAAACGATATGTTATCATGATTCGATTATTCCTATTTTAGTGTGATACAATAATCAAACAATATCATAATTAGCCTATCTATATTTAAATATTATGCAAATATTTCACCTACTCTGTGATTCAGTATTGTATACTACTTTCCCAAACAATTTTGGACAGGTATTGAAATACCAATATTGATAATTGTGTGTAAGGGAGGTTGCAAACAATATTGAAATCTGCATATTATTTAACTAATATTCAAATCAAATCAAAATATACTTTATTGTCTGAAGATTTGCATCTCGTTGACAAAGTCAAGAAATACAAATGTAGATATAAAATAGTATCGAAAAATGTGCATAGAAAACACTATAATGTGAAATAACAGTCATAAATGATGGGTTGTTAAATCATTCTCTGAAAGATTCGCTAAAATATTCCTCCAAACTATAATAGGGTCTGTTAACAAGTAGGTGTTTACCGCCTTTTTGAAATGGATTCTGCTCAGATTTGCAGATCTTATTTCTAATGGTAAATGATTGAAAAATTTACCGCCATCCTAGTATATAGAGTCTCTAATTAGATTCGAAGTCGGGATGGGAATTCTAAAGGAATAATAGTATATTATGCAACGATCATGTAATAATAACCATTGCATGAGACTTGCATACGCTATTTCATCTACACCCGATAAATAGTGAAGGACTACAACTATTATATTAATATTTGTATTGCACACAATAATATTAATTAAACGCATTTCTTTGAAAAGTTCCACAAAATTTTAGTTAATGGTATAACTTCGAGAAATAAAACGATGAGAAGAGAAGAGAAGATCAAAGATTAACAAAACGAGATCACTCGAGGCCGGAATCGAACCCATGTCTCTTCCAAGTAGTCCAACTGCTAATAATATTATCTCAACGCCATAGACCGCTCGCCTACGGAGAGCTCAGAAAATTTGATTGAAAAAATAAAGAAATAAATCATGCATTTGTCAAATGAAAAATTCAATCATTCTAACTGTATTTCTGCCGGTGAAGGTGTCGAAGGTGATTCTCCCATATCGCTGGTATCAGACATTTTGTTACGATTATCTAAGTTTGGCTATATTCTCAATACCTATACCGATTTTGACTTGTCAAACGTCAAATGCAGAGCATGCACATCATGCTTGATTGAAAAATAATGGGTTTCTATCGGTTGAAAATCTGTATCGTAATGAAAAATCTGTATCGTAATGGATTTCATTATAAAACGGGTTGGGGGCATATAAGTGTATTATTAGAGTA